>PVHT020000193.1:8369371-8406924 GCA_004024745.2 Catagonus wagneri
GGAGCTGTGGCCACTGGCCTGCGCCGCAGCCACAGCAACGCAGGATCCGAGCCACGTCTGCAACCTACACCACAGCTCACGGCAACGCCGGATCGTTAACCCACTGAGCAAGGGCAGGGATCGAACCCGCAACCACATGGTTCCTAGTCGGATTCGTTAACCACTGCGCCACGACGGGAACTCCTCATGTGTCAGTTATTGATGGGCCCCATGAGGAGTCCCCACCTGAGCTCCTTAGTGGGGCTACTTGTGGTTTACTGTCAGGCTGATTCTCAGCCTAGCACAATTCCCAACCTCGATCTTAATGCTCTGCCAGCAAAACTAAATTTACTTTCCATTCCCTTTGGGGAGCTTTCTGATCTTGTTCCTAACTTGAGCTTAGTCCCCAGATTGTAAATTTGTTTTAATGGATGGGGAGGCTTTCTCGGGGGGTGGAGTTTCATGCCAGCAAATAGAGCAGAAGCCTTGCCCTGGGAGGTGCCTGGTTATTGGGCCAGTGTCCCGACTGGGTGGCTTCCCCTCCTGCTGGGCTGATGGACACTATCCCCAAGGTGGCCCAAGCTGGCATGTTCTAGACTCCACTTCTACCCACCACAAGCCTGAAAACCCCAAGGAGCTCCCAGTGCAGCCATCCAAGAGGCGGAAACCTAAAACAGTCAGATCCAGAAAAAAACAGCCCCTTCCCTGCTCACTTAGGCTATGAGACACCAGCATCCTCGGTTCTAAAACACACAGGTCTGTGGAGTTCCCCTTGTGGCTCAGTGGGTTAAGGACCCCACTCTGATTTGTCTCTGTGAGGACGCGGCTTTGATCCCTAGTCTTGCTCAATGGGTTAAGGATTTGGAGTCGCCACAAGGTGCTGGTGCAGGTCGCAGATGCAGCTCAGATCCGGCATTGCTGTGGCTATGATGTAAGCCTCAAATGCAGCCTCGATTGGACCCCTGGCCCGGAAACTTCCATATGCCTCAGGTGCGGCTATAAAAAAATAAAATAAAATAAATGAATCAAAAAAAGAAATAAGTAAAAGCGGCAGCTCCTTTGCCCTCCTATCTCTCTGTAACCACAATCTCTCTCACTTTGACCTTCGGTATCCACAGAATTGCCTGCCTCCAGAAATGCCCTTTCTGAACCCGGGCCGCAGCAGTGAAAGTACCAAGTCCTAACCACTAGACCACCAGAGAAGCACCAACATGCCTCTCTCCTGGCTAAATTCAAATTGGCCTTGAGGGTCACAGGGCTTCTCTGTGCAAGGCTGCTCTGCCCACTGGATAAGGTCGGAGGACACAGATACCGTCCAGCAGCAGGGGCGGGGTTGGCCCTGGCCTTGCCCGGTGGGCAGACACGCTGGCCTCTGAGTGCGCTGCGAGGACGTGCAGCGCTGGTTAGCGCGCGCTGGCCTGGAACCCAGAGCACCGGCCCGGCCCAGAAGAGGCCTGGCCCTGAGCCTTGTTCTCACCCTTCCCTCAAATGGGAGAGCCCCTGCCCCCAGGGAGAGGGCCTGCCACAGCCGCTGGGCCACCGGGTCATGCTCCAGGGGAGACGTAAGAGAAACGGCAGAAGCCCGTGCCGGGCCTATCTCCTGACTAGTTCTTGGGGGTCAGAGGGCGGGGGGTGTAGGTAGAAGGGAGGGTACAGACCTTCACGATGACAGAGGTCACATCCCAGGGCCACCCTTTAAGACCTTATGGGGTCCCAGAAACCAGGAGAAAACGTGTGGGCGAATGAATACGTTTGTGAGTGTGTGTGCGCTCTTTGTATGCAAATGTGAGAACACATGCATTTGGGTTTTTGTGGGGGATTTTTAGGTGAGAGCCAGTAGATAGTTATTGACAAGCTTAAGCTAGAGATACTTAAATTTAAAGCCACCTCTGACATAGGTACATAGTATGGTTCTTTCTACCTTTGTTATTCTTTTTTTTTTTTTTTTTTTTTGCTTTTTAGGGCTGCACCTAAAACAGTCAGATCCAGAAAAAAACAGCCCCTTCCCTACTCACTTAGGCTATGAGACACCAGCATCCTCGGTTCTGGAGGTTCCCAGGCTAGGGGTTGAATTGGAGATGCAGTCGCCGGCCTACACCACAGCCACAGCAACGCAGGATCCGAGCCATGTCTGCGACCTACACCACAGCTCACGGTAACGTCGGATCCTCAACACACTGAGTGAGGCCAGGGATTGAACCTGCATCCTCATGGATCCTAGTTGGGTTTGTTATTGCTGAGCCACAACAGGAACTTTTTCTTTCTTTTTTTAGGGCAGCACCGAAGGCATATGGAGGTTCCCAGGCGAATTGGAGCTACAGCTGCCGTCCTACGCCACAGCTATGCCAGATCCAAACCATGTCTGTCACCTACACCGCAGCTCACGGCAACGCTGGCTCCTTAACCCACTGAGCGAGGCCAGGGATCGAACCCACGTCCTCATAGATAACAGTCGGGTTCGTAACCTGCTGAGCCACAATGGGAACTCCACCTTTGTTATTTCTCGGTGACTCTAACCCACTGCAGTCTGGTGTCCATTCCCAGTCCTCTGAAAAGAACACGTGTATTTGTGAATGGGGGTAATCTGTGTTTATGTGTACGTACACGACTGTCTGTGTCCGTATTCATGTATACTTGTGGATGCGCGCGTGTGCCCTTCTATTCTCTCACACCAAGGGCATTTTGGGTCCCAGAATTATTTGGGGTCACAGAACTCTCGAGGCCTAGAAGCTAGAGGTAAAACCTGGACGGTGGAATCACTGAGAGTCATTTACTAACTGTTTTTCCCCTCAAGTCACAGGCAGGGGCTGCGGCTCCCCTCCAATGACCTCACTGGGGTCCTTTCCGCCCTCATCTTTGCCGTGTCACTGTTGCTCTGGGGTGGGGGAGCCCAAGTGCCAGACTCTCTACTGCCATTAATATCCCCTGTCCCCACCCGCCAAGCAGCAGGATGGTGGGGCAGCCAAACAGCCCCACCGTAGGGTCACCCCATTTCTGCCAGCGGGATGGGGGACAAGCAGAGTGACCACTTCCTGAGAACCTAGCACGTGCCAGGCTCTACGACTCTTGGCACACGGCCACAGGCCCTCCCATGTCCCCTAGCGTCCCCTCTTACACACCCTATGAGCACTGACATCCTTAAATCAGGGGATACCTTTGGGGGACCCCACCGAAGCCAGTGATTTATGTGATGAGTTGGGGCAAAGAATCCAGGCCCCGGGGGGGGGGGGTCTCAGCCCCTTGTGGGTCCCCTTCGGAAGGCAGCTGCCCCAGAAAAGCACATCATCTCTCGTCCCTGGGGCCTCCACTTTGCCTGTGGCTGAGCGGCTCAGAGCGATGCTGGGGCAAGTGTCGGCAAGACAGTTGTGACAGGCCTCAAGCCCCATCTGCCAATAGAGCCTTTTCTGTAATAAAGAACATTTCTGAGCCGCGCCTCTGTGGCTGTTTCTCAGTCGGTCGGGAGGAGAAGGAAGGCTCATCGTGAATTGATCCTCCCGAAACCCCAACATTTATCACCGTATTCCCAGAACCCCAAAGTGCCAGGAATATCACAGGGACTCATCAATATTGGTTGAATGGAAAAAAAAAAGGGGAGGGGGACAGAGCAAGATTCACACTCAGGTCTGCCTTCCACCAAGGCCCTGCCACTGTTTCTAGACCTTGTCCGGGAGGGGAGGGCTGGAGACAGCCTTGGGGAGCCGGAGGAGGTGCGGGATCGCCCGGACACCCGGCTCTCTGGCCCTTGCGCAGAGACAAGTTCTCCGTAGGTGAGGTCGGCAGTTCCCCGGGGTGGTGGGGCGGCCGGGGAAGGGGGGGCGGTCGGAGAAGCTGGGGCCCGGCCGGGAAGGTGCAAATCTCTGCACAGGAGCCTGGCAGCCTCGTCTAATCACAACCCTGGGTGTTTTGACTGAGAAGCTCCACCTGCCTCTTGGGATTGATGTGAAGATTAATGCCTGTTTAGCAAATTACAGCTTCCCCGGCACCTCCTGCTCCTGGGAGAGAAGGAGCCTTGGAGACGGAAAATAAAAACAAACCTCAGCACTCCGTGTCAAGGCTTGGCCACGGCCATGGCAGCTGGGCCCGGCTCGACTGACAGAGCGTGGAGCTTTAGCAAAGCGGGGTAGGCCCCGGGGTGCGCCAGCCCCACCCTTGGGCTCTGGGGGGCACGCGGGGACTGAGGGAGAGCCGCGGATGGGGCAGGGCTTTTCTGGAAGGGTGGCCAAGGGCAGCTGGCAGCCAGGGCCTGTGTCCTCTAAAGGTCGGAACATAATGGGGGGCGGGGAGGGGGAGGGGAGAGGGGTCCTGACCCCACACTGGAGGGACGGATCAGTCCGCCCCTCTCCGAGGCTGCTTCTGTGGTCTCTAAGGCAGGCAAGCTGATTCCTTTCTTAGGACCTCGGACACAGAATCCAGGGACGACGGCGACTTTTGCTCCATCCACATAGGGTTCTTGAGGGATGGATGTCGGAGACGGCGGCGGCGGTAGGTGAACCCTCAGCCAATTGTGTGGGAATAAACAGCCCACAGAAGAGCTCCCTTGTGGCCTAGGGGGTTAAGGACCTGGCCTTGTCACTGCTGTGGCTTGGGTTAGATTCCTGGCCAGGGAAGGGGGAACTTCCGCATCCCAAGGGAGCGGCCAAAAAAGAAAAGGGGCGGGGGATGAGCCCACAGAGAAGGCCGAGCACAGGTCTGAAGGGAGAGAACCTGCTGCAGGCACAGGAGTGGCCCTGATGTCCCTGATGTCCCTGATGGATGGCCCCGGCACTCCCAGTTTCTGTGTGCGCCAGCTCGGGTGACCTCCGCCGGAGGACTGCCTCCTGGCCTCGGTCCGCAGGCCAAGTTCTCAGCAGGCAGCAGGCACGCTGGCGGGAGTTAGAAGGTAATTACTCAGCTTCTGGCCCCAAGGCGCACGCACGGTGGGGGGGGGCTCCGAGGCAGGCGTGTTGAACCCCGTGGCCAGTGGCAGTAACTCTCTTGATAAATGCACCCTTCCCCTCCGTCTGTCCTTCCCTTCTCCGCTGCGGCCCCACCCCCAACCTCTATGTATGCTCGCATTTTGCTCTCAGAGTCTGCTTCTGAGGAAGCCCAAACTAGGTCACAACAGAAAGGAGGGACCTGAGGAAGTGAGAGTCTGGAAAACACCGCAGGACGAGCATAAATGAACCTAGTGGTTGTTACTTCGGAGCAAAAAAAAAAAAAAAAAGGCGTTATGTCCACCCTCAACGAAGTCTCCTTTTTTTTGAAAAAGAAACTCCCCCATCCATCCTCTCTCCCTTATGAACAGTCTGTCTTTCCAGAACAGCAGCAATGTGCTAACAGAACTTAACCCATCTGTGAGTGGAAAGATTTCCTGGTGACAGGAACCCAGCCCTGGATAGCCTGGAAAGTGCTGCCGGCCACCCCCGTGGCTGGGCACCCAGCAGGCTGGAGACAGAGAGCTTTCGCTATGGATTAGGCGCCTCCTGGCCCCTCCACCCTCTTGTAGATTAACTCAGGGATCTGGAACCCTTGGATGCCTTATGCAAGACGGGTCCTCCCTGGAGGCATGGCCCTTGGCCATTTGGAGGACAGATTTTTAAGGCACCACCTTCAGGATTTTCAGTGGCTGGTTTGGGGAAGACCTTTTTTTTTTTTTTTCCTTAGGGTCGTACACGCGGCATATGGAAGTTCCCAGGCTAGGGGTTGAATCGGAACTACAGCTACCAGCCGAGGCCAGAGTCACAGCCACGGCAGATCTGAGCCGCGTCTGCGACCTACACCACAGCTCACGGCAACGCCGGATCCTTAACCCACTGAGCGAGGCCAGGGATCGAACCCGCAACCTCATGGTTTCTAGTCGGGTTGTTACTGCTGAGCCACAAGGGGAACTCCTGGGGAAGAATTTGACGGCTTTGCTTCGCTTCCTGTCCCAGCCCTAGCCCACAGCTCTGTCTCAGAGGTCGCCCAGGGCAGAAATGGAAAGCCTTGGGGGGCCGGAAACCCAATCTGTTGATTTTGCAATCAAGAGGCCTGTAGTCCTTGGTCCCTTCTTCTCTGATAGAGCCAGTCTGGGCCAGGGGGTGAGCAGAGCGAGGCTCAGGGTCCCCAGAGGAGCGCTCAGAAGAGAGAAGTTCCCCAGAGGCATCTCCATCGCACGGCCCCAACCCCGCCACCAAAGCAAGGAGCCCAGAGTGGGGGAGGGGCGCTGCACAGTGAGGTGACAAGGGCTGTGGCGTGGGAGGGAGAAAATGGGGCAAAGTGACTCCTGTCCCCTGCGCCATCTCATGTACCCCTCCCATTAACCCCGTGAACAGGGATCTGCTGTCGCCGTTTTACACACGAGGACACCGAGTCATTCAACCAAAGCCAACAAAGCCAAGAGGCCAAGAGGCCGGGGTTCACACCCAGACCTTTCTGGTTTCTGAGCCCATGCCTATGTCTTTCCCACCAAACATCACACTGTCCCTCTAGGGGGTCTGAAGAGCCAGACACCAGGTCCTGTCCTGGACCCCGGTGGAGCGACCGGTGGAGCGACAGATTGCCCCCTCTCTTGGAAGATCAACATCCCCGCCTGTATAGGAGGGCGAGCGGGACTTCCTCAAAGTCTTCCATTCCCAACCCTGGATGAGCGGGGGCGGGGGGGCGGTCCTGGGTTCTAGCAAAATGGCCCGTTGGGAGCTGGAAGAAGATGCGGGTGCCACGTGTGGGCTCAGCCTTATTTCCAGGGACTTGAGGTAGCTGGTTGCTCACAGATCAGGCTGTTCTGTGGGGGAGTCCAGCCCCCGTCGCCACCAGCCCCAGTTCCCAGAAGCATCTATGACGTCACTCAGAGCGTTGCTGTCTGTGTCGCTGACTCTATCAGGCCAGTTCCTGCAGCGGTGGCTGTTGCAGCTTAGTTCCTTCTGCATAAGAAATAACCACCATCCTGACCAGCAACTGGTTCCTCCTATTTTACAGCTTCGTAGGTCAGGTATCCGGGAGGGGTTGGACTGCACAACTCTTCTGCTTCTGGCGGCATTGAGGGAGCTGTTCAGCTGGCAGATGGACTGTTCTGGAGGCTTCCGTCACACGTCTAGAATCTTGGCTGGGCTGTTTGGCAGGCTGGGCTCAGAGGGAGCTTTCCGGCATCAAGTCTCAGAGCAGTCGCACTTCTCACATGATGACCCCGGGCTCCAAAAGCAAATGTTCCAGAGAAGCAGAAGGAAGCTGTGCGGCCTTTTATGACCAAAAGCCTCAGAGGTTACACTGGGTGTTTTAGCCGTCACAAGCCCACCCAGGTTCAAGGGGAGAGGCCAGAAACCCCACCTCTCATTGAAGGGAGTGTCGAAGGCTTGAGGCCCTGTTTTAAAAGTGTTACAATGGCCCGGCTGTCCAAGTTTGCCCTCAGCCTTCCATGCCCCAGCCCTTCTGCCATACCCCTTCTCTGTCCCCAGCTGCTCTCCCACCAGCAAGATAGCCAGTGCTCACCTCCTCTCCTAGCAATGATCTGAAACACTCATCATTAAGTATCAGGGTCTTCACATATTACTCCCCTGAGGGGCCTTTTTACTTGAAAATTGTGGCCCGAGAATGGTGTGGCATAACCAAAGGAATGCATTGCTAATGGTGGAATTTCAGGCATTTACCGCAGGACAGTAGGGGATACAGTTTTCAGCCAAGGAACTTTCCTGCTGCAGACAGCTGGCTGTTCAATCTGCCCTGAGCCCATAAACACCAAACTGTGGCCAAAGTGGGACTCTCAAAGCAGCCTGGACAGCAGCTTCCGCACAGCGGTTCCCCAGCCATCTCTGAGAAGGAATACCCAGCCGGCAGAAGGGGAAGAGGTGATGTCTGGGCCACCCTGGTGGCCAGCCCAGACCTACCCAGATGTAGCGCTCCGCAGTGTAAAGGGGCAGGAATGAAGCGGTATGCACAGAATTCAAGTTTGTCTGAAAGTGAAAATATTTACGCAGCCCCGGCTGCCTCAGAACATCCTGCCTTCTCTTCCTCGTTATTTTGTTCCTCAGCCCTAACCTGTACGTTAGAAACAAAGACCATTCCCCAAAACCCAAAACGATTGTGGAATAATGACCTGATACAGAATAATGTTAATTTTGGGGGGGCACACCCCATCTGTCTCTCCCTCTCTCCACATCACACCAGGACTTGTTTATCTTATTAGTTTTCTTGGTTTGGTTTCTCCTGATGTTAGGATAAAGTGGGTATGGCCAGTACATTTCAATTTTTTTTTTTCAGATAAATCTCAGAAATTTCCACACAGGTACCTTTTTTTTTCTTTTAATTTTCTTTTTATGGCCGCACCTGGGGCATATGGAGGTTCCCAGGCTAGGGGTTGAATTGGAGCTACAGCTGCCGGTCTACACCACAGCCACAGCAACACCGGCTCCTTAATCCACCGAGTGAGGCCAGGGACTGGACCTGCATCCTCACGGACACTATGTTGGATTGTTAACCCGCTGAACCACAGTGGGAACTCCACAGAGAGGTCCCTTTTAATGTATCTTTTTTTTTTTTGGCTGTGCCCGCAGCATGAAAGGGTACCCTGACCTGGGATCGAACCCATGCTGCAGCAGTGACAACGATCAAACCAGAACCATAGCAATGACAATGCCAGATCCTTAACTGCTAGGCCACCAGGGAACTCCTGAACATATCATTTATTTATTTAACTTCGTGGCATACAAAGTTCCCGGGCTAGGGATCGAATTGGAGCCACAGCCGCCGGCCCATGCCATAGCCACAGCAACACCAGATCTGAGCCACATCTGTGACCTACACCACAGCTCACGGTAACGTCGGATCCTTAACCCACTGAGCGACGCCAGGGATCGAACCCAGAACCTCATGAATACCAGCCAGGTTCACTGCTGCTGAGCCACAATGGGAACTCCCTAATGTACCTTTTAAACCAAAGCTTAGAGTGCCTAGTTTCAGGGGGAAAAGTGAAGAGACATCTGGGAGGTTCTAAAAGGAGGCACCAAAGATACTACAGGTAATTTTAAGTGAGCACTTACAATGTGCAGGCATCGTTTCTAAGTGTTTAAGTTCTAAGCGTTTTCCGTGCATTGACGCCATTGAATTGTCATGGCAACCTGGGAGCCAGGTGCCAGAATGGTCCCTACCTGGCAAGGGAGGAGGATTCTGAGGCAGGAGAGGTTAAGCAAACAGCCCAAAGACGCGGAGCTGGGAGGTGGCAGAGGGGAGATTTGAACCCAGGTGGTTTGTTTCCCGTGTCTGTTGATCTGCTAGATCACATACTGATGCTGGTCCTCTGCCTTTAGCCTGTACTTCTGGGATCAATTCTGAGCAAATTTAGGATAAGGCTGATCTCAAATAGATGAGGGGGCCTTGTGAGGGCTGGTGAGGAACAAGTAACCAGAAAGGCGGCCCCTGCTTTAGATGCATGAGGGGCTCCGGGCTGCTTCGCAAACAAAACTAAAGCCACCCTGTTGCAAAATTCAGAACAGGTGTTTGTCTGGATGGTGAAAACAGCAAGTTCTGCTCAGATCTGTCCAGCCTCTAAACCTTGCAGACCCTGTAGCCATAAGAACTCCCCACGTCTCCTCTTCTTGACCGAATGCTTCTAGGAACAAACGTTCCTAGCCACACAAAGGCTGCCTGTGCCATTAACCCTGGAAGGGCCAGACCTGGCCCAGGCTCTGTGGTTCAGCAAAGCAGCAAGCTCCTGCTGCCTGGATTTCACTTTGCAAACAGTGCCGGTGTTTGCTTGAGAGTTATTTCTGGGTCTCGGTGCAAAGGACATTGCTAGGAGCCAAGAGATCCCGGGTCTGGTCCCAGCTTTGCCGTAACTTGCTGTGGGATCTTGGCTATCTCACTTCTCCCTCTCTTTGAGTTTGTTACATCATCTTAGAAACTTGCATTATTTGACCTCCGAGCTCCTACCAGACCTGAAATCTGATGATTCTGACATGAGTCACAAAAGTGAGTCAACAAAACCTCTCAAACCCCAGGATCAATTTAAGCTTGGAGAGAGTAAGAGACTATGGAAGGAAGAAGTCGACGTAAACTAGACGGTCTGGAAACAGGAGAGATGCACGAAGTTGTAGGATTCCCAGTCTGCAGAACCATCATACCCCCCTCCACCCCATTCCGCTCTGCCTTATGAGATTTTTGAGTCAAAAGCCTTTAATGGGGACAAATTTCTCATCGCAGAATGGCTTCCATCCAGAAAGATTTAAATGCAAATCGCCCTAAGAGACTTCATTGTTAAATTCATACTAAGGTGTGAATGATTGACATGAAATGTATTCCAAAGAGTGGGTTTCAATGGTTGGGAGCCTGGGTCTAGGAGCTTAAAGACAGAGAGAAGAACGAGCATCCTGAAGAGCAGAGACTATAAAGGAGTCCAACGGCACGATCAGACTACAGTTCGTCGCTTTATACACCCCTGTCCCCCCTCTTTCCCGTTCTGATGCAGGAGGCATGCTGGTGAGATTTCCGGTCTCAAGAATCAGAGAGGAGAAGCCAATCAAGCTGAGATATTGGGGAGGCACCTGGAGGAGCTGTGTCTGCCAAGCCTGCCTTGTGCCCAGGTAACCAGCCAGAAAGACGACCTTGTTTCTTCAAGGGCTGGGCAGGGAGACACGGGGCCCAGCTGGCTTGGAGCCCAAGGCAGAGGGGCGCGGGGAGGGGAGCCAGGATGTGCTGAGCTGGCAGGTTGGGCACTGCCCGTGCACAGCCCTGCATACATTTTGTGCCTTCGATGTCCTCACCTTGGAGGAGAGCAGTAGCTTGGGTTCTACCCACCTGTCCCAGTGTGTGAGGTTTCACATGATTTACTAAAGGGGGAAAACATTTGTTTCTCAACGCAGACATCCAAGAGAGTCCCCATGATGAACGGCGGAGGAATTGGCACGGAGGCTGCTGCCGCCCTGGCCCTGATGGCGACCATCGTGCTCTGAGCATCAAGGAGGAGGGGAAGCAGGGGGCTGGAGCCCGGGCGCCCCTGAGCGGAGACAGGGCTGAGGTGGGGAGGAGGGACGGCCTCAGTTGCGCTTTGTCACCCAGCTCCAGACTCATCCAGACTCGGGCGGGGGAGCCTGGCCAGCCGGTCTGAGAAATCCATAGCAGAGCTCCAGCTGTGGTGGCCTTACGAGGCAGGAATAAGCCACGCTGCTGTGAAGTCTGGCGTGAAGACGCTCATCTAGTACTTAGTACACAGCGAGCGCTCAAAAACTGATGGCACTGCCACTGATTATCATCTCTCGCGAGAGGCGGGGTTCTTAGGGACTGGGGGGGCCCTGCTTGCCCCCCAAGGGCCCCCTCCCGCCTTCCTCAGCCCCAGCCGGCCTCCTCCCACCCCTCAGCTTCTGTTCCTTGCCTTTTGTTCCGCTGAACCCACTTGCAAACGCTAGCTTTGCTGCATCGCCTGGTTGAGCCCCCGGGGTCACGGGGCTTACCTAGCCCTGGGCGATGCTCGGAGCGCGGCGGCAATGGATTCCGGGCAACACTGCCCTGCTGGGAGCACCCTGGACTGTGGGCAGGGGCTTGAAGAGGTCTGAAGGCTGGAGTCTGACAGGCGCCTTGTGCCAAAGCAGCTGTCAGAAGCAGGGCTGGGGGGTATCCAGATAGGACGGTGAGCGTGGCCAGGCCCCAAGCTCCAGACACTTCAGCCTCAGCAGTAACGGTGGCAGATGCTGGGACAGCCAAGTGGGCAGATGTCAGGGGCCCGCCGTGGCCTGGCTGATGGAGGACTGGACCACTGGGGAGGTAGAGGGTGGCTGGCAGCAGGGCTCACACCCCAGGAGAGGGATTCAAAGTCAGGGTTGTGAAGGCATGCAGAAACCGTGATGGCCCTCTGGTCCTTTCGGTGCCGTGAAGCAGGCAGCACGGAAGCAGAATGCCCTTCAGAAGTCCATGTCCAAGGCAGGGGTGGGGGTGGGGGGCTTAGTCAGAAAGATCCATTTCCAAAGACCTGGGCTCAAGGTAGGAGGGACAGAGCTGGCCTGAGCCACCAGCAGCTTCAGGACCTCCCGTCCCCTGCCCTGGCCAGTGCCTCCCCCCCCTTTTTTTTTTTTTTTTTTTGCTTTTTAGGGCCACATCAGCAGCATATGGAAGCTTCCAGGCTAAGGGTCAAATTGGAGTTGTAGCCACCAACCTACACCACAGCCACAGCAACGTGGGATCCAAGCTGCATCCGTGGCCTATCCCATAGCTCATGGCAACGTCAGATCCTTAATCCACTGAGCGAGGACAGGGATCGAACCTGCATCTTCATGGATACTAGTAAGGTTTTTTTTTTTTTTTGTCTTTTTGCCTTTTTCTAGGACCGCACTTGAGGCATATGGAGGTTCCCAGGCTAGGGGTCTAAACAGGAGCTGTAGCTTCAGGCCTACACCACAGCCACAGCAATGCGGGATCCGAGCCGCGTCTGCAATCTGCACCACAGCTCACGGCAACGCCGGATCCTTAACCCACTGAGCGAGGACAGGGATCGAACCCGCAACCTCATGGTTCCTAGTCGGATTCGTTAACCACTGAGCCATGACGGGAACTCCACTAGTCAGGTTCTTAACCCAATAAGCCACAATGGGAACTCCTGCCCCGGCCAGTGCTGATCCCCCCACATCAGATCAAGAGCTTCCTGAGAACCTGGACGGGGACTGACAGACAGAGGTGTCAAGCCAGCGGCTAGAACGGCTCCAGGTACAAAATGCATGCTTAATACCCATCGACGCAGGCACCGCAGGGAATGGGATCAAGCAGCATTTTGGTGATGTCACTTTCACCAGCAAAGAATTCCATGCTCTTTATTTCGATTCCCAACACGAAGGCTACGAAAGCCTATGCTACTGTGGCTTAGGAGCTCCACGGACAAAGCAGATGCCAACTGGGTTTCCAGGGAGCGGAATTCGCTCCTCCTGATTTACGTGGTTACGCCTGCAGAACGAAAGGATTCCTCCATAGCAATGTCATTTTAACAGCGCGGTGGCGAGGAGCAGCAAGAGCGTATCTCCAGCGTCCTATTTATGAAAACAATAGCTCAAGTTTACGGTATTAACCGCTGCCACCGGCACTGCCCTTCTCCCGACTCACCCTCTCCACACACATACAAATATGCGCACATATGTAAATATATATATACACACACACAAACACACACACAAAATACACATACACCCAAACACAAGCTCACAGAAACGCATACGCCAACACACACACAAACAGATTCAGACACATACACACAGCTTGATGCAATGCAGAATTTCGATTTGGAGGCAAAAAGCAGATCAAGCAGATTTCCTGATCTTTAAGAAGCGAGTGTGGACAGAACCTCTTACTGGTATTGGGATAAAGGTTCTCCATCCTATTCTGCTGGCTTCCAGCTCTTTTTGGACTCCCGTGGGATAAAGGACAGAGAGGCGGGCACTGCTGGGCCCTGTCTGGCTCTGTGTTCCCTGCCTGCCGGGGTCATGGGCTCTTTCTTGGCAGAGGTGAGCCCGGGGTGCTGGCTGCCAAAAAATTTAAAGCAAACTCTTGCTGCCACACCGGCGACAAAACAACGACTCTATCAGGATTCAGTGCTTCTGCCGAACTAGCAGAAATCCACCTGCCTGCGAGGCTGACGGCAGAACCACGGATGGTCCCGTGCTATGAGCTTCAAAGCTAAAAACTTCCCTGGCTTCTACCCACCATACGCCTTCTGGCTTACTTGGTCTTCTTTGCCAGGATGGGAAATGAGTTGTACCACTCAGGGTCCGGTGCCAGGAATGGAAACTGCTCCCAGTGTTTTAAGCAGAAAGGGATTGAATACAGGGAAGCCGGTGCTTAGCGAATGGACGGAAGGTGTAGCTGTTCCCTGAAGCCACTGGAATAAATGGCCACGAACTGGGTGGCTTAGCACAACGCGAGTGAAATCCTCTCACTGTTCTGGAAGTCAGAAGTCTGAAGTCAAGGTCAGGCCATGCTCCCTCTGGAGGCTCCAGAGAAGGATCCTCTGCCTCTTCCAGCTTCCGGCGGCTGTCAGCGTGCTTTGTAGCTGCATCGCTCTTGTTTCTGCCTCTGTCTCGCCGTGGTCCTCTGCTGTGTTTTCTCCTCTCCTGTCTGTTATAAGGACATCTGTCATTGGATTTAGGGCCTACCTAGGTCATCCAGGATGGTTTCATCCCCAGGTCTTTAACCTAATTATAGCTGTAAAACTTTTTGCCAAATAAGGTCCTACATACAGGTTCCAGGCATTGGGACATATACACAGCTTTGGGGAGGCCACCATCCAACCCATCACAGGAGGGCTGTTGTGGAAACTCTAGGCTGGGTCTCCAGGAATGACTCCCAGAATCCTGCAATCCTGACTTGCCGGGGAGCCACCTTCTTTGCCACACGCGGGAAGGCCAGGAGCCACCAACAGAGCAGCTGTGATTAAAAACTCATTGCTGGAGCTGTGAGCCTGAAATCAGGACACCGTCTCTGCTGCTGCAGCAACTGTCTCTGGACACTGACATGTGAGTGGACAATGGAATGCTGCCACAGAAAATTCCATGTCTTCTCAAGCGCAACCTTCTCCTGGCCCATCCCTGGCCAGGGAGAGTCGACTACGCAGAGCTGACAGCTGTGGCGGGTTCCTATCCGTTGTCCATCTAAGTATTCACTCATTCAATTTCCAGGAAAACCTTCTAGTCTGTGCTTGGGGAGACACTCTACATCAGCTCTCTATGGGTCTGTAACAAACTCTCCCCAAACTTCACAACTTCAAACAAGAATCATTACTTCTCACGGTTCTGTGCGTTGACTAGGCTCAGCGGGGAGATTCTTCTGCTCCTGGTAGTGTCTGGAGGCCCAGCTCGTCTGGACTGTCCAAGATGTCTCCACCCACACCGCTGGCAGCTAGTGCTGGGTGCTGGCTAGGAGACCAGCGGAGAGTATTGGCCAGGACTCCAAGATTCTCCCCTGCATGAGCTTCTCCACATGGCTGCTTGGGGCTTCCTCATAGCATTCTGTGACGGTGTGTTCCAAGCACGCAAAAGCAGAACCCACAGATTTCTTAAAGGCTCAGGCTTGAAATTTACATGGTGTCACATCTACCATGTTTAGGGGGTCAACACAAGGCATAAGGCTGGCCTAGGTTCAAGGGGAGGGGAAAAACTCTCTCAGTGGGAGGAGTGGCAAAGAAGTTGTGGGTGACTTTCACCTACCGCTCACCCCTAACTACTCTCAGGCCTTGGGCTTCTAGTGGAGCTGACACCCCCGCCCAGAGTGGCATGTGACTCGTGCCTGGACTATCAGCACACTTTTTTTTTTTTTTTGGTCTTTTTGTCTTTTCTAGGGCCACACCCGTGGCGTGTGGATGTTCCCAGGCTAGGGGTCTAACAGGAGCTACAGCTGCCGGCCAAGGCCACAGCCACAGCAACGCGGGATCCGAGCCGCGTCTGCAACCTTCACCACAGCTCACGGCAACGCCGGATCCTGACCCACTGAGCCAGGCCAGGGATTGAACCCGCAACCTCATGGTTCCTAGTCAGATTCATTTCTGCTGCGCCACGATGCCAGGTGGAGATTTAGATTTGAGGTATTTGAGGTACTTCAGTAGCCACTTCCAGAGTGTGGGTTCCTGATCAGCTTCTTCCAAATGCTAATTTACTGCCCCTATAGTAGGTGTACTTACACACAGACACACAGACACACAGACACACACACACGCCCATCACTTTGTACACATAGAGATATTTAACGGTGGCTTGTCACACAGATAATAACAGCATTCTGGTAGGACGAGATGCCACATGCGACCTTTTTATAAGAAGCTCTCCCTTTCCTTGATTTCACCCAGAGAGAAGTCAGATGATAAACAAGGAAATCTTTGAGCCAATCAGGGGAGGCAGATGACAAACGATAAAATCTTTGAGCCAATCAGGGGAGGCAGATGACAAACGATAAAATCTTTGAGCCAATCAGGGGAAACTGTGGTGTGAGGGACATGGGGGAATCTCATCCTGGGTTCCTTGGAAAACCATGAAGTCGTCCCAAGGTATCTAGGACTCCTCTGAATCATGAGGAAAATGATTTGTCAACGCATATTGTGGAGGTGGGGAGAGGGTGGCAGCATGGGTCAGATTCTAAAGAGGATCCCTGACACCCCCCAGAGGGTTGAGAGTCTTTGAACTCAGCACAGTTGGGCAGAGAGCAGGTGTAAAGAAACGTCTTGCCTGGAGATGATGGCCTGGGCAAGTGTTAGCAATTTCCTGGTAGAGCCATATCTACCGGTGTGTTTGTGTTCTGCAAAGGAGATTTCAAACTGATCGTGCAAGAGCCGAGAGTGGGTTAAACGTTGAGCATGTGAGAAGCAATGGTGTTTTAAACTTTTAAAAAATTGTTCACAGTGTGTAACTGTAGTAAAAAACCACATCCTATAAAATTAACCAAGTATTCTTAAGTGTGCGCGGCGGTAGTGTTAAATATATTCACATTGTGGTGCACAGATCTCCAGAGTTTTTTTTCATCTTGCAAAACTGAAACCGGGGGTTCCTGTCGTAGCTCAGTGGTTAACGAATCTGACTAGGAACCATGAGGTTGCAGGTTCGAACCCTGGCCTCGCTCAGTGGGTTAAGGATCCGGCGTTGCCGTGAGCTATGGTGTAGGCTGCAGACGCGGCTCGGATCCCGTGTTGCTGTGGCTGTGGTGTAGGCCGGCGGCTACAGCTCCTGTTAGACCCCTAGCCTGGGAACCTCCATATGCCGCGGGTGTGGCCCTAGATAAGGCAAACAAACAAAAAAAAATACTGAAACCAGACTCCCTGAACAATAACTCCTGTTTCCCTCCCCCCACCCAGCCCCTGGCAACCACCCTTCTACTTTCTGTGTCTACTAATTTGATCATTCTAGGGATCTTGCATAAGAGTAATCATGAAATATTTACTTTTTTTGTGACTGACTTCTTTTACTTAGCGTAATGTCCTCAGGGTTCAGCCGTGTTGCGGCACGTGTCAGAATTTCCTTCCTAAGGCTGAATAATATTCCATTGTGTGGATAGACCACATTTTGTTTATCCCTTCATCTGCTGATGGACACTTGGGTTGCATCCACCTCTTGGCCACCGTAAATAACGCTGCTATGAACACGGGTATGAAAAAAAATCTCTCTGCTCTGCTTTCAGTTCTCTTGCATCGATACCCAGAAGTGGAATTGCTGGATCCTACAGTGGTTCTATTTTTAATTTTTTTTTTGGGGGGGTCTTTCTAGGGCCGCACCTGCGGCATGTGGAGGTTCCCAGGCTAGGAGTCAAATCAGAGCTGTAGCCGCCGGTCTACACCACAGCCACAGCCACACGGGATGCGAGCCGAGTCTATGACCTACACCACAGCTCACGGCAATGGCAGATCCTTAACCCACTGAGTGAGGCCAGGGATGCTAGGCAGATTCATTTCTGCTGAGCCATCATGGGAACTCTATTTTTAATTTTTGAGAAACTGCCATACTGTTTCCCACAGTGGTAGAAACAATAGTGTTTTCAGCCGATCCTAGATGATGGTCACTCAGAGAGTAAGGCACAGAAATTCTGGTCTCCTTTAAAATAGGCTTTTTTTTTTTTTGGCGGGGGGGGGGTGGTCCTAGTTGCCTAGCAGGTTAAGGATCCTACATTGTCACTGCTGTGACATGGGTTCAATTCATGGCCCAGGGACTTCTGCATGCTGCTGGCATGGCCAAAAATTAATAAATACAATAAAAGAGGGTTTTCTTTTTTTTTCTTTTTTTTGTATGTGAAGGCAATACAGGGTAGTGTTTAGGAGCAAGCAGACAGAACTGGGTTCAAATCTCAGCTCCACAACCAGCTAACTGGCTTTGTGACCATCTCTTTAGGCCATTTTCTACTCAGCCATGAAATGGGTAATCGGAGTCCTCAGCTCCCAAGGCTGTCACAAGGGTTAACTAAGATCACAAACAGGTCACTAAGGCTGGAGACCGAGGCGGGGATGGTGCTTTTGTGCAGGACACGCATCCACGTTTTCACGATGAAGGATCAGAGCAGGGGAACATCCAGAACAGAGAGGCGGGAACCAAGGGGGAGAATCTGCTCTGGCTACAGAGTGATGAGAAACTGGATTTTTCCACAGGTGGGCTGAGGCACACACCCGCTCCCTACCCCGGCCCCAAGGCTGGGGTGAGAGAGATGGAGAGAGAAAGGGTATAAAATAAAGAGGGAGGGGAGTTCCCGTCTTGGTGCAGAGGTTAACAAATCCGACTAGGAACCATGAGGTTGCGGGTTCGATCCCTGGCCTCGCTCAGTGGGTTAACGATCCGGCGTTGCCGTGAGCTGTGGTGTAGGTCGCAGACGCGGCTCGGATCCCGCGTTGCTGTGGCTGTGGCGAAGGCCGGCGGCTATAGCTCCTATTAGACCCCTAGCCTGGGAACCTCCACATGCCGCGGGTGCGGCCCTAAAACGACAAAAGGCAAAAATAAATAAATTAATTAATTAAAATAAAATAAAATAAAGAGGGAGAGGGAGGAAACTACAAAACGGCGGCCCTCGGCGGCTTAGGTGAGAGGGGGTCAGCAACGGATAATCTAATGAGGGAATCAGCCAGAAAATTGTGGGGCATTCCGTTCTTGGTGTGCGCCCTGTGAGAGCCGTGTCTCAGTTTGCTCCAGACCTCTGGGTCTCACGAACGTGAGCCTCCTTGATGTTCAAAACCACTCGTTTTGGGGGGGGGGCTCATCTCTCAGGTACGGGTCTTGAAGATTGGGGTGCCCATAACAGGGTTCAAACCCTTTACTCCTCCGGGAGAAGCTCCTGGCTCAGCAGGTCCCTCCTGTAGGGGGTCACTATGCCAGGGTGGGGTTTATGGTGAGAGGCGGAGGTCTCAACCTTTCCTTCCCACCTCCACGTGGCTCTTTTCTCATTTGTTGATGCGTAGGAGCTGCTCAGCTAGTTTTCTTTCTTTCTTCTTTTTTTTTTTTGTCTTTTTGCCTTTTCTAGGGCTGCACCCGCAGCACGTGGAAGTTCCCAGGCTAGGGGTCTAATAGGAGCTGTAGCCGCCGGCCTACACCACAGCCACAGCAACGCGGGATCCGAGCCGTGTCCGCGACCTACACCACAGCTCACGGCAACGCCGGATCCTTAACCCACTGAGCAAGGCCAGGGATCGAAACCACAACCTCATGGTTCCTAGTCGGATTCGTTAACCGCTGAGCCATGACGGGAACTCCATGCTCAGCTGGTTTTCAGAGGAAACTGTTCCATACAGCGCTGCAGATTCGGTGTGTCTGAGGGAGGAGGTGAGCTGACGAAGTGAGTTCAGGATCTTCTTATGGCGCCACCTTGGATCCCCTCCTGAGGTTGCTTTTTATTGGGGGGGGTAATTGCATTTTTTTTAATTGTGTTTTCAATGGAGGAAAACAACATCCGTTTATAAAACAGCTCTTGAAAAATACAGGTAGAGATGTTATAAAATAAAGCAAACTCCAGTCCTGAGACATGACATATGTCATGTGAAAGCAACAGTCTGATCTCTAGGTTATGCAAGGCAGAATTAAAAAGTCACAGCATGGGGAGTTCCTTTCAATGCTCGGTGCTTAATGAGCCCGACTGGGATCCATGAGGATGACGGTTCCATCCTTGGCCTCGCTCAGCGGATTAAGGATCTGGGGTTGCCGTGGCCGCGGTGTAGGCCGGCAGCTGCAGCTCTGATTCGACCCCCAGCCTGGGAACTTCCATATGCTGCAGGTGCGGCCCTAAAAAGATCAAAAAAAAAAAAAATGTCACACAGGAGTTCCCTGGTATCCTGTCAGTTAAGGGTCCGGTATTGTCGCTGCTGCGGCTCAGGTTTGTTCCCTGCCCTGGGAGCTCCCGCATGCCATGGAAGTTCCCCCACCGCCACCCGCAAAAGTCACCACACTGAAAAGGTCCAAGTCCCCAGCTTGGCAAAACTTGAGTACAGTCCCATGAAACGTTGAATAAACTGAATTCTTTTTCCAATGTGTAAACAAAAGGACAAGACTAAATCTGATGCCTGGCAATTTCCATTCAACTGTGAAGCTACCCAAGACACACAGACACCCTGTACGCTTCACCTGTCAGTCTGACCATCTTTTCTTCTCAAGTGGTGCGAGGAAGGAGCCAGGTGACGGTGCAGAGCGAAGGCGTGGGAAGCAGAAATACCGTATATGAGACTTTAGAGAGCATGGTGCAAAGAAAGCCTCAATTGATGCAGAGTCTAAGGGGGAAAAGCCTGAGATGGCTTCTTGGCCTTTACTATACTGTAACCACCCAACATCGCCTCCGAACCTTCCAGTAGAAGGCTGCTGCATTCCATAGGCCAGGGGGATGTGCCACCCTTTTAATTTAACAAACCCTTATTCGGTGCTGACCACGTACTGTTAGCATCACTTCCCAAACGTTGATTCTCATAACAACCAGATGAGGCAGCAGGCACAGGGGCCGTGAGAAACTTGTCCGACGTCTCAGAGCTGATCAGTGGTACTGCTGATCAGCTCTGGGGACCATGGAGCCTAGAACGTCCGGTGCCACAGTCCCCGTGCTCAGCTACCCTGCCGTACGGCTTCTCAGCCGGTGGGACGGCGGAGCTCGAAAGGTGGGCAGCAGGGACCCAGGAAGGGACGTGACTTGCAGCTACGTGGAGACCATGTCGGTCTGAGATGCCTCAGACATGTCTTGCAGGCACAGGGACCTCCCCTGGATAGGATGGAAGTGAACTTGGCGCCCTCTGATCACACGGGCCTGGCATGGGGTCAGTGCTCAATGAATAAGACGGCTGGGCAGCATCACCGCCCTCCTTTGAATTGTGCGCCTTTGGCAGCTGGGTCAGACTTTGACTCCCCACTTCCGCCGGCGGGGGCGGGGTTGCGGAGCCCTCCGCCGCGCGTCTCTGCAGACCTGGTGACACACCCGCAGGAGTGGGATGGTCCCCGTGCGGCGGAGAGAACATCCCCGGGGACCAGGGCAGTCCTAGGCAGGGAAAGGCAGACCTCTCCCCAAGTCGCCCCGCGGAAGTGTGGTTGCTGAGTGGCTGATGAACTGCCCGGCCCTTCCTGGCTTGACACCCGTGGGGGGCGGGTTGGGATTGGAGTCAGTTCGGAGGTGGCTGGCAGAGACTCTCACCAGGGCTCAGGTCCTGAACTGGCGCTTTTGCGCGCGCGTGCGTGCGTGCGTGTCTGTGTCTGTGTGTCTGTGTGTGGCGTCTCTCCCCGTGCTCCCCACCTCCAATGACCAAGGAAAACAAAGAAGATGAGAAGGAAAAGCCACTGAGCAAAAAGGAAAATACATCTCTCTCCTACAGTTCAAATCCCCAGAGCACGGGGGTCTGGGCCCCTTTCTCCGCATCTTAAGGAGAGATTAAGTCGGCAGCTGGCAGGCAGAAGATAACCCAAGAGGAGAACAAAGAAGTATTTTCATGCTTTAAAATTTTTTTTTCTGCACAAGCCGATGATCAGGTAAACACTGTAAGTGTTCACGAGTGGGCACGGCCACCAAATTACAGAAAACACTCCCCGCACGCGCTATGGACCCGTTCCCAGCCGCCTCCCGATTCCTCCTACCTTCAAAATTAATTTCGTCAGCCGGAAGGAAGAGCCTGAAGCTCTCAGGAGTGCGTGCTCTCAAAACAAGTTGTTTTTCATCTGAAAATTGGAGCCTTTGGGCAACGAAAACCTGTCTCTGGCACAAACGCGGCAGCGGGGTGTGGGCATGTGAAATGGGTTCTTTTTGAAGACCCTGACTCCGGCAGGAGGCCCTTCTGCTGCCGTGGTCCACCACCCAGCACACGGAAGCCCCCCACAAATGCACAGAGACCCCTCAGTAGAATCTCTGGGGTGGGGGAGTGGGCAGGCCCTCTTCAGGCTCCTCACTGCCAACAGCATCCTTGGGTTTGAGCCGCTCGACTCTCCAACCATGACCTCCAGAGCCACCTGTGGGTCCTGATCAGAACTGTTCCCCTTGGCTTTTTGACCTAGTGATTGGACTTCTGGAAAGTAATCCTTCAGATCGATTTGCCCACACGCAGAACGATACGTGCCCAAAGCTGCTCCCTGTGACATGGCTCCTAAAGTCCCAAATCTGGAAGGAACCTGAATGTCCACCAGAAGAGGGCTGGATAAACTAAACACGGCACACCCGGACCGGGGGATCAAAAACAGTCCTTTGATGCGTGCCAGCAAGAAAAGGTCTGAGAGCCATACTGCTGGTTGAAAAAAAAAAAAAACAGTTCTGTGCAGACCAGTGCATGACCGGTCCGTCCCAGTCCTAGTTGGATTTCCCCCAAAGCAGACTTTGGGAAAGGAATCTGGGTGCATGTCATTATTTGGGAGGCGATCCAGGAAGCACAGCAGGGAAGGAGGAAGTGAAACACAGCGGGGGGGTGGGGGGGTGGGAAGAGATGTGATAAAGGCTGTGTCAGTGAGTGGGTTTCTGCTACGGGCAACTGAACCTCAGCCCTGTGGGGACCTGCTGAGGGTCCATGTGGAACGCGTCTCAGGATTATGCCACCAAGAAGCTAGGGAGCTGGGGTGTTTATTCGCCAACTGCAGCCCCTCACTGGCTGAAGGGTATTCCTTCCTAGAGACTTACTTCCAGCCAACCCAGAGTGCCAGGGGGCATCTCCCTGGCCATAGTTCACCCCGACGCAGAGAGATGCAGGTAGAGCAAGGCTTTGATGGAAATGTCCACAGGGAGTGGGCAAAGAGACAGCATCTGCTGTGGTCCCATTTGCGTATCAAAAACTAAATGTTTTTAGCCACGCCCACAGCACGTGGAGATTCCTGGGCCAGGGATTGAACCTGCGCCACCGCAGTGACAATGCTGGATCCTTAATCCACTGTGCCACAGGAGAACTCCTCAAAAAAATTTTTTTAAATATATCGATATCATCTATATATTTGGGAAAATTCTAGGGATGCAGGCCTGAAGGCTCAGGGCAGGTACTGCAGAGAGGTGCTTTTCACCTTGAACCCTTCTATGGTGTTTGCCTTTCAAAAAACATATCCACACTACATATAACTGATTCACTTTGCTGTAATCTGAAACTAACACAGCTCTGTAAGTCAACTGTATTCCAATAAAATTTATTTAAAAAGAAAAACCAGGAGTTCCTGCTATGGCACAGTGGGTTAAGGAGCCAGTGTTGTTGCAGCTGTGACCTACTGCAGCTGTGGCTCGGCTGGGACTCAGAACTTCCATATGCTGCAGGTGTGGCTGGAAAAATAATTACATCCACATGTACCTGAAATCATTGGGAAAAAAATGATTAATCATTTTAAACCTGCTCTCCCTACAGCTACTAAAGCCCTGACTGAGTATTTCTGCCCTCCTCGAGTCTCTTCAAGGATCAAATAATAATTCTTTATATGTCTTGCACGCTGCCTGGGCACGAAGCACCACGCGACCCGCCTGACATGCGCTATCGAAGCCAAGCCCTGTGACCGCCCCAGGAGGTGGGAGGTCAAGTCCCCACTTTAGAGATGGGGACATGGAGGCTTAAAGAACCTAATGGTAACTTGTTCAAGGTCCTCCGGTAACAGTGAGGGGTCCACGAGTGGAACCAGAACTTGACCCAAGCCTGCCTGTCTCCTGAGCCTGTGCCTACAGCCATGATGATGCTTCTGTAGCTTCTCCTCCTCTCTGGGGGAAACTTCTTCAGACCAACTGCTTTCTTCTTCAATTCTTCTTCGGACCAACCGCTTTCCCCTCCGCTCATGCCTTGGAAGCTACCAGCCTTTTCTAGCTGATGTGCCCCGGACACACTTCAGGGACAGGGAGGGACAGTGTTTTGAGTGGAGCCATTCCCCTCTGGTATGGTCTACACTGTATTTCCTGTCCCCCAAGACGTACAGGCAGACCTCAGAGATACTTTGTGTTTGGTTTCAGACCAGCGCAATAAAGCAAATATCGCGATAACACAAGTCATACCCATTTTTGGTTTCCCAGTGCCTATGAAAGTTCTATTTACATTATATTGTAGTCTATTAAGTGTGCCACAGTATTATGTCTCAAAAGAGGTACCCATCTTTTTTTGTCTTTTCAGGGCTGCACCCGTGGCATATGGAGGTTCCCAGGCTAGGGGTCAAATCGGAGCTATAGTTGCCAGCCTACACCACAGCCACAGCAACGTGGGATCTGAGCCGCGTCTGCAACCTTCACCACAGCTCACGGCAACGCTGGATCCTTAACCCACTGAGCGAGGCCAGGGGTCGAACCCAAGTCCTCATGGATACTAGTCAGGGTCGTTACCACTGAGCCACAATGGGAACCCCCGAGATGTACACATGTTAATATCAAAATATTTTATTGCTAAAAAATGCGAACCATCGTTTGAGCCTTCAGAAAGCTGTAGGCTGGTCTCGCCTCTATGTGTATGGCTGTTGACTGATCGGGGCAGTGGCTGCTGCAGGCTGGGTGTCAATTTCTTAAAATAAGACAACCATGAAGTTTGCCCCATCGACTGACTCTTCCTTTCACAGACAATTTCTCTGGGGCATGCAACGCTATTTCATAGCATTTTACCCACAGAACTTCTTTCAAAACTGGAGTCAATCCTCTCAAACCCTGCCGCTGCTTTACCGGCTAAGTTTACACAATATTTTAAATCCTTTGTTGTCATTTCAGCAGTCATCGCAGCATCTTCACCAGGAGCAGATTCCGTCTCAAAAAACCACTCTCTTTGCTCATCCGTAAGCAGCAGCTCCTGCTTTGTTAAAGTTCTATCATGAGACGGCAGCAGTTCGGCCACATCTCCAGGCTCCGCTTCCACTTCTAGTTCTCTTGCCATTTCCACTGCATCTGCAGTGCCTTCCTCTGCTGAAGTCTGGAATCTTCTCTCAAAGTCATCCATGAGGGCTGGAATCAACTTCTCCCAAATTCCTGTTAATGTTGATATTGTGACCTCTTGCCACAAATCATGAATACTCTTAATGCCATCTAGAGCGGTGAATCCCTTCCAGAAGGTTTTCAACTGACTTTGCCCAGACCCATCAGAGGAATCACCATCAATGGCAGTTCTAACCTTATGAAATGTATTTGCTAAATAATAAGACTTGAGAGTCAAAACGACTCCTTGATCCACTGACTCATTGATCCACTGACTCCTTGATGGCTGCAGACTGGACGCTGTGTTTGTAGGTATGAAAACAACATTTATCTCGTTGTCCATCTCCATCTGAGATTTTGGGTGACCAGGTGCATTATCAACAAGCAGTAACACTCTGAAGGAAATCTCTTTTTCTGACTGGCAGGTCTCAACAGTGGGCTTCAAATATTCAGTAAACCGTGTTGTCAGTAGATGTGCTGTCATCCAGGCTTTGCTGTTCCACTTACAGAGCAGACGCAGAGGAAATTTAGCATAATTCTTAAGGCCCCTAGGATTTTCAGAATGGTAAATACGCCCTGACTTCAACTTAAAGGCACCAGCTACATCATTAGCTCCTAACAGGAAAGTCAGCCTGTCCTTTGAAGCCAGGCATTGACTTCTCCTCTCCAGCTATGAAAGTTCTAGAAGGCACCTTCTTCCAATAGAAGGCTATTGAGTCCTACATTGAAGATCTGTTGTTTAGTAGCCATTAATGATCGTAGCTTGATTTTCTGTGTAACTTGCTACAGCTTCTACTTCAGCACTTGCGGCTTCACCTGGTACCTCGATGCTCTGAAGACGGCTTCTTTCCTTAAACCTCATGAACCGACCTCCGTGAGCGTCACACTTTTCTCTGCAGATTCCTCACCTCTCTCAGCCTTCACACCACTGAAGAGAGTTAGAGCCTTGCTCTGGATGAGGCTTGGGCTTAAAGGAAGGTTGGGATTGGTTTCATCTTCTATCCAGACCACTAGAACTTTCTCCGTGTCAGCACCAAGGCTGTCTTGCTTTCTTATTCAGGTGTTCGCTAGAGTCATGCTT
This sequence comes from Catagonus wagneri, assembly GCA_004024745.2. Classification (NCBI taxonomy): domain Eukaryota; kingdom Metazoa; phylum Chordata; class Mammalia; order Artiodactyla; family Tayassuidae; genus Catagonus; species Catagonus wagneri. The sequence goes on from PVHT020000193.1 coordinate 8,395,182, forward strand.
TTAATTTTCTAGAACTGCTCCTGTGCATTCACAACTTGGCTGTTTGCTGCAAGAGGCCTTGCTTTCAGCCCGTCTTGGCTATCAGCGTGCCTTCCTCATTAAGTTTAGTCATTTCTAGCTTTGGATTGAAAGTGAGAGAGGTGTGGCCCTTCCCTTCAGTAGAACCTTTAGAGGATACTGTAGAGTTAGCAATGGGCCTAATTTTGATGGTGTTGGGTCTCAGGGAATAGGGGGGCTGAGGAGAGGGGGAGAAACAGGGGAACGGCCAGCTGGTGCAGCGGTCAGAACACACACAGCATTTATCAGTTAAGTTTGCCATCTTAGATGGGCACGGTTTGTGGCACACACCCCCACCCCCAACAATTACAAGAGTAACACCAGCGATTACTGATCACGGATCACTCTAACACACAGAATAATAATGAAAAAGTCGGAAACACTGCCAGAATTATTAAAATGGGCCTTGGGGATGCAAAGTGAGCCAATGCTGCTGGAACAATGGCGCCCATAGACTGCTTGACCGACGGGTGCTACAAAGCTTCAATTTGTAAAAATTGTTGTATCTGTGAGGTGCAATAAGGCAAAATGTGATAAAATGAGGCATGCCTGTATGTTGAAGCCTTAAACCCCCCAGTACTTCAGAATGTCATTTTTTTTTTTTTACAGAGGTAATCAAATTAAAATGAGGGCATTAGGGTGGGTCCTAGTCCAGGATGACTGGTGTCCTTATAAAAGAGGGAAATTTGGAGACAGATACACACCAAGGGACACCAAAGAGTGCCAGCAAATCACTAGAATCTAGGAGAAAGGCCTGAAAAAGAGTCTCCTTCATACCCTCAGAAGGAACCAACCCTGCCTGCACCTTAATCTTGACCTTCTAGCCCCCAGACCTATTAAGACAGAACAGCTCTACTGTTTACACCATCCAGTTTACAGGATTTTGCTACGGCAGTCCTGGGAAACCAGTACACCCTCTTTCAAGGCTGTCACGACCTTGTCATCTTCCACTCTGGCAGGCATGAGCTCCCACCCAATCCAGAAATCTAGGGAAAAAGGGAGAAAAGGCAGTTTTTATAGCGGTGGCAGCTCCCATTCCACCCCTGGCTTTTTCTCCAGTTGGGCTGAAATGGCTTGCTGCTGATATGAGGACATCTAGAAATGAACAATTCTGGCCAAAGGCTTCCAGGATCACATAATAATTTATCCTGTCTTTGATGGTTGCAGGAATGAATGAGTGAATGAACTCATAAATCGCTAATGCCTTTGGCCTTGCTCTAAACAGAAGCTTCTCTGCTTATGAAATTTTGGCCCACAAACTCTGATGGAACACTCAGCACCAGGAAAAAAAAAAAAAAGTATACCAACTCTGCTGCCATGAACAGGTGGAGTTGAGTGGTAGTTCCTTTGGATTAAGGAACAAATGGATTCAAGGACAGTTATCGGAATCCAACCTGCTCACCAACAGACACACACGTCTGTGTTTCCCTTACTTTTCCTCCTCCCTGCTTTATTGCAAACTTTTTTGAAGTATCATGCCATGAAGGTACAGCTCAATGTATTTTTACAAAGTAAACCCATGTATTCTTCAGCGCCGAGGTCAAGACATAGACTATTACCAGCACCACAAACAGATCCTTCCTGCCTCCCGGTCAATAAGTAACCACTTTTCTCGTTTCTGTCCCCACAGACTACTTTAGCCTGCTATTAAAACTTTATGTAGATGAAATCATACAGAATTCAGTCTTTATCGTCTGTCTTCTTTCACCCCACATTCCGTACTTGAGAGTGCTCTATATATTATACAACGTAGTGTGTCCTTTTTCATCGCTGAATAATATTCTACAACATAAACGCACCACAGTTTATTTATCCTTTCTACTTCTGATGAATGTTTGAATAGTCTCTAGTGTTTGGCTAATGAAATAGTGCGATGAACATTGTTTTGGAGTTCCCACCGTGGCTCAGTGGTTAACAAATCTGACTAGGAACCATGAGGTTGTGGGTTCGATCCCTGGCCTTGCTCAATGGCTTAAGGATCCGGCGTTGCCGTGAGCTGTGGTGTAGGTCACAGATACGGCTCGGATCCTGCGTTGCTGTGGCTGTGGTCTAGGCCAGCGGCTACAGCTCCTGTTAGACCCCTAGCCTGGGAACCTCCATATGCCGTGGGTACAGTCCTAGAAAAGGCAAAAAGACAAAACAAAAACAAAAACAAAAAAACAACAACAAAAAAACCCTTCGTTTTGCAGGGCTTTTAGTGAATGTATGTACTCATCTGTGCGTATCTCCCCAGGTGGAGAACTGTTGGGTCACTGGGGAAGCATCTCCTCCGTTTTAATGGTTACTGTACAGTTTTCCATAATGGCTCTGCCAAGTTTCTCCCCATTATTACTGGTTTTGATTCATTTTGATGTATCAGACATTCTGATGGGTGCACCATGATCTCAGAGGGGTTTAAATGTACCTTTCCCAGATGATCAAGGTTGCTGAGCACCTTTTCGTATACTCACTGACTTCTTCCTTTTGATATCACTGCCCCATTTCTCCCTCCCTCCTCTATTAAAGCCCCTCCTTTCCTTATTTGATTTTTTTTTTTTTGGCCACCCCACCCCCCGGCATATGGAGTTCCCAGTCCAGGGATCAGAACCTAGTTGCAGTTGCAACCTATGCCATAGCTGCGGCAACACCGGATTCTTCAACTCACTGTGCTGGGCCAGGGATCGTCCCTGCATCCTGGGGCTGCAGAGATGCCACAAATCCCGTTGCGCCACAGCCAGAGCACCCCTTTTCTTGAGAGCCAGTCACCCAAGCACAGGGATAGGGGCCTCTCTGGAGCTAAGCAAAGGCAACTGCATCCCCCTTTGCCTGTGTCTTTGCTCCCTTAGGGTCCCCAAGTGCCGCGAATGTTGAATATCCCTGTCCCAATGCAAATGGGGCCCAGCGGGGTTGCTGTGAGTGTGTAAAAGGAATCTCAGTTTCTATATTCTGGCCTTGCCCGGTCTGTCTACCTTGCAGAATTATTTTTCATTACATAAGACTCTGCAAAAGGCCTTGAGTTGAAGAAAAGCACTGCATAAAATGCAAACTAACAAAAGCATCGATATCAAAGAATGGGGGGGGAATCCATCATGCCCTTGTCACTGGAAGGCTGCCAGCGGACTCGTCCCCACCTAATCTAAACAGCAAAATCTGCACGCTCTAAACAGCCTCCTGGCTCCAGCCTGGCCAAACACTCAATAATTTACCTATCAGTTAAGCCCAAGGAGAAGGGGAGACGGGGTGTGAGCAAGAGGGAGGGAGAAAGGCAGGCAGCTGAGCCGAAATGGCTAGTCTGTCACAAGCCCTCTTCAATTAGCCTTATCCTAGGCTCTCTCCCAGGAGACTCGTTTAGGCATGTTCAGTTTGTCCATCCATGAAATGGGCCTAACTGAACCAAGCAGTACTCACCTCACACTTTGCAGACATCATGAAGGCAACTTTCATAAAAGCATAAAGTACTTGGAGTTGCAGAAAGAAGCAAGAGGGACAAAAAACAGTTGACTCTGACCGTAAGAAGACATCAAACAAACCCACATCAAGTGACATTTTGCAAAACAGGCCTGAACTTTTCAAAACTGTCAGCGTCAGGAGCAACAAAAGCAGGCTGAGGAGCTGTTCCAGACTGAAGGGGAATGAAGTGATCAGGCAGCCAAAAATAATATATGATCCTGGATTAAACCCTGGAGCAGAAAAATCACTAAAAGGGAGAATTTCAGGACAACTGGTGAAATCTGAATATGTGCTGTGTATTAGAGAATAATATTGCATTGATGTTAAATTTCCTGAATGTGATGAGTGTACAGTGATTACGTAAGCAAATGTCTTTGTTCTTTGGAGAATAACACTCAAGATTTAGGAGTAAAGGTCCTGATGTCTGCAGCTGACTCAAATTATTCAACCATAATAATAACTGTGTGTGCACACGCGCGCGTGTATAGAGACACAGAGTAAAAACAGCAAAATGTCAATAATGGGTGAATCTGGGTGAAGTGTATACGGGGAGTCTGTGGCCTTATTTTTGCACTTTTATTTTTTAATTTAATTTTTTTTTTTTTTTGTCTTTTTAGGGCTACACTCGTGGCATGTGGCAGTTTCCAAGCTAGGGGCTGAATTGGATCTGCAGCCGCTGGCCTAGCCACAGCCACAGCATAGCGGGATCTGAGCTGCACCTGCAACCTACACCACAGCTCATGGCAACACTAGATCTTTAACCCACTGAGTGAGGCCTGGGATTGAACCCACGTCCTTATGGATACCAACTGGTTTCATTACTGCTGAGCCACGATGGGAACTCCTATTTTTGCAATTTTTTTTTTTTTTGTCATTTTGCCTTATCTAGGGCCGCACCTGCAGCATGTGGAGGTTCCCAGGCTAGGGGTCTAACAGGAGCTGTAGCCGCCGGCCTTTGCCACAGCCACAGCAATGCGGGATCTGAGCCGCATCTGCAACCTACACCACAGCTCACGGCAACGCCGGATCCTTAACCCACTGAGCAAGGCCAGGGATCGAACCCGCAACCTCATGGTTCCCAGTCGGATTCGTTAACCACTGAGCCACGACAGGAACTCCTATTTTTGCAGTGTTTTAATAATGATTTTTATTTTTTCCATTATAGCTGATTTACAATGTTCTGTCAATTTTCTGCTACACAGCAAGGTGACCCAGTCACACATACATGTATACATTCTTTTTTTCTTACATTATCATGTGCCATCACAAGTGACCAGACATAGTTCCCAGTGCTATACAGCAGGATCCCACTGCTTACCCATTCCAAGGGCTATAGTTTGCCTCTATTAACCCCATATTTCCAGTCCCTCCCACTCCCTCTTGGCAACCACAAGTCTGTTCTCCATGTCCATGTATTTTTGCAATTTTCAATCTGTAGATTTGAAATCTTTTTAAAGTAAAAAGCTTTTTAAAACACATGCAAGGGTTTCCCATCATGGCTCAGCAGTTAACAAACACAACTAGCATCTACGAGGGTGCAGGTTCGATCCCTGGCCTCGCTCAGTGGGTTAAGGATCCAGCTTTGCCGTGAGCTGTGGTGTAAGTTGCAGACGGGCTCGGATCCCGCGTCGCTGTGGCTGTGGTGTAGGCCGGCGGCTACAGCTCCGATTAGACCCCTAGCCTGGGAACCTCCATATGCCGCGGGTGCAGCCCTAAAAAAACAAAATAAAAAAATAAAAATAATAAAACACACATGCAAGAGGCTCGGGTCAGGTTTAACAATGACTCTGAGGCCAGCATAAGGAGCCTTTGATTTCAGAGGCGGTGTGGCAGTGGCGGTGGGGGAGGGGTATGAGTTTGGGAAGTAGGTGAGATTGACAGGTTCCCCAAGCTCCAACCTGCTAAAGGAACCCAAATCTAATTCACGTGTCCACCCTCAAGAAAGGGGATGCCATCTCTAATTCATGGCAAATCTCTATCATTCTAACCCCCCCCAAAAAAAATTGGTTTGGGGGTAGGGTCATGTGATCCAGTGCTGGCCAATGAGCTGTGAGCTAATGCTGCTGGGGAGATTCTTTCCTCTTAGGAAGGCAATCCCGGAAACAACCCTGATTTTCAATGAGCCCCGGCCCGTACAACTGGAGTTTCTTCCCATCAGTTCATACCTTGCTGTACTGGTTGCTGAATGTTCCGGATATCATCTCTGGCTCGAAAGAGCAGTTCCTTGTCCCTGGAGGTTGGGGAGCTGCCTGTGATGCCCGGAACTGCAGCAGCCATTGTGGGACCAGTTGGAAGCCGAAATTGACACACATACCCAGAAAGGCAGAGCCAAGCGGATCACCGAGGACAGGAGCCTTCGAGAATCAACTTGGGGATCTTCCTGCCTTAAGGGTTTGTGTCACTTGCCCCCAAAAGCATCCTAAGGAGACAGCCTAGGGAGAATTTTGGAATCAGAGCAGTCGAAAAGGCCCTGATGGGCAGCTGGAACAGAAAGGCCTCCCTGTCCCAACATACAACCATCCGTCAGTCTATGCAGTATGGCGTATGGGCATGAAGTGGTGAACAAGGCCCCCGTGGTGTGCCCCGAGGCATCTGAGGGCATATGGGTGGGCCAGGGGTCTGAGGCGCCCTCCTCCACTGACAAGAAGAGACCACTAGAAAAGCAGAGCGTCTCAATGCAGGTTTCATGGAGCAACCAAGGACAGAGAGATCCTGCTAGGAGTGTGGGACGTGGCGCGATGGTACATGGGGTGGCGGCTCTGGTGGGAGGAGCATAAACCAAGGCAGAGGCTGTTTCCCCAGAGTGCTCTGCATTGCCGAAACAATCACCGCCCTGGGAAAGCTTTCAGGTTCTACAAGTACCTTTGAGTCCTCGGGATTCACTGAGACGCATCGTCTCACTCCTTCCTCACAAAACCTCAGATCGCAGCCTGCGAGGGTTTAAGAGGCCTAAGAGATGATTCCAGATGGAATCTAGACAGAAACTCAGAAGGGTCAAGTTACTTCCTCCACAAAGAGTGAACAAAGCTGCTAACTTGGTCCGGCCTCAGTGGACTAAGTACCTTCACACACATTCCTTAAGCCCAGGAAGACACAAGAGGGAGCTGCAGAGGCTGGCCTCGTGTTTCCGAAGGTGCTGCCTTTCCCCTCTTCCTGGACTTTGGGCTGCACACACGACAAGTACACGGTAACCACATGCGCCACCTGTCCCCCCCAGCATCTTTGTTTTGGCCCAGGGCCAACCTTGACTTACGACTTGGCATTCTTTACGTACATCAGAGAGAATTCGCTGGCTCCCAAAGCATTCAGGGGCTGAGCGGGTTGTAATGACCAACTTGTGGGACGTTGGAGAAGGAGGGTTACATGGCACATGGCGGGGAGGGGGTACCGTTCACATGGGCTACGGTGTGATGGGCGCCCCCTGCGGGCCTGTGAGGCAGAAGACCCGTGCCGCCCGTCCCCCCGCCCCTGCCAAGGGACTAGAAATTCTCATCATAAACCATAAACCATCTCAGCAGACATGGTCATGGCCCTGGCCAAACCCTCTCAGCCACCAAGAATCTGGGCACAATGACTATGCTGGGATGGTTACTGGTGCAGAGTAGCGCCAAAGTAATAGGAGCTTAAGATCTTAAGGTCAACTCTTGATCAATGAAGAAACGATTTGGTGTATAAATAGCACAGCTTTGCTGCTCTTGGGCTGACAACTCCAGAGCAGCCTAGGCAAAGACTTCCAGGGGGCTCAGGTGCCAGATGCCCCCCGGCTCCTCAGCTCACCCTTCACTGGTTCCCTTGCTGTCCCTTTCTCACTTCCCAGCATCCCCCTCACTGTGCTTCCTGGGGTCACCTCCCAAGTTAACTCCCTGTGCCTAAGGCTTCATTTTCAGGCTCTGATTTTATTTTTTTTAATTATTATTTTTTTCTGTCTTTTTAGGACCGCACCTGCAGCATATGGAGGGTCCCAGGCTAGGGGTTGAATCAGAGCTGTAGTTGCCGGCCTGCACCACAGCCACAGCAACGCCAGATCCGAGCCGCGTCTGCAACCTACACCACACAGCTCACGGCAATGCCAAATCCTTAACCCACTTAGCATGGCCAGGGATTGAACCCGCAACCTCATGGTTCCTAGTCAGATTCGTTAACCACTGAGCCACGATGGGAACTCCTGAGATCGCCTATTATTATGCAGCAATAGATAATGGGAACAGTAGGCCATGAAGAAATGTTTTCTGAATGAGAGTGAAGGAAGGAAGGGAGGGGAGGAGGGGGGCGCAGAGAGGAGCAGAGCGCAAAGGAAGGCAGCTCCCAGTTGTTCCTGGGAGGCTGTATCGGGGCTGATTAAACGCTAGGCACTTGCAATGTTCATAACCCCTATTTAAGGAGTTCTAGGTTCCTTTGGCATAAGAGGCCATCTTTGTCTTGAATCATTTAACTCTGTTACCACTGATTGGCTCAGGAATCGGCACCCTGGGAAAGACATGAGGCACCCTGGCTGGAGAGCTCTCTCCTGGCCCAAGAAGGCACGGAGGTCCATGGGGCGTGGCGAGGAGCCCACCCGATCCCAATCTGCTCTGGGGAAGATTTCCAATTCCAGGCACCCTGAGAGCAAGTCGTAGGAGCCAAGAAAAGCTGGGTCTCGAGAATGGAGTTGGCCTCAGAGTCTGGAACAGCCAACAGCAAGGCCAAATGACAAGGGTGGCCTCGGCTGCTGCTGTTTCCACAACCAAGGCAGGAGCTCTTGCTCCCGTTCCGCCCTCCTGGGGCTTCGGAAACCCCAGCACCTGTGCTCGGCCCCTTGTGTCTCATGCTGCCTTACAATCTGAGCACCAAGAGGATGAAAAATCAAGTGAACAGCACATCTGCATGCACATGCGTCAGAAGTGCATATGCGTATGTGTGTGTGTGTGTAGCTTGTGTAGGCACTTGAGTAAGCCATTTGCTAGGATCTCTGGGGTTCAACCTGGGAAATAAAACACTACCACACCTCCCCCATGTTTCCTCTTAGAAAAGACATTTTCTTTACAATTTCCTCTCTGGTGGGCTAAAGAGCTGGCCACTGTTGTTAAGGGTAAGGGGGTGGGACGGTGGTTTTAAAATATATTTAAGCCTCATAGTCTTTTGTTTCAAATAGGATGCTAGTGGGAAGCCAATAAGATAAATTAGATAAAAGCCACACTGTTCTGATTTGGGTGAAGGAAGGCAGGCAGGGGCACAGAGCCTAATCATTGGTACCCTTAGCCTTGAGGAGGCCTCCAGGCTTCCCTAAGACACTGTAGAATTCAGAATTAGAGAAGAGTACCCTGGATGAAATTGGAACTCTTGGATTCTAGACACTTCTCTGCTACTAATTAACTCTATGACTTAATCGCTCCCAGCTTTCTTAGCTATTAAATGGGGGTTGAACCCATTAGGATGTTCTCAGCAGTGTCCAATAAAAAGCATTTTAAACAATAAAGGTTTATTGATCTCACATATAGCAAGAAGCCCAGAGGCAGGTGGTCTTGGGTTTGATGGCCAAAGATGTCATCAAGGACCCAGGCTTTTTGTATCTTTCTGTTTGATCATCCCCTCATGGTCACAGAATGGCCGCTGCTCCTCCAATATATCATATTCTTACAACAGCATTTGAAAGCAGGAAGAACATGGATGGGTGATGGTGGCAGCAATTTCCTTAGGCATTATGTCTCTTCTTTCAGGGAGTAAAATACTTTTGAGAAACACCTCCCCTCCCCAGGATCTGCATTAGGTTCTAATGGCCAGGTCAGGGACATTCCTAAACTAAGTCATCAAGAAGTTGTATTTGTTTAAAAAAAAAAAAAGGCTAAAAATAAAGTTAACATATAATCCAGCAATCCCATTCCTGGGCATATATCCAGAAAAGATGAAAACTCCAAATTGGAAAGACACATGCACCCCAATGCTCATAGTAGCACTATTTACAAGAAGTTAAGACATGGAAGCAGCCTAAATGCCCATCAACAGATGAATGGATGAAAAAGATGTGGTGTAATACACACACACACACACATATACACACACCATGGAATATTACTCAGCCATTAAAAAGAATGAAATAATGCCATTTGCAGCAATATAGGTGAACCCTAAAGATTATCATACCAAGTAAAGTCAGAGAAAGACAAATAGCATGGTATCACTTATATGTGAAATTTAAAAATATGGTACAAATGAATTCATTTACAAAGCAGAAATAGACTCACAGACCAAAGGGGAAAGGTGGGGGGAGGGATAAATTAGGAGGCTGGGATTAACTGATACACACTACTATACATAAAATAAACAACAAGGACTCCCCCGAGAACCATATTCAGTATCTTGTAATAACCTATAATGGCAAAGAATCTAAAAAAGAATACATATATGTATAACTGACTCACTTTGCTGTACACCTGAAACTAATACACTATTGTAAAGCAACTATACCTCGATTGTTTAAAAAAGAAGTAATGCTTGTACCATGATTAGCTTAGGGTAACTGCGAATCATCTCCTGGGGTTAAGCCCGCCTTCCACGAACATACCGCCATCCAATATCAGGAAAAATCTGGACTTTCATCAGCAAACAAGGGAGGCAGCTACTGGTGAGCTTAAGGAGATGCAGCTGCCTGCCCCGCAAGCCTCACGTTATCAGCAGCTCTAAAGGTCCAACCAGGAATTGACCGTGAAAACGCTTTATCCACTAAAGGGGCCGAACGACGCTCAGAACCAATGTTGTGCTTTAGAGCAACGGGGCTTACCTGATATCCACAGGCGCCTTATTACTGGCTGAGAACCATCCATTTCCCGGTGACTTCACCCTCAGGGCCAGGCTGTAGAGAGAGCAGATTTAACCCAAGTTGAGAAAGGTCACGGTAGGCAACCAGCGTTCTGAGCCGTCAGATCTAACGTATCTAATCTCATCTCCTCACCCGGGTTTGGCGTTGATTATCCGATTGTGTGCAGGGTCTGTTTGTGGATGGACACACACCGTCCCTAATCAAGCTTCCTCTGAGCTAGAAACGTGGAGACACGTAGCAGTGCCGCTGGAGGTGCCCGTGCACAGCAGCCCCTAATAAACGCTTCTGCTGATAAGGAACACCGGGGGCCTCCTCGCTGCAGACACTTCTGAGCACTGAATTTTTTTTTTTAACCTCCCCCCAACCCCAAGACAGCAGTCTCCAATTTATGAATCCAACCTGTTTTGGAAGGGTTTAAGAAAACAATACATACAATCCATATACCTTCTTAGGGTGGCGGACACAAGGATCAGACCCCCATTCCACCCACGAGAAAACAGGGAGGCACACAGTGGATACTGATGTGGAAGGCGGGAATTCACAGCTGATTAAGGTTTTACAGAGGATCTGGGGTGGGGTTTTAGGCTGGTGCCAACTGACCTAAACCTGTTTGGTCTTGCAAAAAAAAAAAAAAACCCACAAAAACCCACGAGGTTCTTTTTCGTAACTCTCTGTGGATTTTAGTAATTAAAGGTGAGTCAGCGCAGAGCGCCCCTGTCCATAGCGCCACGAGGTTATGGTTAAAGCAAGTCTTCGGGCCAAGTTCTGGACAAGCTAAGCAAGGCAGTCCTATAACGGTCCCGTAATAAATTTCCAGCCCTCCGTCCTTTGAAGAGCTCTGACAGCGCTTCGCAGGAAAGTCTGCCCGAGGCAAATGCCAGGCAAGTCTTGCAGCAGGCTTCTCTGACCTTCTGGTTGGGCTCCAGGGGTGCAAAAGCCACCAGAAGGGCCCCTTGCTGCACGCAGATCCACTTAGGAATCACTCACCCCACCTCACCCCCCGCCACGGTGCCATTTTTAAGAGAACCAACCACAGAGCGCACCGGATTTTGCTGGTCTGCGCCGGCGAGAGCCGAGGTGCCGCTGGCATGCCTGACCAACCCACTCCTCTCGGAACTGCTTCTGCAGGTGGGAACTCAGTTCTAAGGCCCTTTATGCTAATAAACCAAGTCCCTGGTGCTGACTGAAGTTCGGGTCGCGGTGGGCTCGGGAGCATGGACTTGTGATGAAATGCTGACTCTTCCCAAATGCGTGTCCCCGGTTAGGCCCACTGCCTTCTCCTAAAGTAGATGAAACCTAACGGAGGTACACGTGCGTGCGTACACGGAACGTAACGCTGCAGACACAGAACCACCGTGCGCTTTCTGCTCCCGTGGACACAGATAAAAGAGCCCGGGACAACTTAGCACCCCCTGTGGTGAAGTTTGGAACCGCCTAATTAGAGAGGGGAAAAAATGCTCT
>PVHT020000193.1:8407924-8503836 GCA_004024745.2 Catagonus wagneri
CCGATGCCTTGTAAACTTGCACTGGGCCGCCGGATTGGACAGCCTTTAAAACTCGGAAAACCTCGGGACAGCCCCCCAGCGGGGAGGAGGGAAGAGGGATGGGAGGAGGGATGGGAGGAGAGGCGGCGGGAAAGGGGGCCGGGCTGGCCTCGGTGGGGAGGCAGGGAGCCTGACGGATGCCCCCGTGGCGATCTAGAGAAGCCTCGGTTCAGCTGGCCTCCGGGGCGGCAGGGTGGGGGCGGCTGTGCTCCCCCTTCCGGAAGGAAGGACTTGCATCCTCGGCTGCCGGAGTGCTAGCTGCCGCCTGCCTTCAGCGGTCAGCCCTTTCCCAGGGCTGAAGAAACCGCCCTGCCCAGGACCCTGCCGGCTTCTGGAGCAGCCCACGCCCGGGGGCTGATCCACGCCAGCCTACGGAGGCTCACGCCTCCAGCCCAACTCTGAAGGGCCACCCCAGCTCCAGAGCCCTCCGTGGGGTCAGCCGGGGCTCCTGCCGTGGCTACCACTGTAGTTTCCTCCTCTGTCAGCCTCGGCTTCCAGCCTCTCCCTTCTCCGGGTGCTGATCCTAGAAACGCTCCCTAAAAAATGTCCCGCGGTGGGGAGTTCCCGTTGTGGTTCAGTGGCTGACAAACCAACTAGTATCCGTGAGAATGCGGATTCGATCCCTGGCCTTGCTCAGTGGGTTAAGGATCCGGCGTTGCCGTGAGCTGTGGTGTAGGTCGCAGACGCGGCTGGGATCCCGAGTTGCTGTGACTGTGGTGTGGGCCGGCGGCTACAGCTCCGATTCGACCCCTAGCCTGGGAACCTCCCTATGCCTCGGATGCGGCCCTAAAAAGCAAAAAAAAAAGGAAATAAAAGTAAAAAAAAAAAAAAAAAATGTACCCCGGGCTCATCTCCCTCACGGCATCTGCTTCCCCAAGGAAACCCGACCTGCAGCATCGACATCATAGGTGGGTTCGCTGAGATCGCAAAGCTGGGAGCCAGCGCACTGGCACCGGAGCCCAGGGCCCCTCTGGGGTGGATGGCGGGAAGAAAAGAGACCACAACCAGCTTTAACAACCAGCTAGTTTGCTGACCTTTCCCAGTCTGCAACCGGGAGCTACCAGCTCCCGCTGCCTCCCCCTCTCCCTCTCCCCGCCTCCCCAGCCCTCTCGGAGGACATTCTCCCCAGGTTTCCGGCTGTGTGCCTTTTCAAATCTTTCTCTTCCCCAAGAGCACCGTCTCCCAGTCTCCCACATCCTGTGGGTTTGCCGGCTTAAAACCAGAGGGGGAAGGAGAGCAGAAGAGAAGAATGCGGACACCGAGCGGGAGGGGACGATGAGGACGAGGGCGCCTGTGTCCAATGTGTAAAGAATGGCCCCTCTTACATGCAACGATGTGACAAGTGACCCCCCAAACAGCTCCCGCCCGCCTTGAAAGTGTTAATCCACCTCGTAGCAGGGAGGCCGGCCTCCCTACAGGCTATTTCCCTGGGCCAGCCTGGCTGGGGATCAGGCCCATTGTTAATAAGTAATGACAGCCCGGCTCCTCCGTGGATTCCCCTGGGGTTTTGTGTCAGAACCGTCTTCCCTCACTGCTGCTCGAGCTGACAGGCTCCGGCTCCCGGCAGGCAGCTGTGAACACAGGCCAGCCTCTGCCAGGCTGCCCCATGTCACCGTCACCGGGCCCAGAGCCCCAGGGCAACAGAGAAGGCGGTAATCCACCCCCCCCTTCTCAGGTGAGGATGACCTCAGCTGTCTGCAGGGATGGGCCACAGGGAACCTCGTGGCCTCCTTCGGCAAGGGGCGGGGCTGAGCCCTGGTGAGAGGTAAATTCCTGAAACCTTCAGCCAGCGGGGAGCCAGCTGCCTGCCCCGGGTACCCGCAGGGATTCAGCTCACCGGATTGTTACGGTTATTCACGCGACTGGTTTTTTTTGTTTTTTGTTCTTGGGTTTTTTTTTTTTTTGGTCTTTTTACCTTTTCCTAGGGCCACACTCACAGCATATGGAGGTTCCCGGGCTAGGGGTCTAATCGGAGCTGTAGCCATTGGCCTAGGCCACAGCCACAGCAACACCAGATCCTGCCGCGTCTGCAACCTACACCACAGCTCACGGCAACGCAGGACCCTTAACCCACTGAGCAAGGCCAGAGATCGAACCCGCAACCTCATGGTTCCTAGTCGGATTCGTTAACCACTGAGCCACGACGGGAACTCCCACGCCACTGTTCTATAGATGCTCCAAGAATGAGATTATTCAGGTTGGCCTTGCTTACTGGTAGGAAGTTCTTTCTTATGTCTGCCCTAAGTAACCCAGCACATTTAGCAGTTCACATTTGCCCAGAAAGAAGAGTCCACGAATGGACGCATTCGAGAAACTTGGGGAGAAAAAGAAAATGTTCCACCTTGCCAATGTGAGGTCCTCTTGTGTTTTTTCTTCTTTTCTTTTTTCACTTCTGGCTGCCCCGCGGCATATGGAGTTCTTGAGCCAGGGATCAGATCCGAGCCGCAGTTGTGACCTAAGCTGCAGCTGTGACAACGTCAGATGCTTAACCCACTGTGCTGGGCCAGGGATCGAACCTGCATGCCAGCACACCCAAGATGCCGCCAATCCCGGTATGCCACAGCGGGAACTCCAAGGTCCTCCTGTTTTGAATATAGGTTTTATTATTGTTCGGTGATGCCAAGAGAGCAGGAGACGACTGCCATAGAAGAGATAATTGGTTATACTTACAAACCCCAAGAGCAGGGGGCATGCCGGGCCACGGGGTTGGGGGGGGGGCACACGGGGAAGCACCAGGGTTGGTCAGGAAGCAGAGGGAGAACTGGTGGGCAAGGGCCTTTATTGTGGTTTCATGAGAAGGAACAGGCAAGGCAGGGTAAGCAGGTGTCCGGTTGGCTCGCTTAAATAATCTCAGTGGACTCTGGGGCACTGGGGCTGTCTCTAGCTGTCGAATTAGGGCAGGGGGATAGTGCTCTGGAGTGTGACAGCCAGGTAGAGGTGGCGGCAGTGGTTAGGGGTATGCGCTCTGCATTGATTGGTTTGCCGTTGAAAGGTACACTCAGGCAACTTGTTTCCTATCTCTAGGAACTGACTAACTCTGGGAGGGACAGTCATTCCAGGGTCAGCAAAAGCCCCAGATATCAAAGCATCAGAACACAGAAGAAGCTTGGTTAAGACAGGTTTATAAACTGTCTGAAATAAGGTTCAGTTTATAATAATAATTAGTATTATTTGAAATCTGCTCATAGCACATTCCTAGCAGCATTATTAGTAGTAACAGAAGAGAGAAAACGCAAACACCCATCAGTATAAGAATGGTTAAGTAACAATGGGCTCGCCATACTATGGAACAGTATACAGCAAATAAAAAGATATACCCTGGAGTTCCCGTTGTGAGTCAGCAGAAACGAATCTGACTAGCATCCATGAGGACGAAGGTTCGATCCCTGGCCTCACTCAGTGGGTTAAGGATCCGGCGTTGCTGTGAGCTGTGGTACATAGGTCACAGACACAGCTCAGATCTGGCATTGCTGTGGCTGTGGCTGGCAGCTACGGCTCCAATTTGACCCCTAGCCTGGGAACCTCCATATGCCACGGGTGTGGCCCTAAACAACAACAACAAAAAAAAGGATATACTCTGCATGCACTTATATATACTGCTCACGGAGTTGTGCTAAAAATTTTTAAATTGTAGAATAATTCACATACACAGTATAATCCCATCTATGTAAAAACAAAATGAATTATAACAAATCTTTAGGTGGTATACATACATACTGGTACATAAATGAATAGGAAAAAAGGGAGTTTCCATTGTGGCTTAGCGGAAATGAATCCAACTGGTATCCATGAGGACACGGATTCGATCCCTGGCCTCAATCAGTGGGTTAAGGATCTGGTGTTGCCATGAGCTGTGTTGTAGGTCACAAAAGTGGCTCAGATCCTGCATTGCTGTGGCCGTGGTGTCGGTCAGCAGCTATAGCTCCGATTTAACCCCTTCCATGTGCCATGGATGCAGCCCTAAAAATAAGACCCAAAAAAAAAAAAAACAGGAAAATAAAGTCTGGAAGAATAAACATCCAAGAGTTAGCAGTTTTTACCTCTGGGCAGGCTTCTTTGGGAAGGAAGGGCTGAGATGGAGCCAGGAGTGTCAAAGGTTCCGGGGAGCGCCCCTCAAAGGAGAAGAGCAGAGGCAGGATTAGGTAGGGGAGCCGGCAGGGGGCGATGCAGATCTGAAGAGCTCCCAGCTAAGGGTGCCTATTAGAGCAGCCCCAAACTGGGTGGAAATGGCCAGCCCGGAGTGCTACCGGCTCACTCAGCCCTTGGCTGGAGGCACCACCCCAAGTAGCACTGGGAGGACAGTGAGGCTGTCAGCTGATCACACTCCAAGGGGCTGGAGGGAGATCAGAGCAGCTCAGCTCCATGGCTGCCAAGAAAACATGGGTTGTGGGGAGGAGGAGGTGACTGGGAAATTTTGCTTTCCTAGCCCTTGACTTTGTTGTACTTGGAAACTGTATCCTGCTAGGTTAACTTACAAACAGAGGGACAGACAACTATTCTGACTGGCTGGTAACTGTTATTCCCCCTCCTCCCCATCCAAAGTCCTAGCCTGCTTTCATTCAGCAGCTGCAGTGGACTGGGATCCACCCAGCTGCAGCATTTCCCCAGTTTTGTTTTTGTTTTTGTTTTCTTCTGGCTCTAGCTACAAAGAGCATATGCTTCATATGCGCTCTCTCCTCTCCACCATCCTACAATTGCTAACATTCCTTTCTAGGACGGGGCTTGTGGCACTCTGTGGACTCAGCGTGTCAGGTGCAACGTTAGCGCTAGGGATGGAAGCAAAAGCTGAGGTCCTCGCGGCGGAGACGGAGAATCTCATTTGCTGCTTCAAGCTTTTCGGGGCAGAAGGTGCATCTCGCAGAAGGAGAGTTTAAAGTAAGGGGCATTAGAAATCTGGGGGGGTGGGGGGGGGCCTGACCATCCCGAGCGTGGCTCAGCTCAAGGAAAGCTTCTTAGAAGCGTAGCGTTTGGACCTGAACTTGAAGGATGGAGAAGGAAGGAGAGAGCATTCTAATCAAAGGGAACATCGTGAATAAAGGCAGGAAGGTGGGAATATGCAGTCTATTTATAGGTTCCAATATAATTTAAAAGTCCAAAAGTCAGATGGCCTTCAGACTAGTCCTAATCCAGTGTCTCCCACAATATTTTCCAGGATGGGGTCTCTCGTCATCTCGTCATAATGGCCTCCCATGGTGTTGGATCCACGGCCAAATTCCAGACAACGACTCCCCTGCAGCTCCAGACTACTTACAAAGTGCCTGCTACTGTTCCCAACCTCACATCCGCACATCACCCCGACCAGGGGAAAGGAGAGCCACTCCTCTACAGCTATGACCCTTTTCCATAAATTCCAGCAAATGTATCCTAACATCTCATTGGCTGTCGTGGCTTATGCGCCTATGCCTGGGCCAATCAGTGAGGCTGAGGTGGATTTCTGGACCCTAGAGGAACTTCCTGTTGGAGGCAGTTTAAGTTTAAAGAGAATGCCAATTCCTGTGGGGCAAACAAGTTTCAGAACTTACCATTTACTCCTAAATTGAAACAGGAGTAGAGATACGAATGTAGCCAAAGCCTTCAAAAGCGTTGTTAGAGGAAAAGACAGGACAACGCAGAGATCCCTATTTTTTTTTTCCTGCTACACTTTAATTGCCCTTCACTGGCATGCACTGCATAAATTAAGAGCTAGTTAATGCTGTAATGCGTAAAACAATTTCATGCATCTTAAATATTGCACTTGTACTTTAATTCCACATTAAGTGGTCCCCTGAAATTTTTAAATTTACAAAGTCACTGCTGTGCTACATGAAAAAGGTGCTAATTAAGTGTTAATCAGTAGCCAGATAACCTCCCCTGAACCCTGCCCGAGGTCTCCAAAATGACCCATTGCCAGAGAATATGATGTGATGGCCACAGAACAGAGAACACAGACACAGACTTGGAAAGGTTTCTTAGGCACATCCCAGCCAATTAAGGCAGATTTGCCTATTATGCAGTTCTAATTAAATGACATCCACTATAGTGGACAACGAGGCTAATAATAATAATAATAATAATAATAATAGCATTTAATACTGGCATAGCTTTCCATATTCAAAACACAGGGAAAACACTAGTTAATGTTAGGCATCTCTTTCTGAGAAAGGAGAGGACTTCTTTGGGGTGGTCTGCTAAAAATCCAAAACATGGATAAAATAAAAAGAAATGGTTTGGGAGTTCCCGTTGTGGTGCAGTGGAAATGAATCTGATTAGTATCCACGAGAATGCGGTTTTGATCCCTGGCCTTGCTCAGTGGGTTAAGGATCTGGTGTTGCTGTGAGCTGTGGTGTAGGTAGCAGATGAGGCTCAGATCTGGTGTGTCTATGGCTGTGGCATAAGTTGGCGGCTGTAGATGCGATTCAACCCCTAGCCTGGGAACTTCCATATGCCTCAGGTGGGATAAGAAAGGAAGGAAGGGAGGGAGGGAGGGAGGGGAGGGGAGGGAGAGAGGGAGAGAGAGAGAGAGAGAGAGAGAGAGAGAGAGAGAGAGAGAAAAGGAAGGAAGGAAGGAAGGAAGGAAGAAAGAAGGAAAGAAAGAAAGAAAGAGAGAGAGAGAGAAAGAGAGAGAGAGAAAGAAAGAAAAGAAAAGGAAAGAAAGAAATGGTTTGTCCCTTTTAGGGACTCACAATCTCACAAACCAACACTACTCAAAGTGTGGTCTGTGGACCAATGCTGATCCACAACAAGAAAAGCACATAAATTGAGATTAACCATTTTGGAAACTTGAAGGCAACCTTACCTTGCTGTGTCATCCAAGTGGGTGATCAGTGGACCCTCACTGAACAGGAAATAGATTGGTTCAAACTTCCTGTCGGTGTCGAGTAAGGGGACGCGGTCATATATGTATAACTGAATTACTTTTCTGTACACCTGAAACTAACACAACATTGTAAATCAACTATACTTCAATTAAAAAAACTCTTTTTTGCCCACACTCTCGGCATGCCGAAGTTCCTGGACCAGGGATTGAACACGCACCTCAGTTGCGATCTGCACCACAGCTGTAGCAACGCTGGATTCTCAACTCTGAGCCACAGGGGACTTGTAAAAAAAAGTTGTTTTAATTAAAAAACATTTATTTTTTGTCTTTTGAGGGCCACACCCGGGGCATATGGAAGTTCCCAGGGTAAGGGCTGAATCGGAGCTACAGCTGTCAGCTTACACCACAGCCACAGGAACGCCAGATCCAAACCATGTCTGCCACCTACACCACAGCTCACGGCAACACCAGATCCTTAACCCACTGAGCGAGGCCAGGAGTCGAACCTGAGTCATCACGGATGTTAGTCGAGTTCGTTACCGCTGACCCATGACAGGAACTCCAAAAATAAAAAAAATTTTAAAATGGGGGGCGGGGTGTTGTGGGCTTAGTTACATCCCTACGAAGAAAGGAGAGGAGGCTTAAGAGCGTGCTGTTTTACACCGCTGTATTTTCCCTCGTGCTGTTTCTCTGGAATGTTCTGTGTGTCCCCAGCTCTTCCACTTCCTGCCCAGCCTCTTTTTCACCCTCGAAGTCATCTCAGTCACTGGAAAGCCCCCTGCAAGGGAGCCGGCCCTCCGCACTCAGCACTCCCCCAGCCCCCGCCACGCCGCATGACTGCACTTGCCACACAGACGGGGCGCTGAGTTCATTTAGTTCACTTACGTCACTTTGAACTCGGGGCTGACCTTGAAGCTACGGCCAATGATGCTTTACCGCTTTGAATTCTTAGTGCAGAGCACATAGCAGAGGCTCATTAAATGTTTACCAGATTCAATGTTTTTAAAATTGCGGACAACATGCATCACCAAAATTTTACCATTTTAACCAAGTCGGAACGTTCAGGAGCATTAAGTCCGCTCACCCTGTTGGACAGCTATCATCACCATCCCGCTCCAGAACTTTCCCATCTTGCAAAACTGAAACTCCCACCCCGTTAAACACCGACTCCCCATTTCCCCCTCCCCACCGGGCCCTGGCAATGACCATTCTGCTTTCTTTCTCTATGAATTTGACTACTTGAAGTACTTCAAATGAGTGGAATCCTAGAATATTTGTCCTTCTGTGACTGGCTTATTTCACTTAGCATGTCTTCAAGATTCATCCATGTTGTAGCCTATGTCAAAATTTCCTTCCTGTTTAACTATATACAAAAAACAAACAAACAAACAAAAAAAGGAGTTCCCGTTGTGGCACAGTGGAAAGGAATCTGACTAGGAACCCCGAGGTTGTGGGTTCGATCCCTGGCCTCGCTCAGTGGCTTATGGGTCCGGCGTTGCCGTGAGCTGTGGTGTAGGTCGCAGACATGGCTCATATCCTGCAGCTACAGCTCCAATTCGACCCCTAGCCTAGGAACCTCCATATGCCACAGGTGTGGCCCTAAAAAAGCAAAAAAATAAATAAATAAAAAAAACAAAAACTATATCCAATCTCCTGGAATAGATGATGATGGAAAACAATACTTTTTTTTGGGAAAATGTTGTTTTAAAAAGTATGTATATACATACATATATATGACCGGGTCACTTTGCTGTACAGCAGAAACTGGCACAACGTTGTAAATCAACTCTAATAAAAAAATTAAAGAATTTCCTTCCTTTTTAAGTGAATTCCACTTTAAAATCTTCAAAGAGTTGCTGTTGTAGCTCAGCGGGTTAAGAACCCGACATCATGCCTGTGAGGATCTGAGTTTGATTCCTGGCCTCCGTCAGTGGGTTAAGGATCTGGCGTTGCTACCAGCTGCAGTGTAAGTCACAGATGCAGTTTGGGTCCTGCGTTGCTGTGGCTGTGGTGTAGACCAGCAGCTGCAGCTCTGATTCCACCCAGCCCTGGCGCTTCCATATGCTGCGGGTATAGCTCTAAGAAGGAAAAAACAGGAGTTCCCATTGTAGCTCAGTGATTAACGAATCCGACTAGGAACCATGAGGTTGCGGGTTTGATCCCTGGCCTCGCTCAATGTGTTAAGGATCTGGCGTTGCCGTGAGCTGTGGTGTAGGTCGCAGATGCAGCTCAGATCCCGTGTTGCCGTGGCTGTGGCGAAGGCCGGCGGCTACAGCTCCTGTTAGACCCCTAGCCTGGGAACCTCCATATGCCGCGGGTGCGGCCCTGAAAAGACAAATAATAATAATAATAATAACAATAATAAAATTTAAAAAAATAAAAAGGAAAAAATAAGAAAATCTTCAAAATTATTATGCACTTTTGCAAAGAGCAGGGAGTGCATTTACCCCCTTGTTCTGCTTGGGTCTGAAGCAGAGAAGAACAAATAGAAGAAAAGGGTGTTGATGACCCAGCAGAAAACCAGGGGGCCCCTGCTCCACAGAGTTCCTGAGCACTAATTCTGGCTCCTGTTTGCTCTGCTTCCTGCTCAGCTCTTCAGCCTCTTGAAAGTCAGAGCTCCCAATTCTGGACAGCTGGCCCAGCCAGGAACGGGCCCGAGAGGCCTTCTGACTAGGGGCGGCAGGGTGCAGATGACGGCGGAAATGGACTCCAAGTCCTAGCTTTGATCCCCCCAATACCTGCTGGGTGACCTTGGGCAAGTCACCTAACCTCTCTGAGTCTGGTCTGTCAAACTGGGAAGACAATACAGTGTACCTTACAGGATTCTTGAGGGGACCTGATGAGATGATGTGCATAAACTACTTGGTAAACTTTAAAGTACTGCATGTGCTAGCTATGGTCGTTTTTATTATGAACATAAAGGCCATCATAAACAGGAAGGCAGTGCAGCTCATTATTTGCACTTTCTGATAGGAGAGTGAAAAAGAGCTCCAGCAGCATCATTCAGCCTTCATCTCTGGGGCATTTTTTATTTTTTTTCTTTTCTTCTTCCTGCACCTTCTAAACTTTTGCCTCGGGTGGAATTCCTGGTCCCATTCAGCTGAATGCCATTCACTGCCAGTTCACTGCCAACGTGAGAAACAAAGAAGCACCATGGAATTCATTCAGGGCATCGGGGAACACGAGCTGGCAGCATGAGCTGGGCAGTGGGTTGGGTGCTGGCCACAAACATGAAGGAGCAGAGTGGCCTGCCCTGGGGGAGCCCACGGTGTACCGTGTGCCTGAAATGTACGCAGATAGGCACAGTATCTTCCATCCGCCCCTTCAGGTTCACGCTCCACTTTCCTCCTCCCTACTCTGTGCCCCAGGAAGCTGACCCCGCTGCACCCATCTCAAAGGGGGCCCGCCTACCCTCTGGAGTTCAGCTGGGTTCCCCGGCAAGAGCTCAGAGAGCAGGAGGAGAATAAGGTGAAGCTTTATTCCCCAACTTCCTCCCTGTGAAGTCTCTTTGGGCCGGCTGACCCTTCCACTGAAAGTCCTCGTTCCCTTTGTTGTTGTTGTTGTTTTCGTTTTTTGTTTTTTCTAGGGCCGCACCCGCGGCATATGGAGGTTCCCAGGCTAGGGGTTGAATTGGAGCTGCAGCTGCCGGCCTACGCCACAGCCACAGCAACGTGGGATCCAAGCCGCCTCTGCAAACTACACCACAGCTCACGGCAACACCATATCCTTAACCCACTGAGCGAGGCCAGGGATCGAACCCATAACCTCATGGTTCCTAGTCGGATTCATTAACCACTGAGCCATGATGGGAACTCCCCCTTGTTCCTTTTTTAAATTAAAAAAAAAATTTTTTTCCTGCTTTTTAGGGCCACACCCACGCCATATGGAAGTTCCCAGGCTACGGGTCGAATCGGAACTAAGCTGCCGGCCTACGTCACAGCCATGATAACATGGGATCTGAGCTGTGTCTGCGACCTACACCACAGCTCATGGCAACGCTGGATCCTTAACCTGCTGAGCGAGGCCAGGGATCGAACCTGTGTCCTCGTGGCTACTAGTCGGGTTTGTTACCATTGAGCCACCATGGGAACTCTGGAACTTGTTTTTAATTTTTAAAATCACTTTTGGCCACACCTGTAGCACGCAGAAATCCCCAGGCCAGGGATCAAACCCGCTCCACAGCAGTGACAATGCCAGGTCCTTAACCTGCTGACCCATCAGGGAACTCCTAGGTCCCTGCTCCTTTTAACATGGACTTCTCTACTCACCTCCGGGACCAGGGTGATTAAAAAACAAAACAAAACCAAAAAAACCACAAAAACTCCACCACTAACAGCTTCTGCTTCTTGTGTTATCCTTGTGGTTCCCCTACACCCACATCTTTGTGAACAGTCCCTTTGTCCCTGAATACTTATCAAACTATCGTAACTGCTTCCGGTTGAGACTGCCACACACTGAGGGGTCAGGGCCATTCCAAGCAGGGCAAGTACTGCACCCCGCCCCGCCCGCAGCTCCCTCCAATTTAGCTCTTCTCATTTCATGTTATAGTGGAAGGGAACAGAAGATGAGAAGGGAGCCTGGGGAAATCTCTTGGCTGTCACAAGAGGCCCCAGTGAGTTCTTCAGGTTGCATCGCCGGGCTTGGGTGTGCGCATGGGGGTGGGGGGAGTGGAGGAGAGCATGTCTCATTTGCCACTTAGGTGTGGGCACACACACCCCATCCTTCATGGCCTCCACGTCCTTTATTGACCATCATTAAAGTGAAGCCTGACCTCAGGAGCCTTTCTCTGTTCCACGGGGGCTCAGGGGCCTGCAGCCTGGCTGGAACATCAGAGAAAGTCAGCCACCACATCCTCCTCTTCAAGAACCTGCCTCAGCCGGCTTGCCAAAGATGCTACTCCCAGGCCCCTACCGAGGAGCCCCAGGGCACAAGACCCTCCCTTTGGCCACTGCTGATTGGATACGGGATGGGCCCCTGACCCAACCGGACCAATCAGATGCTCTCTCAGGAACTGGGCCTCGCGATACCTTGGTGGTTCTGGCCAATCTTCGTTGGCTGCTTGAACACCTTGTGGCAGGCACAGTGTGAGTCCAGAGGAGGAGGAAGTGAACAGACCAGGAGCGCCGCCTGAGGCAGCCGTGTTCCACCATGCACACAGAACAGCAGAAAAAGCTGAGAGAGAAGAAAGAAGCCATCTGGGGCGGGGGAAGCGGAGATCAGAGACCTTAGAGCAGCAGAGACAGGGAAGGGAGAGGACGCGGAGCTGCCAAGGTTCCTCCCCCGAGAGGCCGGCTGCACTTCCTGTCCTTGAACCTCAGAGACAGTCTCATATTCTTCCTATAAATTCTCCCTTTTTACTTAAGGTCGTGCAAGTGGGCTTCTGTTTTGCGCTGCTAGACTGTCCCAGCCCCAGGCCCACCACGTGATACAATTAGCTCACAGTCCCTACGGGGCAGTTTATCCTTTTTGCAGACTCGCCGCCATAAATCTTAAATCTCCACCTGGCTTCCCCTTGCCAACCAGAGACTGTCCTTCTGGGTTAACTTTTGCTCTCGCAGGGCTGCCAATGGGCTTGTGTCACCAGTTGCGATGGCCCTTCCGTGCCCCTAGCCCTTCCGGCCTGTCGCCGCCCCTGGCTGACCGCGCCTTCTCCCTCGCTCGCCCCCCACGTGGCTCCCCTGCCACCCCCCTCTCCTGTGTCTCTTCCTCCCTCTCCTCCCGCCCTCCACTGGCCTCCTGGTCTAGCTTTCCTGGCCACTCCGGTGACCCACTTTGCCCCGTGAACCTCTTCTCAGCGTTCTCTCTCTGGCTCTCTCAACAAACCGCTCACTCCGCGTGGTCTCCATCATCGCGCGGCTGCACACACAAGTTCGCACCTCGACCCGGCGCCCTCAGGTCCCCATTCCCGTGCAGCTGCTAGAAGCATCTACGGGGGGCCACCCCCAGCGACCCCCTCAAACTGCGCGTGCTCCCAAGCCGTCTCGCCATTCTTCCTCCCAAGCCCCCCCCTCCCAGTTCGGTTAATGAGGCAGAAAGTTTCCCTGCCCTTCATCCGTGACTCTCAGAGCTGCGAAATTTTGGCAGGGAATTTTGGCCAGGCTCCTCATTCCTTTGCCAAGACATACCCACCGCGGGCCTTACGCAAATCACGATCCCGGTTTCTTTGACTTTCTCCTCGCTGCTCACGTGAGAACGAGTCATGTGAGTTCTTGGGTGCTAAGGTGCTGCCTCTGTCTCACATCCACTGGTCCAGCCTGAGGACCCTGGAGGAGGGTGGCCTGTGTATTATCCATGTGGAGGGTGAAGGCCGCCAGCTCCTCCCAGAGGTTGTTCTGCAGGCCTTTGCTCCCCCAGAGGGATTCCATTCCCTGTGGGCAACGGTTCGAGACCCTCCATTCAGAGACCTAGGAGGGCAAGGGGAGCTCCCCTAGTCTTTTAGGCCACAGCTACACAGAGGGTAGGCTCTGAGGCCAAGAAGGTCCCACCCAGACTCAGTCAGTCCTGAGCTCAGCACGGAAGTGGAGTGTTACCTTGTGGTCTGAGATCGCCGACGGCAAGGGACAAGACCACATCCCACTCACGACGCTGCTGGGGTGGGGTGGGGACCCCGGGCCCACCCTCCACAGCGTAAGGACCAGCTCAGGAGAAAGTGTGTTTCCCGGGGGTGTAACAGTCGGGGAAGAGCTGGCCGCCACAATAGATAGCGCCCCCAAGGTACAGTGGCTTACCACAATGGAAGACTATTTATCACTGAAATGGGTGATCACGAAGGACAGGAGGCTCTCTTCTCCAGGAGTGATGTCGGGCCCCACGTTCCTTCCGTCTTGAAGCTCTGCTGGAGTCATCTGTGCCAAGACGTGGACGGGGAAACGGCTCGTGGGCGATGGTAGACTCTACCGGCCAGGTCTGGATGTGGCGGCCATCTTTTCCGCTCACATGCCATTGGCCAGAACAAGGTCATGTGGCCACATCTGGGCTGTATGGTCCGACAAAAGGGGTCTGGCGAATCAGCTAGCTCATTTCCCCCTTTATTTTGTTTTGGTCCTTTTAGGGCTGCACCTGCGGCACATGGAGGTTCCCAGGCTAGGGGTCTAATCAGAGCTGCGGCCACCGACCGACACCACAGCCACTGCAAGGCGGGATCCGAGCTGCGTCTGCGACCTACACCACAGCTCACGGCAACGCCGGATCCTTAACCCACTGAGCGAGGCCAGGGATCGAACCCGCAACCTCATGGTTCCTAGTCGGATTCATTAACCACTGAGCCACGACGGGAACTCCTCAACTAGCTCATTTCTGCCCCGAGGGGCTAACACACTGACCACCTCAGAAAAGGCCCCCCAAATCAGAGAGGTGCTCCTGAATTTGAGCTTATGATGTTGTCTTGCTTCAGCCCAATCCCCTGACTTGTCCCTCCACCCCTGCTACACACCGGCTCTTGCATGGAGAGACTCTGAGGGTCTACCTGGACCTGCTATTCTGAGGGTGAAATCGCTTGAATTTCAGCAGGGGCCGTCTCCCCTGTCCCTGTGTTGTTGTGTCCTATAGCTGGGTAATGACTGGAGGAGGCAGACACTGGAATAGGGCAGAGACAATCCGTGGCTCTTATATTCACAATGCGAGCCTCCTCTATAAAAAAAAGAGGTAAAGGATCAGACGATGAACCTGCTGTACTGTCCAACTCAGAAGCCCTTAGTCACGTGGGGCTATTTGAATTTAAAGTCATTAAAATTAAATAAAATGTGAAAAATTTAGCTCCTCAGTCACACCGGCCACATTTCAAGTGCTTGAGAGTGACATGTATCTGGTGGCTGCCGTCTAGGACAGCACAGATGTGGAACATTTCCATCATCGCAGAAAGTTCTATCGGACAGCACTAATCTAAAAGGTGCCTTACAGGGCTGACGGTCCATGACTTTATGAAAAACAATGCACAGTAAAAATGTAATGTCTGGTTAGCCAGAGTGCTAGAGGGGGAGGGAGGGCAATAAAAGGGTAAGAAGAGAGAAATAGAGGAAGATACGTGGAGGAAAACATCTGGGAAGAAGAGATGCCCGGATGTAAGACACAAGCCATCATAGACCGTGGTGGTGGTGGTGGTGGTGGAAGGGGCATGGTTAAGACCAGAGGAGACTCAAGTGTCTCCAAAAAAAGAGGGTTGGCTGTGAGGCAACATGAGGTCAGGAATCGGACAGCTCCTGGGTGCCGAGGGAACCCTTCTCTACTGCTCTCCTGAGGGTGTGACGTGGCTCTGCTTCTCTCTGGTCTCCCCCCATCAGCCATTTTCTGCTTCGCACAACCTAACCAGCTCTGAACAGGCTGATGCTGCCTTCTCTCTGTGGCTGAGTGACTTGGGTTCTCTGGGCAGCTAAGTGAAACAACTTCCCATGCTGTGGCTCCCAGAGCAGCCGCTGATTGGCTGGTCCTGGGCCAGGGATCCCTTCTAGCCCAATCAGCTGCAGTCCTGGGGTTGGACGGACTAAATGGAAAAGAATATGGCGACGTAGATGGGAGGGTGCGAGGGTGGGCAGCCGGGTGGGTTCCTTAAGCGGGGAACTCGGGGTGCCGCTATAACAAGACTTGGCTGGCCCAGGTGAGAGGACAACCACACAGTCATCAAAGATGAGAAAAAGAGGCCCCTCCACCCCTCTCTTCCTACCTCTAGCAGATACCCTGCGCCACCTGCCATGGTGTGATCCTATACTCAGCAGTACAGGGAATGCCAAAAGGAATCTGAAAAAGAGGTAGCGTTGCCTTTCCAATCCAGGTTCTTCCGGTTGCTGTGTAACCTGGGCAAAATTACTTAACTTCTCTGCGCCTCAGTTTTGCCATCTGGAATGGTGGATTATAACAGTACCTCTTCACAGGGAGGTTGCGAGCTGCTTAGAATGGTGGGGGGGCACATAGTAGGCATTATATAAATACTGGCTATGGTTGCTATTAGCCTGCAGGAGTTTATGGTCCTGTGTGGACCATAGGTGAGTGATCACGTTGTAATGACATGTGACGAGTGTGATAATCGAGGTGGGCAAGAAATGTGCATGTTCTCAATAGGCAGTCCTTGCAGGCTTATAATGAAAATCAGCAGCCCTCTTGGCTCTACCTCAATTTCTGCCACCCAGAAGGAACCACTCTCCACTCTCTCTAATCTACTTCTTCTCATATTTACCGTCCTATTTTTTAATTTTTTAAAATATTTATTTATTTATTTATTTTGCTTTTTAGGGCCACAGCTGTGACATATGGAGGTTCCCAGGCTAGGGGTCTAACAGGAGCTGTAGCTGCCGGCCTTCGCCACAGCTCACGGCAACGCCGGATCCTTAACCCACTGAGTGAGGCCAGGGATCGAACCCATAACCTCATGGTTCCTAGTGCGATTCTTTTCCGCTACCCTACCACGGGAACTCCTACCTTCCTATTTCTAAATAACGTGCATGTGCTGTTATTTCTTTTTCTCTCCTTTTTTCTTCTTATGGCCTCATCCATGGTATATGGAAGGTCCTGGGCCAGGGACTGAATCCAAGCCATAGCTGTAACCTATGCCACAGCTACAGCCACGCCGGATCCTATAATCCACTGCACCAGGCCAGGGATCGAACCCGCACTTCCGCAGCAACCCAAGGGGCTGCAGTTGGAGTCTTAACCCATTGTGCCACAGCGGGAACCCCTGTTATTTCTTGATATATTAATCTTAGCTGTTCTCTCTCTCTTATGGGTTGAACAGTGTCGTCTCCAAAAGATACAGAAGTCAGAGCCCCCAGTACCTGTGAATGTGACCTTATTTGAAAACAGGGTCTCTGCAAATGATCAAGTTAAGATGATGTCATTAGGTAGGACCCTCATCCAATAGAACTAGTGTCCTATTTTTTTAAAAGGGGAAATTTGGACACAGTCGCAGACATGCACATAAGGAGAACACCGTGCAAAGATTGGATTTCTGCCACCACAAGCCAGGGAACTACCAGAGGCTGAGAGAGAGACCCAGAACAGCTCCTTCCCTAGCGCCTTCAGGGGGAGCACGGCCCTGCCAACACCTCCACCGCAGACCTCCAGCCTGTAGAACTGTGAACTGATACATTTCTATTGTTTAAGCCACTCAGTTTGTGGTGCTTTGCTGCTATGGCCGTCCTAGCAAATGAATCTAACATTGGTATTTTACTTGAAAGTCAGGGAGTTCCCACTGTGGCTCAGTGGGTTAAGAACCCGACATTGTTTCCGTGGGGATGCAGGTTCCGTCCCTGGCCTCGCTCGGTGGGTTAAGGATCCGGCGTTGCCACAAACTGCTGGTAGGGGCAGATGTTATGGATCCAGTGTTGCTGTGACTGTGGTGTAGGCCTCACCTGCAGCTCCAATTCCACCCCTGGCCCAGGAACTTCCACATGCCACAGGTGCAGCCATAAAAATAAATAAATAAATAAAAATAAACCCATAACTCTCTCAACGGAAAATCAAATTTAACTCCCCTTCCCTCATCCCTACACTGTATCTTGCCCCTGTTATCCTAATACAATTATGTCCCCTTCTTTGGTTAAGTCACCATCCAGTGTTTCTAAGTATGGAAAGCTATTCACTGCCACGTCACGTGCTCAGAACACACGGCCTTTACCGTACAAACTTCTGTCTTCCTTAGAAGTAATATTTAGCTCCTACCTCCTTCTTGTTTGTTCAGCTTCTGGACACATTCAGATCAACTCCTCAGCTTCCTGGGTTTTTTTCCTTGGAGACCCTACCCGAGAAGCCTCCCCGCTTCTACGCACGTTGGTTTGGTTTCCCCTCCAGGCCTGCTGCTCGGCGAGGCCCTGGGATCTCCCCTCAGCATCCGAGCGAGAATTCTCCTTGCCCACCTGCAGTACGCGGGACCTCTAGATTTCTGAATCCTGTGCTTTCCAGGTTCATCATTTACTTTCTTAGTTATCTCCTACTGTGTAACAAATCACCCCTAAAACGGCGTGGCTGAAGATGACAATCATTTGTTAACTCTGTTTCCGGGACAGCACCCCCTTTGCGGTCCACTGAACATGGTGTCCTGAAGCTTCGGGCTCTCGTGGAGTTGGGGCCGCACACGGAACCACCCGGCTGGGAGAGGTGGGATTGTCTAGCTGCTCCAACAGACCACCTGTATCATCTGCAGTACCTGGTGCCTCCGTTTCCCCAGCCTGTCTCAGGTTCTGCTACCCAAATCGGCTTGCTTCTAGAAGCTTCTACTCCCACAGGCCATTAGCTTCCAGCATTCTCTGGTCTCCTGAGTTAGTTACTTTCTGTCCATTTGCCGTCACGCTTCCAAAATGTTGATGACATCTTTCAATGGCTGCATTTTCCTCTCTCTTTTTTTTTTTTTTTTTTGTCCTTATGGATTTAGATTCTTCTTTAAAAATCCCACCACTGTCATTTTATCTTTTTTTTTTTTTAAAGGACCTCATTAGAGGCATATGGAGGTTCCCAGGCTAGGGGTCTAACAGGAGCTGTAGCCACCAGCCTACACCACAGCCGCAGCAACGCGGGATCTGAGCCTCATCTGCCACCTACACCACAGCTCAGGGCAACGCCAGATCCTTAACCCACTGAGCGAGGCCAGGGATCGAACTTGCATCCTCATGGATGTTAGAGTCGTTTCCGCTGAGCCACGACAGGAACTCCTCACCACTGTCATTTCAGCGGGGGCTTTGGGAGAGACAGTGGAGGGCTGTGTGTGTGTGCTCTGTCATTCCACGGCTAATTAGAAAATCATCGATCCATTTTTCTCGTTCTGTAAATGTTGAGGTGCTCCAGCAGGAGGAACCGTGTGCTGTATTTCTTAAGTGTCTCCTCCTGATAAATGCTTGCAGATGTGCACTGAATCCCATCCCTGGTGGGGTTACAAAGACGAGACGGTTGGTTTGGAAGAGACACTTGAGGAGGACCGCCTGCCTCCACCATCCCCTTCGAGGACGCTCATGCGCTGGTCCTGGCAAATGTCAGGCCAGCTTGAACAAAGCTCCCTGCTCCCTAGTCCTGCCCTAGCTCGCAGGGCCAGCGGGAGGGCCATTTGCTGAGCCATCCGTTCACCCAGGCCTTCGGTTTTTAAGACTTCGCTTCCGGTTGCCTTCAAGATGCGCAGTAGCAGCACTTGGGACCTCGCGCAAACTACTCCAGAGCAGGTCAGCCCGGAGTCCCTTCTGGAGAGGTGTTTGTTTGTGGATCTGTGTGTCTGTGGTGGGCAGGTTATACGGAGGGGAAGATAATTCAAGCTGAGAGGGACAGGTTGGAGAGAGTCCGGAGGTTCAAGCAAAATAGCAAACGTGTTCAGGAAGCCACATTAGCAAAGTGCAGGTGCTCCTGGGGGAAGGCTGCGGTTGCGGAGCCAGCTTTTTGCTGCGCAGAGAAAGCGGTGGAGAAAACACCTGCAAAGGTGGCACCACGAAGGGTTAGTAACTGGTCCGAGGGCTTTCTGGCTGCTGTGCTCCAAAGCAGCCGCCCACGCCACCCCCGAGCTGTGAACAGGAGAAGAACTGAATTGAGGGACCAGGTGCCAGCCAGAGGCTCCTTTGGTGAATGTGGCTTGAAATCCTCAGTACAGCCAGAACCTCGCTCCCTGAATAGTCCCTACAATAGCCCCTGGGCTAATCAACAGCCAGCACTTTCCTTTGACTCGTGCAGCAAGGTGAGTGGGAGGAGGCAGGTAAGCAGAGCTCCCCTTGGACGGGTCATTGTTCTTTTCTTTCTTTTTATGGCCGCACCTGTGGCACTGAGAAGCTCCCATGCCAGGGAGCGAAACGGAGCTGCATCAGTGACATACAATGCAGCTTGTGGCAACGCTGGAGCCTTAACCCACTTAGCAAGGCCAGGGATGGGAACCCATCCTGAGTTGGGTTCTTATCCTGCTGAGCCGCAATGGGAACTCTGACAGATCGTTTTTAATTTTCATTTGTTTCTTGAAGTCTAACATGTATAAAGTAGAATGCACAGATCTTAAATGTTCAGTTCAATGAATTTGTACGTGTTTATAGAGACTACATAACCATCACCATCACCCAGATCAAGATTTAGAACAATTTCAGCACCTGTCTCAGAAGGTCCCCTCATGTCCCACCCCAGTCAATGCCCCCATAAGCAACCATTATTCTAACTTCTAGCTATTCTGATTAGAGATTGGTTTTGCCTGTCTCTAAACTTCTTTTTGTTTTTTTTTTGTCTTTTTGCCTTTTCTAGGGCTGCACTTGGGGTGGCATATGGAGGTTCCCAGGCTAGGGGTCTAACAGGAGCTGTAGCCGCTGCCCTACACCACAGCCACAGCAACGCGGGATCCGAGCCACGTCCGCGACGTACACCACAGCTCACGGCAACGCCAGATTCTTAACCCACTGAGCGAGGCCAGGGATCGAACCCGCAACCTCATGGTTCCTAGTTGGATTCGTTAACCGCTGAACCATGACGGGAACTCCTGTGAATTTCTTATAAATGGAATCCAACACTATTGTACTCTGGCTTCTTTCGTGCAACGTGATGTCTATATTTTTGTTTGTGTTACTGAAGTCTTTATATATTCTTTTACATAGAAAGAATATAAAAATATAAAGACATTCACATATTTACAATTATATAATATATAAATAATATTTGTATATTTAATACAGAAATATAAAATATATTCATATTATGCATAAGTATGTTATATATGATATAAATATAAAATATAGAAATATGTATTAAATATTTATACATTTATATTTTATTTATAAAGAATATAATGTATTATTCATAATATATTAACATATAATATATTTTATATATATACACACACACACACACACACACACATATATATATATATATATATATTTTTTTTTTTTTTTTTTTTTTTGGCATATGGATGTTCCCAGGCTAGCGGTCTAATCGGAGCTGTAGCCGCCGGCCTACGCCACAGCCACAGCAATGCCAGATCCGAGTCACGTCTGCAACCTACACCACAGCTCACGGCAACACCGGATCCTTAACCCACTGAGCAAGGCCAGGGATGGAACCCACAACCTCGTGGTTCCTAGTTGGATTCGTTAACCGCTGCGCCATGATGGGAACTCCTATTATTATTATTTTTTTAATGGATGTACCTGTGGCATATGGAAGTTCCCAGGCCAGGGGTCGAATTGGTGCTGCAGCTGCAGCCTGTGCCACAGCCACAGCAACACCAGATCCTTATCCCACTGAGTGAGGCCAGGGATGGAACCCGCATCCTCACAGAGACAATGTCAGGCCCTTAACCCCCTGAGCCATGACGGGAACTCCTATATTCTGTATATATATTTTTATACATTCTTTTACAGTGCTGTATATATTCTTTTACGTTGCTGCTTAGTATTCCACAGTGTGACTAAACCGCAGTTTGTCTAGCCTTCTCCCATCGGTGAGAAGGACTCCTGAAGAGTCCGGCTGTGAAGCCACCTCAGTCTCCCAGCAGTGCCCTCCCAAGGCAAGGTCCTCACCCCGAAACCTCACGTCACACTTGCCGTGCAAGGAGAACTGTCCACAAGAGAGGCAATTGTGGGTTCCTTGCCTGAGACGGGGGGAATCTGAGATCCAAATTGATGAGCCCGTGGTGCCCATGTAGCTGGGAATCGAAAGGCCAAAGACTGTGCAGTCAGGGCCTTCAGACCCCTCCCCTGTGCCTACCCCCTCCCCTCAGCTCACCAGTCCATTGTAACCTCGGCCAAGGGCAGCCTGGCCATCCTTCACCCGAGTTTCTTCTGTAGTTAACTGCAGAGAGGCCCCCATCCAATATCAGGCCTATGACCAGAAACAACAAAAGCAGGAAAAGCCCCGGGGACAAGATTCTGAGCAGCTGACACCAGGCTTTAACCTCCTCACCCTGTCATTGTGAGGACAGCCCAGATTGTCCCCGTCCCTAGCACCGGCCTGAGGCTGGAGGCCCTTTATGGGACCTCCCTGGGGAGCACCGGGGCCCCAGACAAAGGCCAGGGCTCTGCTGAGCTTACTGAAAGGAGAAAAGAGTCCACTGATATTCGTGAGCAACTCTGCCCGGCTGCAGTGGAGGTCAGCTCCGCACAGGGCAGGCTTCGGGCAGGGCTGGACCAAACATGCAGCAGCTCGCGCTGGCCCCTCCCAGGATCCGCTTGCCTGGAGCACTGGATCTGCCCTGTACACCCCTCTCCTCGCCTCCGGGCCACCCCCCAGCCCGCCTGCTCACCCACAGGTCGGCTGTGAGGAGACACGTGGAAGAGTCCTGACACTTTATTCTCAACTAATGAAGTTTCCCAGCCCTGCGTAGGGCGGTGGGGCCACTCCACCAGACTCCTCGGAGTCCTCTGCCACTTCTCGGCTGCTGACATCCTTCACGGAGCCCCGGCTCGTGTTGGGCCTTGGTTCGAGCCTTGAACTTGCTTTGCCTTCACTTGAGAATGCCCTTCCCCTGTTCTTTGCTCATCTGCCTCTCCCCATCACTCACATCTCAACCCACATGGCACCACCTCCAAGAAGCCTTCCCTGACCCTTCCAGCACCTCCAGAACACATGACCTGGTTTTATTTTCTCAGTGCTGTCGATAGTTATTTACCTTTTTGGGGTCTTTTTTGGCATTTTTTTTTTAGGGCCGCACCCACGGCATATGGAGGTTCCCAGGCTAGGGGTCGAATCGGAGCTACAGCTGCCAGCCTACACCACAGCCACAGCAACATGGGATCCTTAGCCCACTGATCAAGGCCAGGGATCGAACCCGCAACCTCATGGTTCCTAGTCAGATTCGTTTCCGCTGCACCACGACGGGAACTCCTATTTACCTATTTGTTTATGTGATTATGAACTGTCTTCCTCATTTTGGTATGTGAACTTGCTATGGACTGAATATTTATGTCTGCCCCCACCCTCCATTCATATGTTGCCACCCTAATCCCCAATGTAATGGTATTTGGAGATGGGGCCTTTGGGAGGTAATTAGGTTAGGAAAGTGGTGCCTCACAATAGGCTTAGTGCCTTATCAGAGATACCAGAGAGATCTCTGTCTTTGCCAGGTGAAGACACAGCAAGAAGACAGCTATCTGCAAACCAGAAAGAGTCTTCCCTAGGAACTGAATTGATCAGAACCTTGATCTTGGACTTCTCTGGTTCCAGAACTATGAGAACTAAATGTCCATTGTTTCAGCCATCCATTCAGTGGCATTTTGCTTTTTTTTTCTTCAGGGCTGCACCTGTGGCATATGGAAATTCCCAGGCTAGGGATCAAATCGGAGCTACAGCTGCAGGCCTACACCACAGCCACAGCAATGTGGGATCCAAGCCGCGGCTAAGACCTAAACCACAGCTCACGGCAACGCCGGATCCTTAACCCACTGATCAAGGCCAGGGATAGAACCCACAACCTCAGGGTTCCTAGTCGGATTCGTTTCCACTGCACCACAACGGGAACTCTGGGAATATATCTTTAAAATTTTTTTGATGTACATTACGTACAGAGAGGGCACAAGAGATACAGTGTGGAGCAAAGGCCTAATGTCCCTGATCTCAGAGCATTTCCAGGTCAGGGAAGAGGCTGGTAAATAATTACACCAATGCAAATATAATGATAAGCTGACACCAGTACTCTGCAGGGAAGGAATCTGTAAACTAGAAAACTGACCTAGACTAGAAGGGTCAGGAAATTTGCTGGAGGAAGGGTCACACAAGCTGAGATATGAGGATGAGTGGGCATTAACTGCATGAAGAGGGAAGGGAAAAGCATTGCAGACAGAGGGAACAGCATGTGCAAATGTTCTGTGATGGGAGGTAACACGGCCTATTTGAGAACCGATAGGAGATTGGTGCGTGGCCAGAAGACAGCGAGGGGGATAGGGGAAGACAGAGGCTGAGGTGGTCAGCAGGGCCCAGATCCTGTGGGCCTTGTAGTAAGTCCTAGGTCGTGGTGAAAGATTGGGTCTTTATTTGGAAAACACTGGGAAGCCCGGGAGAGTTTAAGTGAGGATGTGATATAATAAGACTTGCGTTGTTAAATGGTTTTCTGGAAAC
This sequence comes from Catagonus wagneri, assembly GCA_004024745.2. NCBI lineage: Eukaryota > Metazoa > Chordata > Mammalia > Artiodactyla > Tayassuidae > Catagonus > Catagonus wagneri. The sequence goes on from PVHT020000193.1 coordinate 8,431,752, forward strand.
CATGTATAGATTGGATTAGGAGGTGCTGAGCTGGGTACAGCATAGCCCAGTGAAGGGTGCTAGCAGCCTGGACTGGAGTGGAAGCTGTGGAGATGATAAGATGGGAAGCTTCAGGAGTTCCTGTTGTGGCTCAGCAGGTTAAGAACCCAACGTAGTGTCCATAAGGATGCGGGTTTGGTCCCTGGCCTCGCTCAGTGGGTTAAGGATCCAGTGCTGCCTCAAGCTGCGGTGTAAATCACAGATGCGGCTTGGATCGGGTGTGGCTGTGGCAGTGGTATAGGCCCCAGCTGCACCCCTAGCCCGGGAACTTCCATATGCCACAGGTATGGCCATAAAAAGAAAAAAAAAAAAAAGATTGGGAGCATCAAACTGTTGCAGAGCGTTACTCAGCTTCCACTAGAGACAAAAGCCCTAAAGCATGACACCAGAGAACATTCAACGAATCTGAGTTCAAGTTCCTTTTTTGCTTTTTTTTTTTTTTTTTGCTACACCCATGGCATTTGGAACTAAAGAAAAGATCGAAGTCAGAGATCGAACTCGCGCCCCAGCATCCTTAACCCGCTGCACCACCAGGCAACTCCTGAGCTCAAATTCTTCCGTGCTTCTTACTAGCTGTGTGGTCTTTGGCCAGTTTCTAAACCTCTCTGTGTTTCAACGTCCCCATATGGAAAGCAAGCATAAGAAAACTGACCTCGCTGGCTGGTTGTGCAAATTACGTGCGATGTGCCTCAGAAGCGCCTGAGCGGTAGGCTGAGGCATCCCATAGATGTCACAGAAGAAAATTCTGGCCAAGACAGACAATTTGGTTTTTGCTACAACTGATGTGTTTGAGAAGATTCAAGTCTGCCATAGAAGACAGGTAAACAAGCGGGCTGGATGAATTGTGTTGCTGATAAGCAAGTCAGTGACCAGGGGGAGAGAGGTGAGATAAAGCAGCGCAGATCGGTGAACCAAGATAAAAAGAGATGGAAGGAGCAGGAGATGCCTAATATTCATGAGATACTAAATATACAAGAGACACGAAATATTCATGAGGCGCTAAATATATTTAAGGCACCTGAGGCACTAAATATTCATAATCAACTAAATATACATGAGGCATACGAGGCACTCAATATTCAGCCACCCATTGGTTACACTCATTCTGGCCCCATGTGTCCAAGAAATGCAAATAGCCGTGGCTGTTCCTCAGGCTAATTGGAGGCGGGCGGCCATGGCGGGGCGCGCTGTCTCCGCGGCTGACAGCGCGTGAGCTCGTCATTGGCCCCAGGCACCTTCCAGACTTCTGTGCACCTCAAACCTCAACTGCGGTCTCGTACCCACAGCAGCAGCGGGGAAGGCAGAGGCAGCAGAGAGTCAGAGCGTCGCCCATCCCAGGATTGAGGCAGCGTGGTCCTTCCGCCCCCCTCTGGTTCCCTGTCCTAAGTGTCTCAATCTGCTCATCTCTCTTTGGGTCTCTTTTCGGTCACTTCACCACCCTGTGTGATTCGAGCTCTTTTTCCTGGTTCGGGAGCCTTTCTTCCCCGGGATTTCCGGGACGGCTTGCCGGGAAGGGTACCGGCTTGCCTGTGGGAAGAGGTGAGTTCCCACGCGACCGGTGAGTACCAACAGAGGGTGAAACTCTCCCGGGGCCACGTCAGATGGAACATGGTTCTAAAGCAGGGGCACTGGAGTTCCCGTCGTGGCTCAGTGGTTAACGAATCCGACTAGGAGCCATGAGGTTGCGGGTTCGATCCCTGGCCTCGCTCAGTGGGTTAAGGATCCGGAGTTGCCGTGAGCTGTGGTGTAGGTCGCAGACGCGGCTCGGATCCCGCGTTGCTGTGGCTGTGGTGTAGGCCGGCAGCTACAGCTCCGATTAGACCCCTAGCCCGGGAACCTCCAAATGCCGCGGGTGCGGCCCTAGATAAGGCAAAAAGACCAAAAAAAAAAAAAAAAAAAAAGCAGGCGTACTGAGGTTGGAAGCATGGGAAAGGGGTGTGGGCGTGTGGCCAGCCGGCTCTAAGGAAACTGCAATTATCTGGAATGGGTGAGCGCTGACTGATGCAAAGGGTGCAGAGGCGAAAAATGATGGCTGTGGGTGCCTGAAAAGACACTGGAAAACTGAAGTAGGGGATTACTCGTGCCCAGTGTGGACTCGTTTAGCGTCCTATGAGATTTCTAATCCCTTCACGTACGTTAACAAGAATGCCCAAGTTCGAAAACGGACCCAAAACACCAAGAGGTTAAGAACCACTGTGGTGACTGGTAGGCTCTGATGCAGTAATAAATGGTCCGCTAAATTCTCAGTGAATTAATGCAACAAAGATTTATTTTTCACACACACACACACACAATATGCCCATGTGGGGTTGGCGGAGGGTCGGCTTTACCTGGCCCTCACTCCAAGACACAGGTTGATGGGTCGCTGTTTAGAATATTGTCATCCATTGTGGGAGAGGGACAGCGAGGTCCCTTCCTGCTCATAGCCCACTGGTCACAACTTGTCACGTGGCTCCACTCACCCACAGCAGGCCAGGAAGTACAACGCCTCCAGGCGCTTGGACAGCCGGAAACATTTAGGAGGCACCTCAGGTTTGACTTCACTTGGATGCATGAAAACTCATGGACACGGGAGGGTCTGGGGATGAGAGGGGCTAGACTGGACTCTATGACCCAGAACCCCGAGACCACTCTCAGCAGACTCTGGGAGGTTTTCTGACGCCACCACCACTCCCCAGCGGACTTACCTCTATGTCCTCTGTGTCCACCAAAGCACTTATTCCAAGCACAGCGGAGAAGGCGGCGGATGACAACCATCCAGAAAGGCAGGGTCTCTGTCTTCGGGAGGAGACACATCGGGGTGACACAGGCAGTGGCCAGAGGGGCAGGAAGGGCCTGGAAAGAAAGGTGATGGATGGAAGGACATCAGGGCAGCTGCATAAACTTGGCACGACCTTTCCAATTTAACTCAGTAATGGGTAAACACTTGGATTTTCGAACAGCATTTGCTTCAAGTAGCCCTGTTAATTAGCATTAATTAGCAGCTGGTAGTTTCTGTTGCCTCCTAATTGGTGGTTTGCAAGCCAAAAAGGTGAGGTGCAGTGTGGGGTGAAGGTAAAAGTGAGAGGGGCTTCGAGTTTTCTAGAATGAGCAATTAGTCAGCACTCACATGAAAGCAGGGGCGCTTCCAAGCTTGAAAAACTCCCCAGAGGAGTCACCCCTGGCTGGGTCCACTCCCTATTATGCTTGTCACAAACATACACCCCGCTTCCTTTCACAGGTGGCTGCTGTGGCTTTTGGCCAGTAGCGCTTTTCTCTCCAACCTTCTCTGAGCCATGGACCAGTGATACTTTTACAAACCCCTTTCAGAGGCAATGCCCTTTGCCCTAGCCTGTTCTGGCATGTTCTCTTTCATCTGTGGCCTCGCTAAAGAACCCCATCCAGGCAGAAGTTGCCAGATCTTTGGGAGCGTCCTAGGTTTCTGCCCCCTGGGGAGAGGAAGTGTGCCAGCTTGGAGGGCTGGCTCCAGTGAGATGGAAGGGCAGGCAGTTGGCTTCTAGAAGGTCACCGAAATGTTAGCCCCTGAGCTTTGGAATCATCAAGACTGGGTCAGAGTTCCAACTCGGCTGCTTGCTATCTGTGTGACCTTGGGCTCACTGCATGTAATCGCTCTGACCCTGTTTTCTCAACGCTGCTGATGAAAGAAACTTTTTCAGAGACTTGTTGTAAGAGTAAATGAAATCACGTATGCTAAGCGCTTACCACTTTGCCTAGCATATAAGGAGTTAAATGGCATCTACTATTATAAACTTAATACTGGACTAATTAGATAAAAGTTAAGCCCTACTGAGGTTTTCCGTACAAACCTAAATTTGAAGCTAGACCTTTGGCACCTGCCACCAGGAGACCTCACTCTCCCCTGGACACCTAGAATCCAGTTGGCTTTGACAGATATCTACCTCCTCATGGGAGCCTGGAACCAGCAGCTAGTCTGTCACCAATGTCTTAAACAACCCCATGAGTTGTGAAAAGAGCTTGAAGCCCAGCTGGCTTCTCCTGGTGTGTTTCTTGACCTAGGAGGGTTATCTGATCTCAGCTCAGTCTAAGATCATGTCCTAGAAGCACCCTGGCAATCCTCGGTTGGCCCTCGGCCCTAGGCACCAAGTCATCGAGGGATTTTTCTTTCATGGCATTTGCTATTTGCACCAAATAAGGTGAGTCTCAATTGTAAGTAGCAATAACCAGCCACAATGAGCTAAACAAGATAGTGTCTTTCATGCACAAAAGTCCAAAAGAATGAAGTCCAGGATGGGTATGGTGGCCCCGTTCCACCTAGTACTCAGAGATCCAGGTTCCTACTATATCTTGTCACTCAACTGCATTGTCTCCATTCCCAAATGCACCTCTTGGCCCAAGATGGCTGCTCCAGCTCCAGCTTTCATCTCCACACTCTAGCCAGCAGAATAAAGGACAGTAGAGAAAGGGGCAAAGGACATAAGCACTGTCTTTGAAGGAAGGCTTCCAGAAATTTGCCACATGACCTTTCTCTTTATGTCTCTGTTTTGTCATGTGACCACACGTGGCTGCAAGGAAGCACAGAAGACAGATGGTTGAACTGCAAGAGAGGGAAACATGAAGGGGGCACACAGAGAAGTAGGAGGTGTCTCTGTCTATTCAGAAAGTCTCATTCGGAGCTGAAGCTAGAGTTGGTTTATAGCCTGCAGTCAAAACACCAACCAAAACAATCATCACCAAGGTCATTTCCTTAACCTGATACTAATGGTGTTGTACACATCAATATGCCAAGAACAATCACGCGGAGGTGTTTTTTATGTATGTATATATGTATATACATGCATGTATGTATGTATGTATTATGCTTTTTAGGGCCACACCCGAGGCATATGGAAGTTCCCAGGCTTGGGGTTGAATTGGAGCTGTGGCTGCCGGCCTACACCACAGCCACAGCCACTCGGGATCTGAGCCACGTCTGCAATCTATACCACAGCTCATGGCAATGCTGAATCCTTAACCCATTGAGTGAGGTCAGGGATTGAACCCACACCCTCATGGATAATAGTTGTTACAGCTGAGCCACAACAGGAACTCCGAGGTGTTTGTTTTATTTATGTATGTATTTATGTATTTATTTATTTATTTTTTAGAGCTGTACCCACTGCATATGGAGGTTCCCAGGCAGGGGGTTGAATCAGAGCTGCAGCCACCAGCCTACACCACAGCTCACAGCAATGCCAGATCCCCAACCCACTGAGCAAGGCCAGGGATCAAACCCGTGTCCTCATGGATGCTAGCTGAGTTCGTTAACCGCTGAGCCGCAATGGGAACTCCAGGGGATGTTTATTTTAAACATCCGTTTTCTGATCACATCTCCCAGAAATTCCAATTCCTTGGGTCTCGGGGAGGCCAAGACCTGCATTTTTAACAATCTCCCTGCCACCCACCCCTCATTCTGTTGTAGGCAGTCCAAGGACTACAGTTTGAGCAATACTGGTTTACAGCCAGTTCAGAGATGTATCAGTCACTACTGCAGTGTAACAAACAGTCCTAAACTTACTGGCTGAAAACACCACCATATTATTTTGCTCACAAATTCTCTGGGTCAGGATTTCGGAAAGGGTATAACAGGGACAGCTTGTCTCTGCTCTATAATGTTTGGGGCCTCAATTAGGAGGACTCAAAGGCTGAGTGTGTCTCGAAGCCTGAGGCCTAGAAGCATCTGGAGGCTCCGCCATCGCACATCTGAGGCCTTTGGGTTGGGACCTCAGCAGGGGCGATCAGCTGCAACACCTACCCGTGGGCCTGTCCCTGTGTCTTGGGCACCCCCACCACATGGTCAGCGGGTTCTAAGAGCCAGGGTCCCAAGAGAGACACCAAGGAGGAAACTTGATGGCCTTTAACGACCTAGCCGACAGAAGCCAGACTGTGTCACTTCAGCTGTAGGCACAGGCCTCCAGAATCTTGGGGGAGAGGACACAGACCCCTCTCTGCATTGCTGAACAGCGCACGGGATGGATGCGAGCTCTTGGTGCAGCCATCTCGGAAAAGCAGCCACTTTCAAAGGCAGGAACCTGGCTCTCTGCAGAGACGCCTTAGGAAACGCCAGGTGGGAAGGCTTCTGTGCCCGACCCTGCTGGAAGCAAACCTCCCCTCATCCTTTCTGTTTCCTGCGATGACCTTTTTCATCAACCATGACTCTGCCTTTCTTCCAGGTCCCGACCTGGAACTCAGAGCATGACACAGGGGAATGGCGCCAGCCTTTTTGCTTAGGGATGGCTCCACCTCCTCCTCGGGCCTCCAGAAGGCGCCAGGGGTGCCGTGGTCTTTGCGGTCCCCGCTGGCTTCGCAGAAGCCTGCGTGGGTGCCTGAGGAAGGAGCTGATCCAGGCGTGGAGGAAACCACTGGCCGGATTCCACCTGGGGTGTGTCAAGGAACTCCATTCAGGATTTATAAACATCATCCATCACATGGCTCTTTTGCCAGCTGAGAATACTTGCCAAGTTTTTGCTCCCCTAAACCTCACAGGAAGGTACAGCAGAATTCTTTTTTCTTCTTCCTCTTTTCTTCTTTTTTTTTTTAATTTTTTTTTTAGGGCCACGCCTCCGGCATATGGAAGTTCCCAGGCTAGAGGTAGAATCGGAGCTACAGCCGCCGGCCTGCGCCACAGCTACCGCCATAGCCACACGGGGTCCAAGCCGCGTCTGCGACCTACACCACAGCTCAAGGCAACGCCGGATCCTTAACCCACGGAGCGAGGCCGGGGATCGAACCTGCATCCTCATGGCTACTAGTCGGCTGGTAACCACTTAGCCACAATGGGAAGTCTTTAATATCCATTTTAACAGTGTCCTGAAATTGGATTCTTCACAAAGAAAACACCCTGAGACTACCTTGAAACAGGTGCTGGGTTCCGGGGAACTCTGTCCACTCTGGCTGGGGACTCAGACATCTCAAGCTCAGCATCTCGGCTTCTGCATGGCTGGTTTCCTACCCAGGGCCACGCCAGCAGGCTTGGGAAAGCCCCCTGAACTGAAGGATGCCTTCTGTCCTAACCACACTCCCCCAGACCTACCACAGGCCGTTCCTTTTGGTTAAAATCAAGAGTAACCTCGAGGAGTTCCCGTTGTGGCTCAGCGGTAACAAACCCGGCTGGTATCCATAAGGATGCAGGTTGGATCCCTGGCCTCGCTCCGTGGATCGGGGATCCGGAGTTGCCGTGAGCTGTGGCGAAGGTCGCAGACGCGGCTCAGATCCCGCGTTGCTGTGGCTGTGGCGTAGGCCGGCGGTTACAGCTCCGATTCGAACCCTGGCCTGGGAACTTCCATATGCTGCGGGTGCAGCACGAAAATGCAAAAAAAAAACGAAAAACAAAAAAGAGTAACCTCAAACTAACCTGGGAGACCCTCACCTGGTCTTCTCACTTTCCAGATGAGGGAACAGAGGCCAGAAAGCCAAAGTGACAGTCTAAAGCCATGTGGCTGCCCAAGGTTTAAAGTCTGAACACATTCCGATGCCTCCTACAGCACTTTTATGAAAGGGGGCCTCAAACGGGGCGGCCCCCACTCCCATCTTGCTAATTAGTAAAATGCCTCTCTGGTCCTTTCCTTTTTCTCAGCACTTCCTCCCTTCCCTCTGTGCTCGGCCCTCTGCATCTGCTGTTCCTGTCAACAGATGGAAGAGGCATTTATTTGAGCTGATGTGTACATTAAGCTCCCTCTGGAACGGACTTGCTGCTGGTGGCGGTTGTGGCTCAAGCCATCATTCAAGTCATGCGTGACTTCGGATCCGGGCTTCCCCCCCATAAACCCCTCAATGGCACGATTAGGAACGCTAGGGGTTCTTTTTTGATGTTGCATCACAAAAAGCGTCCAGTGTGTGACAGAGGGCAGGACCAGTCCATAGGCATCATTCCGAGAGGTTTTCAACAAGTCTGCAAATCCTCTGCCAACTCTCCCAACCAGAGGTGGCGTCGATGTCCCTCTCGAATCTGACACGGCCTAGCCACTCACTTGGAACCAATACGACGCAGCCCAAGTGAGTGACCTCCCAGGCTAGGTTAGCTGAGGCCATGAAGCTTCGACTCGGGTCTCCGCCTTGAGACCCTTGCCCTTTGGATGTCACCTCCAGGGTGACACCTCCTCTCAGAACCCAGCCGCGATGCTGTGAGACCGGCAAGCCCCGTGGGAGGCATCCTAGATGTCGCGCGCTGGATGACAGCCCCCTCCAAGTCCACCCTTCAAGTTTTCTCAGCCCAGGTGCAAGCCTTGTGACTGAAGGACCTTCCGGATAATTCCAGCCCCCAGGTGTTTGTGTCCCCCTAGCCTTCTCATCTCCCAGCTGAGGTCCCAGCCATGGTAAAGCAGAGACAAGCTGTCCCTGTCAGAATTCCTGACCCGTGAACCCGAGCATCACAAAATGACTGTTTTCAGTCACCAAGCTTTCGAGTGGTTACTCAGCAACAGTGACTGGGACGCCACCCAACTGGCTTGGGGGTGGGGGAGTTATTGCAAAATATCTAAGACCACGCCCCCCCTCCACCAGGCTCAAAAATCCACAGGACACATAGGTCCATCACCGACGGCCTCAGGTAGAAAAAGAAAGCAGGGCTGGTACCAAGTTCCCAGGCGAGTTCCCTGAAGGCACTTCTGGGAGCAAACGGAAGGTCCCCAGAGCGAGGAGGGGTGGGGCGTGCTGTCACACCTCCTGTTCCCTCTGCCCGGAATATCCTTCCCCTATTCTTTCGCCTGCTACTCATCATCCGGGGCCCGACACACACGCCGAGGCTAGGGGCTGAGTCCCTGTCCTGGAACCCACATGAGGCCACATGCGCCCCGTGCAGAGCACTCAGCGCTGTGTATTGCGATTGTCTTCCCAATTAGACTGGAGGTTGGGTCTGTCTGTCTCTCTCTCTGCAGTTTTGGCACAGGACTCAGAACAGGACCTGCCTGCGACACTGCTCTCCTCCCCACCCCCCACCCCTGACTCTGCCCTACACCCTCCTTTCTCTGTGCCCAGGGGCTCTGAGCCTCATTTCCTCTCTCATTGTTTTTTTTTTTTCCGCTTTTTAGGGCCGCACTCCCGGCATATGGAGGTTCCCAGGCTAGGGGTCCAATCGGAGCTACAGCTGCCGGCCTTCGCCACAGCCACAGCAACGCGGGATCCGAGCCGCATCTGCAACCTACAACACAGCTCACGGCAACGCTGGATCCCTAACCCACTGAGCGAGGCCAGGGATCGAACCCGCAACCTCATGGTTCTTAGTCGGATTCGTTAACCACTGAGCCACAACGGGAACTCTCCCACCACAGTTTTAAACAAGAGACTTGACTTTATTTTGTCTTTTTGTCTTTTTAGGGCCACACCCACAGTATATGGAGGTTCCCAGGCTAGGGGTCTAACAGGAGCTGTAGCCGCCGGCCTTCGCCACAGCCACAGCAACATGGGATCCGAGCCACGTCTGCAACCTACACCACAGCTCACGGCAACGCCGGATCCTTAACCCACTGAGCAAGGCCAGGGATCCAACCTGCATCCCTATGAATACTGGTCGGGTTCGTTACCGCTGAGCCACACAAGACGGGAACTCCTCATTCCCTCTCTTTTTTAGGTTCCGCTGAATTTCCCTCCACGGGCCGCAGATCCAGCCCCAAGCCCGCTTCTCCTGTTTTGCCTGGCACCGCTTTTGCGGTTAACAAGGAATGATAAAGCCCTTTCTGGAATCCTCTCCAGGGACCCCCAAACTCCAGGGCAGACCGGGTGTGTGTGTTGGGGGGACGGCCCTCCAGCCCTGCACACTCCGGGGGGCCCGGCAACCTCCCCACAACCGCCCGGGCCACCGCAGGAGGGCACAGCCGCAGGAGACGGCAGGGTAGAGGGAGGCGTGTGGGGCCTGATCTGTCTAGAAAGTGTCACTGGCCTTTCCCACACTGAGGCGTGTCACAGAAATTGTTGCTGACAGGGGTCAGGTGGCCTAACACTGAATTTGGAGGGCGGGGCTCGGTGTGAATGGTCCCTTGCACTGAGAAGGGGCCCAGAAGGCGCATGGGGCTAATGAAGGCGGCCAGGCATTGTGAGAGGCCTGCAGGACACTCCGGGGGCATGGCGGGAGGCTGGGAGAGGTCTTAGCCCCGAGGGGAAGAATGCCCGCGTCGGGCAAGGCAGACACTAACTCCGGCAAGGGCCGAGGGGCCCCCGCGTTAACTCCTCAAAGGCTGTGGAGCTGGGCCCGTGATTGACAGGTGGGCTCTGTCAATCAGGGCAATCGGGGCGGTGAGAGAGTGGGCCACCAGACACAAAAGGGGAAGTGTTTGATGAGCTCTGGGGGCCGGGCTAGAAGGGAGGGAGCCGGAGCTAGAGTCGCAGGGAGCCTGTAACTTCCCGGCAGAGACCCCGGGAGGGAGTTTTGACCGGGGACATTTTTAGCACAGGCACGGGTTCATTAAAGGATGTCTGTCTTGGAGAAACTGTCAAAAAGAAGCTGGCTCGTCAATGAGGTCTGCGCCAGATCCTCGAGCCTACCTTAGTTACTCGAGGAGGCACTTGGTCACAAATGATGACATTGTGTGTGCTGGAGAGGCATTCCAAAGACGGGGTTGGGGACTCAGCAGTGACGATTTAATTGTACAAAGGACTGGGGACATGATAGGTGCTGAATAAATATGTGATCGTTTATGCACCTGGCTCCAGGGCTCGCGACTGTATTTTTAATATAAAGTTCCAACATTTCTATTTTCTAAGTTTAAAGATTAATTTAAATTACATATAGGCAGTCATTCAAAAAAAAAAAAGGAGGCGGAGCTCCCGTTGTGGCGCAGCTGAAAGGAATCCGACTAGGAACCAAGAGGTTGTGGGTTCGATCCCTGGTCTCGCTCAGTGGGTTAAGGATCTGGCGTTGCCGTGAGCTGTGGTCTAGGTCACAGACAGATCCGGCGTGGCTGTGGCTGTGGCGTAGGCTGGCAGCTGTAGCTCCGATTGGACCCCGAGCCTGGGAACCTCCATATGCCGCGGGTGTGGCCCTAAAGAGCAAAAAAAAAAAAAAAAGGAAAGAAAGAAAACAGGAGGCATCTGTAGACTGACATACAGGATGGTTGGGGGAGATGCGTCTTCCCACCGAAAGCCAGTCGTTGCCAGCATCAGCATCATGGCATGTTGAGCTCCCGTCTTTTTCCTTAGACATCTTTTAAGGCCTAATTGTGATCAACTATACACACAATTTGGTAATTTTCTCCTTTCTCGCTCAACGTAGTGATACAAGCATTTTTCATGTTATTACAAACTCCTGGTAAACATCATTTTTAATGGCTCCGTAATATGGATTGGATTTTCAGTTTTCATTAAATTTCGGTTTTATCTTTAGCCTGATTGCTTTGAGGAGCCTAATTTCTGCCACTCCTCATCTGCTTATCTGTTTATCAGGAGTCGCGTTTTCGCCATGGCCATCCCCCTTAATGGGGGAGAGGGGCGGGTGAGTCACAAGAAAGAGGGTCCCAAATGGGATGGATGCAGCGTCTACCTGGGGTCACTGGGCAGCCAGAGGCACTGTCAGGGCAGGACCACCATGGGCCCTGGGTGTCCTGCGGTCCATTTCAATTGCAAACATTCTGTTCCGCTGTGTCCATAAGTACACTGGTTTTTGCAGAGACCATGTGGCCCGTTTAGGATTAAAAGATGTGGTCCCCATAGCTATGGGCACGTTGTGATGGAAGAGAAAGATTAGGGCTGGGTAAAGTGGTGGCACAAAGGGGCTGCAGCATCCATGTGGGTGAGAAGTTCTGTGCCAATTTCTTTCTTTCTTTTTTTTTGTCTTTTGCTGTTTTTAGGGCCGCACCCGCAGCATATGGAGGTTCCCAGGCTGGGGGTCGAATCAGAGCTACAGATGCCAGCCTACGCCACAGCCACAGCCACACAGAACCCGAGCCGCGTCTGCGACCTACACCACAGCTCACGGCAATGCCGGATCCTTAACCCACTGAGTGAGGCCAGGGATCGAACCCACAACCTCATGGTTCCTAGTCAGATTTGTTTCCCCTGCGCCACGATGGGAACTCCTCTGTGCCAAGTTTTTAACCTCCCACTTCTACAGGTGCTGAGTGTGTCTGTGCAACGCCAGTGAATGTATCAAATCTCATATTTAAAAAAGGGAAGAAATCGTTAACTCCAAACGATAAATGGTCCTGGGTGTCCCTTCATTAAGGGACGTCCCTCAGCCTGTGTGTGTGTGTGTGTGTGTGTGTGTGTACAGTTCTGTGAATATTAAAGCATGTATAAATTCTTGTAACCACTGTCACGATCAGGATACTGGACATTTCTATCACCCCAAACAACAACTTTGTGCTACCCCTTTGTAGTCAAGCTCTCACTGACCCTTAATGTCTTGCAACCACTGATCCGTTCCTTGTGCCTATAGTGTCATCTTTTCCAGAACCTCATACAAAGGAAATTATGCAGCATATAAGTGATGGAAAACTAGCTTCTTTCACTCAACAGGATGCCTCTGAGATTCATCCAAGTTGAGTATATCAATAGATAGCTGCTTTTTATGGCTGAATAGTTTTCCGCCATATGAGTATATCACCATTTGTTTTTTTTTGGGGGGGCCTCACTTGCTGCATAGGGAGGTTCCCAGGCTAGGGGTCGAATCAGAGGTACAGCTGCCGGCCTACACCACAGCCACAGCAATGCAGGACCCGAGCCGCATCTGCGACCTACACCACAGCTCATGGCAACGCCGGATCCTTAACCCACTGAGCAAGGCCAGGGATCGAACTTGCATCCTCATGATTCCTAATCTGACTTGTTTCCACTGTGGCACGATGGGAACTCCCAGGGAACTCCTACGCTGTTTGTTGAAAAGACTATCCTCTCTCCGTTGAATTGCTTTGTACCTTTGTCAAAATTCGATTGGCCATATTTTGGTGGGTCTACGTCTGCCCACCTCTATTTTCTCTATTCTCTCCCATTGATCTGTATCTATTCCTTTGCCAACGCCACGCTGTCTTCCTGTAGCTTTATAGTAAGTCTTAAAATCGGACAGTGTGATTCTTCCAACTTTCTTTGTCTTTTTTTTTTTCCAAAACACTTCTAGCTATTCCGGTTCCTTTGCCTTTCCATACACATTTTAGAATCAGCTTGTCTATACCTGCAAGAGATCCTGCTGGGGTTTTGATTGGAATTGTATTAAATATAAAGGTTGATCCGGGAGGAAATTGGCATCCTTGCTACGCGGAGTCTTCTAATCCATGAACCCAGTATGTCTTCCCCGCCTTGTTTAGTTGGTCTGATTGATTTAAGAATTTTCTTCCCCCTGTGGGAGAAGGCAACAACTCAAAATGTTTGGATTTGAGATGAAGAGAGCGCCGTCTGTCATGCATGGATCCTTCGTTTTATCCAGGCACGTCTTACTTCCTTCAAGCCCAGCAGAGACACTGGCAGTTTTATACTTTGATTTTCACTGGCAGTTTTATACTTTGGGGGCCGGCGAAAAAAATTTATCAGACTCATTTTGTGCATCGGCTAGAGAATTGCCTTTGGGTGTTGGTGCACACGTGGGTGTCCTCACGTACACCCACGTGCACACAATGTCCACATGTACTCACACATACGCACGCGTGGATGTCTGTGCATGCATAAGCCTGCACGGGGGCATCTACGTGTACACATGCAGGTGTGCACACAAGCACACGTATGTGCGTTCCGGCATCTACAAGCACATATACGCATACATGGGTGTCCACATCAACACGCACACGTGGCCTCGTAGACGTGGCCTCCACACCCCTCCCGGCTTCCAGCAGCCACGTGACGCCAGGCTGAGAAGGAGGGTGGGGAGCTGTTTGCTTCCCATGCAGAAAGCTGGCAGGAAACGTGACCTTGAAAGAAACAGCGCAAATGCACACACAGAGAGCTTCTTAGCAACTGCTTGTTGAGAAAAAGAAAGGAATCAGGGGAAAGAGCCAGGAAACAAGGAGGCGGGGGGTGGGGGTGGATCAAGGGAGAAGGCAAGCTTGACCCTTTAAGGGAAGAGCTGGCTCCCCTCGTGTTCTCGAGGCTCCCTCTGACTCCCGAAAGGGAAGGGGACAGAAATGGATGACGCCCTGGAGTCCTCTGGCTGGGAAAACGAACCGCCTGGACGTTAATCGAGTCGGCAAAGGTGGGGCACACCCCAGACCGCAGCGCCACCTCCTGTAACCACGGCAGCATCCCCAGACTTGGTATCATCAGCCCCATTTTACCAAAACAGGCTGGGAGAGATGAAGGAACTTGCCCCACGTCTCGTGGTAAAGGGCAGAGCGTGCCCGCAAAGCCTGAACTGTCACTCTCCGTGCTCCTTGCTCTGCAGGTTAATATGAAGCCCTTGGGCTGAGAAATGGCTGAGCTGGTTACTCCGGGCTGACTGAAGAGTCATCTGGAAGGTCACAGCCCCGCAGCATCTCAGGACTCAGGAGCCACCAAGATCAAGGAGCCCACACCTCCCCATTCATGGCTGACAAAACCGAGGAACAGAGGGAAGGGCCCCACATCAAGAGCCAGCCCGACACAAGCCCCCTCTCACCTCCTGCTTCACCACATCCCCTGGCTTCTCAGGGTGACCGTGGCTGCAGAACGCAGGATGCAGCAAGCCAGCGCTTTGGGAATTCTCCCTAATCCTTCCACGAAGGGGCCCCCGGGGGGGGGCTGCTGATAGGGTGGGGGGCATAAGTTAGCCGCCCGGCCTAGGGCCCCACGCCTCTCAGCTCATTTTCCCACTCGGAGGAGTTATTTGAACACGCAGAAGTTAAGGAGAGAGTGGGCAGGAGAACTAGTGGTTTAGTCAGGAGGATCCTGAAGTCACGCAGTCTGGGTGCAAATCCTAACTTCCTAAGACCTTGTGCAATGACTTTGCTTCTTCATGCCTCAGATTCCTTACATGGTAAATGAGGATACAGAGTTCCCCAGAGAAAGACCACCAATAAGATCTATCCATGCACATCATATGGGGGAGGGAGATTGATTATGAGGAATTGACTCATGTGATTACGGAGACTGAGAAATTCCAAGACCTGCAGTCAACAAACTGGGGGCCAGGGAGAGCCAGCAGTGGCGTTACAGGCCAAGTCCAAAGGCCTGAGAACCAGGAGAGCTGATGGTCTAAGTTCCACTCTGAGGGCAGAAGAAGACCAATGGCCCAGCTGGTGAAGCAGGTGACGGTCCCTCTTACTCGGCCTTCTGGTTCGAGCCAGGCCTTCAACTGATGGGACGAGGCCCACCCCCCACCGACACCCCCCCCAACGGGAGGGCAATCTGCTTCACCCAGTCTCCAGATACGAATGTTAACCTCATCTAGAAAGACCCTCACAGACACACCCAGAATGATGCTGGAGAAAATGCTGGGCTCCCCACGGCCCACTGGACACTCATAATTTAAGTCTCACAGGATGCTGATAACACTGGCAAAGGATTGTCTTGGGGCAAACAATGACGTCTGTAAAGCATCTGGTGGTGTGTCCTATATACCACGTGGGGGAAGATGGCGTTGACAGGACTGATGGTGGCGGTGATGAGGACAGTAGGGAATCTCCAGTGGGTGACTTAGCGAGTGGCCGGCAACGGTCCGCGTTCTATGGGCGCTATGGAGATTTACTGCAGAAGCTAGAGAGTCTCTTTGGGGGAAGGACACATGGATGGGAATAGCCAGTCTTCCTCATTGCAGCCAAAAAAAAAACCATCTTTGAGTCCTCTAGGAAGATGAGACTCAGGTTTAATTACCCCTCAGGACACAACACAACCTCCCTCACCATCTCGGTTTGAAACTGACGGCACTAATGGCCTGAACCTAGCCTGAAACCAGACTGGGTCTCGAACCCACGGGCTGCAACCTGAACCCAGCCTAAAGCCAGACTGAGACTTAAACGCACAGTTTTAAATTACAATCCCTCCCCCGATGTCTGGACTCACAGAGGTTCAGGTTCTTCACACCTCTGTGCAGAAGGAACTCAGTAAGAGGCAAAGTGAAAGGCAAGTAATAGATTTATCAAGGTACGACGCTTGTGAGAGATGCAAACGGGCAGGCAAGGAGGCTCTGCCCCCAGGATCCAGTGGGCTACAGTTTTATCATCCAAGGGCAGTGGGGGAGTCAGAAAAGACCACCTCTTCCTTTCTGGGAGTAGCAGCAGCTCCTCCTTAGTATCTGGTATTCAAATCAGCAGAAGGGCGTTCCTTAAACTCCTGCCCGCCCCGCCCCGTGGAGGTCTGAACCTGAATGCAGACCTCACCCCTTTCCCCCACCCAATGACCCGAGGCAAATCTCATGCCTCCACTAGTCAAGGAGGCTGGCCCGTGTTCGGATGGCTTTCTGGAGCAATTGTTAACTTAGAGCGATCTCCCAAAATCCCCCAGGTTTCCCTCTCTGTCTATGGTCCCTTACAACTTCTGCAACCATCTGTGCCTACTCCACCTGTCAGGTTCAGCAGCCACAAGGTCAACCCCGCCGCCCAGGATGGACAGAGCTGCACCTGAGCGCAGCCACCCAGAGCAGCCCATCAGAAGGTCTACAAGGCATGCTCGAGTGGATGCTGTGGAGGTCCGGCCGGTGCGCATCTCAAATGTTCCCACATCCTCCCGTGGTGTCTGCCCACCGGCCTCTGCAGCCGGCAGCAGACCAGAGGCAAAGAGCCCTTCTCACCCCCCTCAAAGCAAGCGCCGCCTCCTTTCTCTGAACTCACAGCCGCTGAGTGGCCGCCGCCCTAAAATCCTGCCCCCTCCTTCTCGTCCCCTCCCTGAAGAGACACGCCCGCAAGTAAATATTTTCTCCCGAGCAAAGGATTCCTCCGGTAGAAACTGTCAGCAAACAGAGAGGCTGCGAGAGGCCTGCCAGTGTTCTCAGCTCCGGCCACAACCCCCATGTGCTGCCGCGGGCGTGATGTGTCAGGTGCGCGCGCGCGCGCGCGCGTGTGTGTGTGTGTGTGCGCGTGCGTGCACGCACACCGACGACGGGCCCCCTGTCCCCCATCACTCACCCTGGTCAGGCCTGCAGAGCTCACTATAAATCACCTCAGCCAGGAGAGAGAGGCTGGGAATATGCTGAATCATCTAATTGGCCAGGAAAGTCAGTGATAGAACGGTCCCCTCCCCCGCCCGCCGCCCGCCGCCCGCCGCGCGGAGGTGTCCCGTTTTCATGTTAATCAGGATCTTCCAGCTTGAGCCAAGGACGACGGGGCTGAGGCCTGGAGGCCGGCCCGCAGCCCGGCCCTTCTGGGACCGGGGTGCGGGGGTGGGGAGCTTCTCGCCGCTGGACCCCGGCCCCCTGTGAGGAGGGGACTCGAGGCCCCCCGCCCAGCAAAATGAAGCCTGGCCCCGCGGGGCACTTGGAGCGCCTCCTCTGAAGGCCGTTTTCTCATAAACGTGTGATTAAGTGGAATTACAGATTCCCTGCTCTATTCCATGTCTGGCCCAACTCTGCTCCACAGTAGCCTTTGTCCTACCCCAGAGTCACATTTCTGAGGTTTAGGACCGGAGCTGAAGAGCTGTTTAGAGAGGCTTGTGCTCTGTACCCAGTGGCTTCACGGCCGGGCCCTGGGTTTTGTTTTCCTTGGCAGGGTGTGTCCGCCCACAGCCGACAAACAAAGCCAGCACACCTCTTGAGCCAGAGGGAGGCTGCTTTGGGGCGCCTCGAACACACACCCCTCACCCCCTGCCACAGGCAGCTCTGGTGGGAGGAAGCCACCGAGAGCCCCCTCCCGCCTGCAGCCCATCTGCCGGGACCAAAAAACTACCATAACCTCCAGGAAACCGTGTTCACCTGGAGGGGCCTTTAAGTCATCCGGGGACAAGGCTGGAGTTTGGGAGTGGAGGGGACCGTCTTCGCAAGGTTTCTGGAAGCGGTATAAATCCAAGTCACAGGAGAAAAATAAGTAGGTGGAGCTCTGTTGTGGCTCAGAGAGGTAACAAAGCTGACTGGTATCCAGACTGGTATCCATGAGGATGCGAGTTCGATCCCTGGCCTTGCTCGGTGGGTTAAGGATACAGCGTTGCCGTGGGCTGTGGTGTAGGTCGCAGACGCAGCTCGGATCCCGCGTTGCTGTGGCTGTGGCGTAGACCGGCAGCTACAGCTCCGATTCGACCCCTAGCCTGGGAACCTCCATATGCTGCAGGTGTGCCCTAAAATGCAAAAAAAAAAAAAATTAAAAACAGAAAAATAAGTACCTAACACAGTGTAGAAAGGACGACAGAAAGGTGGGCTTCAGGGAGACAGAGATGTCCCCTGACACGCCAGCAACGCCTCAGAGAAGGCTTCCGTTTAGGAAAAGTCTGTGTTGAGTAGTGGCCTCCCCCGTTTTCACCGCCCTGTCCCTCACCCCAAGCAGGAGAAAGCTCCGCTGTAGGAAAACGGTGCCCACTGTGGAAAAACTTGCGTCTTTCCCACCCTCCATTTTGTAGGAAAACAGAAAACAACCTGGGGAGAAGTGTCTGGCCTAATAACGACGGAATTAATGCTGAGCTGAGGGTAACAGCTTTCTGCTTTGCCTCAGGCCAGCAACTCTCCCAGAGTCATTAATCCTCCCGGCAAGTGCTTAAATGGAGGCCAAAATCAGCTCCTCTGGCCTCACTAAAGCCACCACAAAACTAGGACAGTGGGTCCCACGTTTTACCCCTGGAGTTGCTGTTCGCCTGGGTGCTGGGCCTAGTGAGCGCCAGAGGCCTGGGTCTGCTTGAAGTTCCGTGAGGCCTGGGTCTGCCACAGGCCTGCACCCACCAGGGGCCTGGGTCTGCCTGAGCCTTTGCTATAGGCTCTGTGACTGCCGCGGGCCTCTGTTTACTGAGAGCTCTGGACCTACCAGCGTGAAGCCCAGAAACCTGTCGGGAGGGAGGCAGAAGGAATTACTAGGAGCAGAGGATTGATTTCCTAAAGGCAGAAGTAAATTTAAAAGAGATTTTTTTTAAAGCTTCGGGAAGGCTATGACAGTTGTCCCACTGTGAAATGCTTCAGCAAGAAGAGAGGACACATTTTGGCTCTTGAAAAATCAGTTCTGGGAGTTCCCGATGTGGCACAGTGGGTTAAGAACCCAACTAGAACCCACAAGGATGCGGGTTCGATCCCTGGCCTCACTCAGTGGGTTGGGGATCTGGTGTTGCTGTGAGCTGTGGTGTAGGCTGGTGCCTATGGCTCTGATTCAACCTCTAGCCTGGGAACTTCCATATGCTACAGGTGCAGCCCTAAAAAAAACAAAAAAAAAAAAAAAAAGAAAAGAAAAGAAAGAAAGATCAGTTCTTTGAGGACCTTCTAAAAGAGTTGGGTTGATTGGGTCTTATGGGCTGGATAGTGTCCTCTAAAAATGCATATGTTGAAGCCCTAACCCCTACGACCTCAGGATGTGACTCTACCTGGAGACATGGTCTTTTCCCTTTTTTTTTTTTTTGGTCTTTTTAGGGCCATACCCGCAGCATATGGAGATTCCCAGGTAGGGGTCAAATAGGAGCTGTAGCCACTGGCCTACACCACAGCCACAGCAATGCCAGACCCAAGCTGCATCCATGACCTACACCACAGCTCACAGTAACACCGGCTCCCCAACCCACTGGGAGAGGCCAGGGATCGAACTTGCATCCTCATGGATCCTAATCAGATTCATTTCTGCTGAGCCACGGCAGGAACTCCTGGAGATAGGGTCTTTATGGAGGCGATTAAGTTAAAATGAAGCAGTCAGAGTGAGCTCTAATCCAGTATGACTGGTGCCCTTACAGGAAGAGGAAATTTGGACATGCAGGTACAGAGGGAAGACCATGTGAGGACCCAGGGAGAAGGCGGCCGTCTGCAGGCCAAGGAGAGAGGCCTCAGAAGAAACTAACCCTGCAGACACCTTGATTTTGGACTTCTAGCTTCTAGATCAGTGAGACAATTAATTTCTACTGTTTAAGCCATCGGGTCCGTGGCCCTTGTTACGGCAGCCTAAGCAAATGAATAATACACTAAGCTAGAGGAGATGAATGTTTAGGCCCTGCTTGTTTGTTGCTGTATTTCCCCAGCACCTGTCATATACCTCTCAGTGAGAAAAAGTTAACCATATTCACATAACCGACCACTCCAAAAGCTAGTGGGTCAAAAACCCAGCAGTCATTTATTTGACTTACGACTCTGTAATCTGGGCAGGGCTTAGTGGGGACACCTTGTCTCCCCTCCATGCAGCATCAGCTGGGCTGACTTGACTGGGGAGCAGAAGACTGTATTCCTTATCTCCTGCTGCCTAACAATTTTCCCAGACATTTTGTAGTTTAAAAAAAGGGGGGGGGCATGTATAATCGCCTATAATTTCTGTGGGTCAAAAATCTGGGTGAAGTTTAGATGGGTGCCTCCGGCTCCAGGCGCCTCATGAGACCACAGTCAAGATACATTTGGGGAGTTCCCGTCGTGGCACAGTGGTTAACGAATCCGACTAGGAACCATGAGGTTGAGGGTTCGATCCCTGGCCTTGCTCAGTGGGTTAAGGATCCGGCGTTGCCGTGAGCTGTGGTGTAGGTTGCAGACGCGGCTCGGATCCCGCGTTGCTGTGGCTGTGGCGTAGGCCAGTGGTTACAGCTCCGATTAGACCCCTAGCCTGGGAACCTCCATATGCCACGGGTGCAGCCCTAAAATGACAAAAAGGCAAAAAAAAAAAAAAAGATACATTTGGGTTCTCTTCTGAAGGCCTGGTTGGTGGGGAATCTGCTTCCAAGCTCACTCAAGTTGCTGTTGGCAGATTTTGCTCTCTCACCTCATGGGCCTCTCTACTGGGCTGCCTCACAACAGGGCAGCTGGCTTCCCCCAGGGCCAGAAGTGTATGTGGGGGAAGGGAGAGAAGGAGAGAGAGAGAGAGAGACCAACACAGAAGCCACCGTATTTTTCTTTTTTTTTTTTTTTCTGTTTTTGGCCGCACATGCAGCACATGGAAGTTCCTCGACCAGGGGTTCAGTCCCAGTTGCCTCTATGACCCATGCCACAGCTGCGTTGATGCCAGATTCTAAAGCCACTGCCCTGGGCTGGGGATCAAACCGGCAATGCCACAGAGACAAGCTGGATCCACTGCGCCACAGCAAGAACTTTTTTCCCCCACCACAGTCTTTTTATAACCTAACTTGGGCATGCCATCCTATCACTTCTGCTGTACTCCATGTGCTAGACCTCAGGTTCCTGGGACCCCTCTCTCCGACTGTTTCTCTGGTGTAGGTTATTTATTCCTCAGAGTATATCAGTGTTTGGATCATACAAATGTAGGCTCCCTACTCTAGCAGTTCAGATAATTGGTTGCAAACAAAAGTTCCAGTTTGGCGAGTGAGGAGATTTGAACATGAAAAGTCTTTTAAACTGGAGAAGTGAATGCCTAACGGCAGAATGTCAGGCACTAGGCCTGGAGAGGAATTTGTGGATGAGGACTTCAGAGTCACACCATGAACCCACGAGGCTCACCCTGTCCATTTTGAAGATGCTGGACTCCTCGGTGCTCTCAGTTTTCTAGGTCTATGCTACCAGGGTCTTGCTGCTCGGAAATCAGAGAAGTTATGGATCCTATAGAAAGAACTCTTATATTCCCCATAGAAGAATTTAGGATCTCAGTAGGGGGTTTCCAGAGATGGAAAGGTTGGCCATCGCCAGAATGGAGGCTGCCACAGCCCCAGGGAACTGTGTATCAGTGAAAGGACTAGTGGAGCATCTCAGTCCTTCATTCATTCAGCAAATATTCATTGAATGCTGCCTGGCACTGTACAAATTTCCTAGGTTTGGCAGACACTATCTTTTCCACTTCCTAATAGCCTTGAGATTTTCTTCTAAGAACCATCTCCCTTTGTTTAGTAACTACCTCCACCTCCCCTCCACCCCTGCATTGTGTATCGAACATGCAGTTTGGGTGGGCTGAAACCCGTCCCTACCTCCATGGCCTAAGCCAATCAGAGCAATTCCATCTCTCTTGTCACAGGGACAGTGATGACCATAGCAAAGAGATACGCTGGACTTTTGAGGGAAGGAAATGCCTTTAAAAATTTTTTTTCCCTGAATGTGACTGAGGAAGCATGCAAACCTAGTTTCTTAGCAACCATCTTGCAACCATGAGGGAAGTCAACCTGAGCACAGAACCAGTCCCTAGAGAAGGATAAAACTGAGAGAGGTATAGAGAAATGGAGCCAGAGCTTTGATATAACCATGCCTGAAGACCAATAGATTCTCTCGTGGCTCAAGCCAGGTTGAATTGGTCTTTTCTACAATTTTCAAGTTAACTGATATGGATTTAGGAAAGTTGCAGGATACACGATCCAAACACAAAAATCAGTTGTATTCCTGTATAAAAGCAATGAAACAATCCACAAATGAAATTAAGAAAACAATTCCATTTACAATAGCATCAAAAAAATACTTAGAAATATATTTCTTGGAGGTGGTACAAACTTGTATACTGATAACTATAAATCATTGCTAAAAGAAATTAAAGAAGGCCTAAATAAATGGAAAGGCATCCCATGTTCATGGACTGGAAGACTTAACACTGTTAAAATAGCAATATTTTCCAAAGCAATCTGGATATTCGATACAACCTCTACCAAAACCCCAATGGCTTTTTATTCAAAAATAAAAGAGCAGATTCTAAAATTCATATGGAGGAGTTCCCGTTGTGGCTCAGCAGAAACAAATCTGACTAGTATCCTTGAGGACACAGGTTTGATCCCTGGACTCGCTCGGTGGGTTAAGGATCCAGTGTTGCCATGATCTGTGGTAGGTGGCAGACGTGGCTCGGATCTGGCATTGTTGTGGCTGTGGTGTAGGCCGGTGGCTACAGTTCCCATTCAATCCCTACACCAGGAACCTCCATGCCATGGGTGTGGCCCTAAAACGACAATAAATAAGTTAAGTAAATTAAAAATAAAAATAAAATTCATATCAAACTGTAAGGAACTCCAAATAGCCCAAATGATCTGGAAAAGAACAAAGCTGAGGGACTCATACTTCCCAATTTCAAAACCTACTACAGAGCTACAGCAATCAAAACAGTATGGTACTGGCATAAGGATGGAAATACAGATCAATAGAATAGAATTGGGAGTCCAGAAATAAACCCATGCATCTATGATCAATAGATTTTTGACAAAGATGTCAAGACCACTTGGTCTTTTCAGTAAGTGGTCCTGGGACAGCTGGATATCCACATGCCAAAGAATGAAGTTGGGCCCCTACTTCAAACCATACACAAAAGTTAACTAAAAATGGGTCAGAGACGTAAGATCTTGAAGTGCCAACACCAACATTTCAAGGCACAGTCTTCCTGTCTTTACTCACTCCTTATCCCGACCATTTGCCCTTTAAATTTCCCTGGAAGGAGGGAGTCTGGAGAGTCAGATTTTGTTGCATTAACTCCCCTAACATCTTAATACATGAGAACATTTTATTGTTGTTTAACAATTGGGGAAGAAAACTACCTCAGTCTTTGAAAACTGGGTTTTAAGAATCTCATTAAGATGTCCCCTGCTCTCATCCCACATGAATTATTAACACTGGCTTTGTGGACCGGGGCTCTGGGCAAATGGCCATCTTCTCAGCAGGAGGATGCTAATCTTTCTTCACTGCTAATCCTCATACCTGCTAAAGCTCACCAACGCCAAAGAAAAGATTTCTGGGGAGAGGCACTTAAAAGGAGGCTTGGCCTTCCAGGAACTCCTTCCTGTGGCTCAACACTCAGCAAGGCCTTTATCAGAATGTGCTGGCTGAGATCATCAACATTTAAAATTAATCTGCCTGCGTCCGAATAAGGCAACAACAGCACCGAGAGTGTGGCCTGGCCTCTGCTGGTGCTGGTCATTTGTTCACTTGAAAGCGGTGGCCCTTGCTTGTCCCATGACTCAGGGACTTCCATGTTTGATCCACACAGTGGGGAAAAGGGACGAGGGGCAAAAATTGGACAAAGACAACTCATTTGGCTCTCCATGTGCAACAGAATGGAGCTGGACCTCTGTCTCACACCACGAACAAAAATTAACTCCAAAGGATAAAAGCTACATGAGGCCAAACAAACTGTCACAGGAGAATGGTTACTAAGACCGCTGACACGCACGGTACACCAAAAGTTCCAGGCCCTCGCAGCTGCCCAAGGCCTGGCACAGGGAGCTGGCCACGAAGCCTGGTCCTCCCCACCGATGAGGCCTCTCTAGCTTGGTCTCCCACCCAGCCGTGTGGCCCCTTCAATAAGCTCTGCCTACCTTTCCATACTGCCTGGCCTTCGCTCTTCCCTCTCTACTTAGAATGCCATCCCCAAATTCAAGGCCAAGGTCGGATTTCTACCTCTTTCTTCCGTGGATCTGAGTAGGATTTCCTCATCAGAAAGCCTGGCTCCTTTCTCAGGCCTTCCATGGCATTACCGCTTTAGCTCTGGCATTGCTACACAGCTCCCATTGTCCTTTCTGAGCTAGCCCTAAATTCAAACAGGTTGTCACCCTGTCTCCTTAAACCATGCAAACATCTTAGAAATTGCAGTATTTCAACATCAAAACTGCGCTTCTCAGATTATTCCTCGGAATTGGAAGTGACCCCATAATCCTGTATTTATGCCCAAAGTCCCCATTTTGGACTCGGGAAGTAAGACATTGTGATTAAGCCACTTATTTCATTCTGCTTTGATCATAATGAGGTCTCCTCACTAAACTGTGAGCACCCTTGGGATAGATACTGTATTGATTAGGATTCGGTTTGGCTAAAAGCAAAGGAGACTCAAAACTGTAGTGGCCTCAATGTGATAGGGGTTTCTTTCTCATTTGCAACAGTCCAGAAGTAGGCAGTTCAGCAGGGGAATGGCTGCTCTTCTAAGAAGACCTCAGGAACCCAGGCTCCTTCCATCTTACTGGCCCGCCCTTCCTAAAGTGAAGCCCTTCATTCTAATGGTCCATGATGATGGCTGGAGCTCCAGTCATTACATCTATGTTCCAGGCAGCAAGAGATGAAGAATAAAAGGAGAAATGGTCAAATATCATCTCTTCAGGAAGTTTCCTGGAAGTGGCCAGCCACAGGATACTTCTACTCACAACCCAGTCGTTGCCAGATTTTAATCACATGGCCACACCTATCTGCAAAGGAGGCTGGGAAATATAGTTTTTCTTCAAGGCGGGCATGTGTGTAGCTTAAAATCAGGATTTGATCACTGTTAGAAGGAGAGGCAGTATACTGCAGACTAGTCTCCGCCATAGATGGTCTTGTGCATCTCAAGATTTCTTTCTTTTTGTTTTGTCTTTTTGCCTTTATCACGAGCTGCACCTGCGGCATATGGAGGTTCCCAGGCTAGGGGGTCTAACAGGAGCTGTTGCCGCCGGCCTATACCACAGCCACAGCAACGCGGGATCCGAGCCGCGTCTGCAAACTTCACCGTAGCTCATGGCAACGCCGGATCCTTAACCCACTGAGCAAGGCCAGGGATCAAACCCGCAACCTCACAGTTCTTAGTCGGATTCGTTAATCACTGAGCCACGAAGGGAACTCCCATCTCAAGATTTCTATTGAGTAAATCACTCTCGCATAGTACCTCAAACGGAGCAGCAAGGAATGAGAAATAGGATAGCACAGGATTTGTGGAGCTCATTTAAATAGCCAAAGTGTCTTTCAACTACATCATTATCTCACTTGATTTCTACAAGAAAAGGCTTCCCTAATCAAACCAATACTTCAACTGTGATCACCATGGAATAAAGGTTTTTTAAAAGTCATAAATGTGTTGTATGCAAATGGCTCGCTAATTACAAAGGAGACTTCACTGGTCAGGCAGATAGGCTCTTCAGCTGATGACTACGTCTGAACAGAAAAATTCAAAACAAACAAAAGCTCTTATTCAGCCTACCTTGCATTAAGGGGCCGCCCCCTAAATTCAGCAGTGCAAATAAGACTTGCAGTATTGAATATCAAAGTGTCCACTGCTCCAAAGTTTTTTATTTTTTTATTTTTTATTTTTGTCTTTCTGCCTTTATCTAGAGCCGCACCCGCGGCATATGGAGGTTCCCAGGCTAGGGGTCTAACAGGAGCTGTAGCTGCCGGCCTTCACCACAGCCACAGCAACGCGGGATCCAAGCCGCATCTGCAACCTACACCACAGCTCACGGCAACGCCGGATCCTTAACCCACTGAGCAAGGCCAGGGATCGAACCCGCAACCTCATGGTTCTAAGTCGGATTCGTTAACCACTGAGCCATGAAGGGAACTCCTCCAAAGTTTTTTAGACTCTCCATTTCTCACTGGAACGAGGAACCTTGTACCTGGGGCCATTTGAAAACAGGGCCCCCAAATTCTTTGATACCCCTCCCATCAAGATTTGGGGTCTGAGTGGATGTGGGACTGCTTCAACTGAGAGAGTGCACAGCATGCGTGACCCTGTGTGACTTCTGGGCTAGGCCAGGAGGGGCCACGCAGCTTCCACCCTGAGACTGACATGCCAGGAAGACGCTCTGGGCGACAGCTTGTCCCCACCACAGCCCCAGACAAATGAATGAAGCCGTTCAGAACCCTCCAGACCCAGCCTGGCCACCCCAGGGTGGTCTCAGTAGATGCCACGAGGAACAAAGCAATCACCCAGCTAGGTCCCGCCCAGAATTCCTGGCCCACAGATCCATGAGCATAGTAAAATGGGTGTTGTTTTACGGCACTAAGTTTGGGGTGATAAACCCAGCAATCGCGAAGGGGACAGTACCGCATAGAAAGCGATCTGTGATGAAATCGGAAACTCTCTGAGCGGGTCTCGACCCAACAGAAGCCACCAGCCAACTTCATGCAAAAGCCCCAAGATTTTCTCTCCCGGCTCTTCCCAGCCCGGCCTAGCCGGGTGAGGAGCAGGCAGCCTCAAATGGATGCATGGCCCTCAGGCACAGGAAGACTTGAATTTCGATCCTTGCCCTGCCCCGTGCTAGCTGGCGTGACCCCAGGGCAGACTGCTTAAACCCCCCCCCCCTCCTGAGTGGGGCCAGTGCTACACTCTTCCTGGTGTGGCTGCCAGAACCTGAGGAGCGAACCCCGTAAAGCGCTGGCACACAGTAGGTGCTCTGCAGGGCATTTCCGTGGATCCTGTCCTGGGTTTTCCAGACATTTCAAACACTCCTCGAGGCTCCACTTTGGTCCAGGAAGCGAGCTCTCTGGCTTGCTCCAGGCTGGTCCCACTCAAGTGTCTCCTGAAAGGCCACAGCTTCCTCTCTATTGAATGAGATCCGATCGCTGGAGGGATGGCGGTCTCTGCTCATAGCCTCACGACTCCCTGATCTCCGCCGCTGGCGGGCTGCCCCCGCCGAACCGTGGCGAACGTCAGCGGTGGTGAGCCCCTGGGCCATGTGCGGTTCAGCCCTGATCTAGTAAACACAAGTCTGGCCAAACCTGAAACTCAAGTCATGGGCTCCGGGTCGAGTTCTGGTTTTCTTCATCCAACAACTATAATCACATAGGTTGTTAAAGGAGTCGGGGTTTTTTTTTTTTTTTTGGAAGCAACTTCAGAATTGGCTGAACCAGCAGAATAATTTACTGTAATGTAGTTTCCTGCCTCTAATCCCCCCCAGCCCCTTCCCCGCCTCCCACCCCTAGAAAAATCCCAACACTGCAGAGGCTACAAAGGACCCTGTTGCTTAGCAACAGGAGTGAAGCTAATCAACACAGCTCTGAATATTAATATTTTTCCAAAACACGACTTATCCTGAAATTGTGCGGCAAACACAAGGCCTTCAACATAAACAGTCATTTAAAAAAACATCTATAATTAATTTGGTGATGTGTGCTCATTTCCTTCACTGGTGGATTAGCCTTGTTAAATAACAGTAACGCCGATTGCATTAATGCCGTGCAGCCTTCGTCCCAGCACACTCACTCGGCATTTTGTAACTCCGTCGCTCTTGGAAGTCACGATGAAGCAAATGGGGCTTTGGGTTTTCATGCTCGTTCTTAGGCTAGAGAAATGGACACGAAGAGGCTAAATGATTTGTGACAGAACCCAAATGAATACACAGGCTTTTTTAAGCCAAACCTAGGGATCTTTCCCCTAAACCACATGGCATTCCTCTTATTCTATGAGCTCCCTGTAACTTCTGATGGACCCTTTGGGAGTGCCCATCGTGGCGCAGTGGAAACGAATCCGGCTAGGAACCATGAGGTTGCGGGTTCGATCCCTGGCCTCACTCAGTGGGTTAAGGATCCAGCGTGGGCGTGAGCTGTGGTGTAGATCGCAGATGTGGCTCAGATCCAGCATTGCCGTGGCCGTGTTGTAGGCTGGCGGCTACAGCTCCTGTTAGACCCCTAGCCTGGGAACCTCCATATGCTGCGGGTGCAGCCCTAAATAGCCAAAAAAAAAAAAAAAAATGATGGAGCCCTTTGGTGAGTCAATCACTCTGAATGCCGGTTTCCTCATCTATGAGAGAGGGACGGTGAGGAGGGGTTGGACTGGATCTGCCCTCAAGTCCTTGTAGCTCCAGCATTTCTAGCCCGGTCCAGGGGGCGCCCGGGATAAATGAACAGTTCGCTCAGGGGTTACGAGAGTCTCTGGGCTGTATTCTTAGAAACGGGTGCGGAGGGAAAGGTGAGGAAGGAAGGGAGCTGAGAGACGTGGCTGCTGAGGCTCGCTTACAACGCCAAGAAGGCCTAAGGAAATCAGAGCCGGACGGGAGGGGAGCACACGCAGCAAAGACCCGGCGAGGGATGTAGGAAGCAAAGCCCTCCTTTGCCAGCTGTCAGCAAGGGGGCGGGGGCGTGACAGAGGTGACAAGCACATCACAGAGGTGGCACCTCAGGGCCGCACCCAGGAGCGAACCGCCAGCACTCCTGAGGAGCTGGCTAGGCTGTTTCACTCCCCTCTGGGCCAGGGAACCCCCATTGTCGCTGTGACTAAATGGAGACATCTCGGGAGCTGCCGTCCCTTTGAATTGAGTCCGGTTTGGGTCCTAAAGCCTGCGGTGACTTGGCCCCTCAGATTCTGCCAGAACTCTGAGTCAGTCTGGAGTGAGGAATTCCCAACTCAAACCGCTTCCCGTTTTAGTTGAAGTTCAAGGGGTGACACTGAATCTAATATTGTCTTTGGGCGTATTTCCCCCCCCCCCCTCAGCTCCACTTCCTCCTGCGTGAACCTGGTTGTCAGACAGGCGGATGCCCGCGGGAAGCCTGCCGTAGCTGGAAGGACTTCCTTCATCCTGACAGCTTATGAGGTCCCCGTCCTGAAGGCACCGACAGAAGCCCCAGCGTGTGTTGGCAAGGAGGGTCTGGCCTTGAGTCACCTGCCCAGCCCGGAGCCAACTGCTGTGACCCAGAGCATGCAGTCACCTGATCGGCCCTCACGTGGTCCCAAGCCCTCGCACAGAGGGCTGCCAGACAAAATACGGACAACCACTTATACTTGAATTTCAGATAAGTAATGAATTTCTTTTTCTTTTTTTGGCCTCCCCGGGGCATATGGAGTTCCCAGGCCAGGGATCAGATCCAAGCCGCAGTCGCCACCTGCGCCGCAGCTGTGGCAGGCATCGTTGGATCCTTAACCCACTGTGCTGGGCCGGGGGTTGAACCTGCATCCTGGTGCTCCAGAGGGCCGCTGATCCCGTTGTGCCACAGCAGGAACTCGTGAATAATTTTTTTTAGCATAAGTGTGTTCCAAAGAGTGCATGGGGCACACTTAATCCTAGCAAAATTACGCGTTAGTTCTCTGAGATCCAAATGTAACTAGCGGTCCTGCCATTTTATTTGCTAGATCTGGCAGGCCTCGTGGCTCGCCCGAGGCCTGGGGAGGGATGTGGTGGCGAGGGGCAGGTCAACCCAGCCCGAACCTCCAGCGCACCCCTGACGTGAAAAGAGCTGCAGCTGCTTAAGGCTTGCAGGTTCCAGAGGGGCCAGCAGAGGCCAGGCCGCCCTGGCCGGAGTCAGGGAGGCCCTGGGACCCTTGCCAGCTCCGGGAACCCTGGCTGGAACCTGTCAGGAGCGTGAATAAACATACCGGGGGCACCTGTCTTCCATTAGGTGCAGCGGGGCTGTCTTAGCTCAGGCTGCCACGGGCTGGGTGGCTCAAACCACAGAGACATATTTCTCACAGTTCTGGAGGCTGAAAGTCCAAGATCAAGGTGTCAGCAGGCTCAGTGTCTGGTGAAGGCCTGCAGACGGCAGCCTTCTTGCTGTGTCCACACATATCCTTTCCTCAGTGCATGCGCAGAGGGAGAGGGGGAGGGGGCGAGGGGGAGGAGAGGAGGGACGGGGGAGGGGGGTGGAGAAGGGGAGGAGGGAGAAGGGAGAGAGATTTCTTCTTCTTATAAGGCCACCGATCCTATCAGATTAGAAACCACTTTAATAACCTTATTTGTCCTTAATTACCTCCTTATAGGTCCTGTCTCCAAATACTGTCATTTGGGGGGCGTGAAGTCTTCAACATACGAGTTTTGGAAAAACACAATTCAGTCCATAGCTGTGACCGAGTTCCAACACCGAAGACTGGGTGGGTCTTTCAAGGAGGGAGACTCAACTGTGCTCCAAGCTGCCCGGTAAGCTTGGGCAGTGCCTGTCCCATCCGTGAGCCCCACTGTGGCCAGGCAGACCCCATCACCAACTCTGAACAAGCTTTGGGTGTTTCCTAACTTGGCCCTGCTGTTTCTGCCGGCCACACCTTCCACTGTTCTGTGTGCAACTCCTACCTATCTTTCAAGGCCAAGCTCAAATCACCCTTCCTCCAAGAAGTATCCCCTGATTTCTCCCAAACCTCATCAATAAATGTACACTGCTTGTTCAGCATTTATATGCTGCTTTACATTATAAGTTACCTTTTCAAGTCTCCAGATCTTGCTCCCAATTAAACTGAGTTCCTTTGAGACAGGGACCATGTTTATATTTACAGCAAATCCCCATGATGCCTTCCTTGCACAGTGTAGACACTCCATCAATATTTGTTGATTGATTTAGTGATAGACTGATGGGAAGCTGGCCATGCGTGCAAATAAACCATTTCCAGGGACTTTGCTGCCCTTGATGCAAAAAGGAAAGCAAACACCTTTCTTTTTGATGGTGCAGAGTAGTGCCTCTCAATGAATATGTCCTCATCAGCTGTGCGTTGCCACGCACAAAATTATTGACGGGAAAACACATAAATCTCAAATGATTGGCTTAAACAAATCAGAATGCATCCAAGGTTACCCCCCAAATAGTGCTGCTCTCACTCATTTGCTGTTCCGTGTGCCTTCCTGGGAGCGAAAGAGCGCCGTCAACATCATCCGCCGTGTCTTCAGCTGGGAACAAGGACGACATTCTTGAATTGAGGTTGGAAGGGACAGACACAACACAGATCTCAAGCTGTCTAGAGCTTCCTCGCCACTGCCTTCTTGCCAGGAACGCTGGCTACATGTCCTGTGGCTTTTAGGGCCAGGGGGGTCTTCCACATTAGTGAGAGGATGAGAAGAAAGCGAGAAGGAAAATAAATCCATAAATAACTCCTAGGGGCGCGCTAAGGCTCTTTCGATTCGCAAATTGTTCCGGCCGCAGCTGAGCTGCCGATGAAGACAGATGAATGGCACAGTTGGCTGGGGACAGGGGCGCTAGGGAGCCTCCTCTATGGCGGCACGACAGATGCTTGCCGTGGGGACACTGTCCCCATCCTGCCTGTCTCTCCGAGGGCCTTCCTCGGCAGTACACACCAGCCAAAGCCACGACTGCCGAAAACTTCAGCGCTTTTGCCTGGGGACTTTCTCTTGGGGCTGGAGTCGGTTCTACCCTGCAGGGTTGGCTGGACGGGATGATGACAGAGAATTTACATGCTCACCTCTAGGACAGTTGACCTATAAACACCCCAGCGTGCTCATCACCCCTGCAAGGCACGTTACGTGTGTGGGGTCTTCTCTGCACACCCGCAATGGGATTAGGCCTGCGTCGCCCACAGACGTGACTCGTTTGATGACATACCTTCCATTTCCCGCTTTCCCTCCTCTGTCTCATTTTCCCCTAACCCTTCCAGCATTTCCTCCACCTTCCAGATAAACTGTTTTGCACTCAAACCCTTGACTCGGAACCTGTTTCCGGGGGAACCCAAACCAAGACGCCCACCGTGATGCTTTTCTTTGAAGAGGGACTGTCCTTGGCCAATGTCCAATGGTATGTCCTTGAGAATAGAGCCCTAGGCGCTCCCATCGTGGCACAGCAGAAACGAATCTGACTAGTATCCATGAGGACACAGGTTCGATCCCTGGCCTTGCTCAGTAGGTTAAGGATCCGGTGGTGCCGTGAGCTGCGGTGTAGGTCGCATAGGAGGCTTGGATCCGGCGTTGCTGTGCCTGTGGTGTAGGCTGGCGGCTGCAGCTCTGATTCAACCCCTAGCCTGGGAACCTCCATATGCCGCAGGTGTGGACCTAAAAAAGACCAAAAAAATTAAAAAAAAAAAAAAAAGAATAGGACCGTAATCCTGCACAATCATCAGAGCTGCCGGTGGCGGGGGGCTTCCTAAACACAAGCTCCCACCCCCACACCTGCAGAAACCCTGCCACATTTATCAAAGGTGGGCCTAGGAATTGGTATTTTATGATACATTCCCATACCTTTGGCTATTCATTCTAAAATCCAATGACTGTGGCAGTGTCAATGGGGCCGAGAGAAAATCTCATATTTTGCTGTCCTAAAGGAAGGAAGAACAAGAGGTTTGAAATGACAGGATGTGGGTTTGTCACTGGCTGCCACATGGCATTGGGTAAGCTTTTTTTTTTGTCTTTTTAGGGCAACCTCCATGGCATATGGAGGTTCCCAGGCTAGGAGTTGAATCGGAGCTGCAGCTGCCAGACTACACCACAGCCACAGCAACGCAGGATCCAAGCCTCCCATGCGACCTACACCACAGCTCACGGCAACGCCGGATCCTTAACCCACTGAGCGAGGCCAGGGATCGAACCCCTGTCCTCACGGATACTAGTTGGATTTTTAAGCTGCTGAGCCACGACAGGCACTCCCGGGCAAGGCGTTTTATGGAGCCTCTCACCTGAAAACTGGCGGCCCAGATCATGCTGAAGCGCAGGATCATTTAGGGGTCAATGGGACGGTGTGGCTGGAAGCGCTTTGCAAGCCAACGTGGTGTCAAGGGACTGGGTTTCCCCCGAGGGAGCTGGGCGCGAGGTCATTCTGGGGTTCAAAACACAACTGGGAAGTGCTGGTGTGGAGCACCGCCCTCACTCAGTGTCAGAAAGGGGCCGGGCCAGGGCCCGCCAGCGCCCACTCACCTCCCGCTGCGCGCTTTGGCCTTTTTTACCTCATCTCACCCCTCCCCCTCCCCCCCCCTCACCCCTGCTCTTTTAATTACTGAGCACGTCGTTGCGAAAATGATCAGTACTCTGGGCCTGTTAGCGTGAGAAATGAGCAATTAAAACTACATAAGCAATTACACCAGCTCCAAATGTCCCTGTTCAGCCCTGGCCTCGGTCGCCGCTGCGGTCACTCAGCCAGACGGCTGGGCTCTTCTGCGGGACCATCCCCCACCTCCATCTCCACCTTCAGGAAACCGCGGGCCGGGGGGTGGGCGGGCTGGAATTGCACCCACCCTGGGTGAAGTGGCAGAGAAAGCCCGTCCACCGTGGCTCAGTCCCATCGGGCAGGCAGGGCTGATGCTTTAGGGAGAAAAGCACTGTGCGTTAATTCCAGCCCGCTGGCTGCACTGTCTAGCAGAAATAATCTACGAGAAAATGAGGGAGGAGAGCCGATCACACCAAAGTTTTATAAGAAAAGTCTCTTGACAAGAGGAACAACAAGGCGTAATAAACATTTCATGTCCAAGAGACACTGCCTCGCCAGGGCACAGATCTGTATATGATGTAAGGGAATGACAAGCCTGACTTCCAAGGTTGCTGATCTCAGGTTTCTGGGACAGATGGGAAGAGGCATAGCCATTTGACAGAAGGGTTACAGGAAGTCCAGTGGCCATTGTTCAATAAGGGACACAGATCAGGGGCAGCGATGGGGTGGGGCAGAGGAGATGCTGCACCACAAGAAAGAAGCCTTTTCAACTGGAAAGTTTTCAAATGCATTCACCTCGCAGCTGAGTCATCCCTTGACATGGCCATGTTGGAAGGAAAAGTTGTAGAAATAAAATGCACGTGTCTGTTTCTGCTCTGTAGGTAGGTTCATTTGTGCCCTGTGTTAGATTCCAGATATAAGTGATATCATACGGTATTTGTCTTTCTCTTTCTGACTTACTTCACTTAGTATGAGAATCTCTAGTTCCATCCATGTTACTGCAAAGGGCATTATTTTCTTCTTTTTTATGGCTGAGTAGTATTCCATCGTGGATATGTACCACATCTTCTCATGGACATAGAGCACAGACCTGTTAGTTGCCAAGGAGGAGAGAATGGGATGGACTAGGAGTCTGGGGTTGATAGATGCAAACTCTTACATTTAGAATGCATAAGCAATGAGGTCCTGCTGTACAGCACAGGGAACTATATCCAATCACTTGTGATGGAACAAGATGGAAGACATTATGAGAAAAAGAAAGTATCTATAACTGGGTCACTTTGCTATACAGTAGAAATCAACAGAACATTATAAGTTAATTATAATAAAAAACTGAAATAAAATAAAGTAAAATAAAAGGCAAACCTAGGCCAACCAACCTTCAACAGGGAACGATGTCATGGAGCTTTCCCCGCACCCTTTGCAGAGACCTGGCCCCCTCAGCAAGCTTGACGTCCACCTTAAAGATAAACACCCAACCAGGAAACTGAGGCCCTGCCCACGCTTGCAGAATCGGAGCACCTCTGATGAAGACAGGCAGAGTGGCTCTTGCCGGTTCCCTCGTGGCACAGAGGGTTAAGGATCCAGCATTGCCACAGCTGTGGTGCAGGCTGCAACCGCAGTGAGGGTTTGACCCCTGGCCCAGGAACTTCCACACACCGCAGGCTCTGGAGCCAGCCAGCCTGGGTTCAAATGCCAGCTCCACCTGGGGAAAATTATTTGCTCCCATTGTCCATCGGTTTCCTCACCTGTGAATAGGGATAATGCTGGAAATCAGCACCCCCATTTCCCAGACCCTCCAATTATTTCTGGCCTTTCCCCTGGTGCTGCCTTACTTGTGCCCTGGAACCAGTCTCTCCGGTCCCTCTGCCCTGCCCTTGCTGTCTAGTCACCAGGCAGCTCTCCCTGCTTGGCCTTGAGAGATTACTGTTCAGCGGAAACGCCCATGTTCTGCTGATGACTGCTGCTCTCTCCCTTACCTTCCAGCTAAGAGCACTGACCCAAGTCGATAAATACTCTATGAATGAATGAAAGATCACGACCCTCAAATCCCCAAGGCACAACTGAGACCAGGCTGCACATTTTAAGAGGGCTTGACTAGTTCATGATAGAACCTCTTAGCAGACTAGAAATAGAAGAAAACTTTCTCCATCTGATAAAGGGCATCTACAAAAAACCTACAGCTAACTTCATACTTCATCATGAAATATTGACTGATTTTCCCCTAAGATCAGGAATAAGGCAAAGATGTCCAAACTCATCAATTATATTCAACATTGTAATAGAGGTCCTAGCCAGTGCGATAAAGCAAGAAAAAGCAGACAAATTGGAAGGAAAGAGGTAAAACGGTCTTTGTCCTCAGCTGATATAATTACGTCTGTAGAAACTTCAAAGACATCTACAAACCAACTACTAGAACTCATACATGAACTCAGCAAGACCATAGGGATTTAAGGCAAATATGCAAAAATCAATTGCACTTTATATATTAGCAACAAAAAATGGAAATGAAAAAAATACATTTTACAGTAACAGATTAAAAAAAACCCTATCAAGTGAATGGAACTAGAGACTCTGATACCAAGTGAAGTCAGAAAGAGAAAGACAAATACCATATGATATCATTTATATATGGAATCTAATATACGGCACAAATGAACCTGTCTACAGAAAAGAAACAAAGCTGTGGACATGGAGAACAGACTTTTGGTTGCCAAGGGAGAAGGAAGGGGAGTGGGATGGACTGGGAGTTTGGGGTCACAGATGCAAGCTATTGCATTTGGACTGGATAAGCACTCAGATCCTGCTGTTTAGGACAGGGAACTATATTCAGTCATTTGTGACGGAACATGATAGAGAATAATGTGAGAAAAAGAATATACATACACATATCTGGTTACTTTGCTGTACAGAGAAATAGAACATTGTAAATCAACTATAATTTTTTTTTTTTTTTTGTCTTTCTGCCTTTTTATCTAGAGCCGCACCTGTGGCATATGGAGGTTCCCAGGCTAGGGGTCTAACAGGAGCTATAGCTGCCGGCCTTCGCCACAGCCACAGCAACACGGGATCCGAGCCGCGTTGGCAACCTACACCACAGCTCACGGCAACGCCGGATCCTTAACCCACTGAGCAAGGCCAGGGATCGAACCCGCAACCTCATAGTTCTTAGTCGGATTTGTTAACCACTGAGCCATGAAGGGAACTCCTGTAAATCAACTATAATTTAAAAAATTTTTTTTACAAACCCTATCAAGGAGCTCCTGTTGTGGCTCAGCGGAAACGAATCTGACTAGTATCTATGAGGACGCAGGTTTGGTCCCTGGCCTTGCTCAGTGGATTAAGGATCTGGCGTTGTCTCTGTAGTGGCTTGGGTCACTGCAGAAGCACCGGTTCGATCCCCGGCCCAATGGATTAAAGGATCCAGCACTGTCGCAGCTGTGGCTTAGATTCAGTCCCTGGCCCGGGAACTTCCATATGCCATAGTTGCAACCAAAAAAATAAAAACTATCAAATATGTAAAAATAAATGGTCTATCATCTCTTCAAGCCCCTTTTTGCGCACTACTCCTAACTTCCTGTCAATCTCTGCCTCTGTTCGTTCTGCCCCCGCCCCTCCAGTGCCCCCTGCTACATCTGTCTACCGGGATGCATGGATCCCACCCCTCCGGCATTTAAAGCTCTAGCTTTTCTGCGGAACCAGATGCCTTCCCGCCCGTTCCGCTCTGGCTTCCTAGGCCAACTCTCTGGACATTTTCTCGGTTAGAACCCTGTAGCATTAACCAGAGTGGAAAGCGAGCGGGTGTGGACACAGGGAGTCTTTGCTCCAAATCCCCATCCCTGCTACTTAATATCTGTGGACTTGGGCAAATTACAGTCTCTCATTTCTCTGTCTTCTTAAGAAGGGGAATAGTAACGCTCTTATCCCCGAGACTGGATGGAGGCTCGACGGATATAACGGAGGTGGGGCGGGGGGCTGGGGGCACGCCTGGCAGGGTGACTGATTCTCAAAGAACCGGAGTCGTGGTTAGTTCATTATCATTATTTGGCTTTTCTTCCCAGCAGGACTCAAGCTCTTCAAAGGCAGGACTGGAAACTAATTCAGGGTCTTGTGCCCAAAGGGCCCTTAGTAAACATTTGTTAATTAGCCAGGACTTCACCCTAAGAGGACACATTAGTGGAAACGGGAAATGCACCATTGAGAGATGAGGCATTAAGATGACCCTCAACTTTCACAGAGTCGGTACCACTTCTTAGGGCTCCCACTGGTTCCCACTACCCACAGAGGTTCAGAACTCCCCCTCACATCATGCTACCATCCTCAGTGTCTTTGGTTACTTTCTCCATTTTAAAAGTAATTTTTATCAATTCTTAGACTTTTTTTTTTTAACTTTTTAGGGCTGCACCTGCGGCATATGGAGGTTCCCAGGCTAGGGGTCGAATCGGAGCTGCAGCTGCCGGCCTACACCACAGCCACGTGGGATCCGAGCCACGCCTGCGACCTACACCGCAGCTCACGGCAAAGCCAGATCCTTAACCCACTGAGCGAGGCTCGGTAATCAAACCCACATCCTCATGGATACTATTCAGGTTCTTAACGTGCTGAGCCACAACGGGAACTCCGAGGAACCTAGACTCTTGAGGGTAAAGAAAACATCTTATACGTCATGTTCCCCACAATACCAGTTCAGTACCTCACCTCAGTGTGCATCTCTATAAAATGGACATAAGAATTCTGCCTGGAGAGTTGTAAGTATAACACATAATAGATGGGCAGATCCTTTGCACGACGTAAGCTAATACACAGTTATTAGTTATGAAGTCAAGTGCTCAAAAAGTCCCCTTGTGCTGGATATATTCTAATTATAGTGGGCTTGTTTTCTATTTTTTTGTTTGTTTTTGTTTTTGTTTTTTGCCTTATTTGGGCCACACCAGCGGCATATGGAGGTTCCCAGGCTAGGAGTCTAACAGGAGCTATAGCTGCCGGCCTGCACCACAGCCACAGCAACGCGGGATCCGAGCCGTGTCTGCAACCTACACCACAGCTCACGGCAACGCTGGATCCTTAACCCACTGAGCGAGGCCAGGGATCGAACCCGTAACCTCATGGTTTCTAGTCGGATTCGTTAACCACTGAGCCACAACGGGAACTCCCAGGCTTCTGTTTTCTTAGCCATAAAATGGGAAGAAGAGTACCCACCTGCAGGGTCTTGATTTAAGCTTAAATACGACCCTTCGTGTCAAAAGCTTAGCCCAGGGAGCACTTTACAAGCATTCAAGAAATATTGGCTACAGAAGGAGATTTACTGTGAACCTATAAGACCTGAGCTTCAGGGTCCCTCAAGTTCACTTACACTGGCCTCTCCTGAGCTTGGCTCAGACAGAATAGCGCGCTTGCATGTTCTGTATACACCACCATCTGTTTCCACTCGACCACACCTCCCACTGGGTCCGGTAGTGTAAGAGGAGGTATGCGTGTATTTGGCATCTGGCTAAGGGGAAGCGGAAGTGAGGAGACGATTAGGTTTTGTTTAGGGCTGTACATATATACGATTTGCGGCCACTTTCATGTTAAGGGCGTGTGAGCCATCACACATGGCAGAGGAGCAGTGGCCTCTGGGAGCCCTCCTACTGCCTCCCCTGGGCTGGGCTGACCTGCCCCACACACTGTGACTTGGAGGTACACGCCAGGAGTTGTTTCACAATATAAATGTGTGTGTCCTAGGTATCTATTGCGACATAGCACGTCACCAGCAGAGTTGATGTCTTTGGCTGAAAATGACAGTGATCATTTGTTTTGCTCACCGTCCTGCAGTGGGTGGGGCTCAGCTGGGGCGGCCTGTCACTGCTTCACGAGGTGTAGGCTGGGGTGGATTGAAGGCTGGGGGCTGGAATCATGTGGAGGCTTCTCGCTC
Organism: Catagonus wagneri; assembly: GCA_004024745.2. NCBI lineage: Eukaryota > Metazoa > Chordata > Mammalia > Artiodactyla > Tayassuidae > Catagonus > Catagonus wagneri. The sequence goes on from PVHT020000193.1 coordinate 8,470,847, forward strand.
GCGTATCTGGAAGTTGATGCGGGCTGTTGGCTGGGACGTCGGCTGGCTGCCTGTGGCCTGTGCTTCCTCACGGCATGGTGGCTGGGTTTCCCGGGCAAGTGTCCCCAGAGGGCCAGGCAGAAGCTGTATCACTTTCTAGGACCTAACCCTGGAAGTCACGTGGTTTCACTTCGGCTGTAATCTCAGATCCACTCAAGTTCAAGGGGAAGGAGGACGGACCCCGTGCCTCAAGGAAAGGAAGGTCAGTATCTCATTGCAAGAAGAGCTTGTGGGATGGGAGATCTTGTTGTGACCATTTTGTTAAATACAATCTGGCACAGCATCCTATGGCTCCCAGCCTCCAAAAGGATGTAGGTAGTGGACAGAAACAAAGCTTGAAATGTACGGTGCTGGAAGCCAGACCGTGGAAAACCATCCAGTCGTCAGATGTGGACCATTGTAAGTGACGAATCCCATTCTCATTGCTGCCTAGACAAAACGGAAATTTGCTTCTGTCAGGAATATACTCAATAATGCAGTGCGTTCAATTAATAACGCACCATAGAGTTTCATTTCTTTTCTGATGGGAACTGCACAAAATAGGATTTATCAGAATTCCCGAGTTTGTAGGACCCGAAACTGTAGCAGTCCTGCAAACACAAGCACATCTGTTTGGAGAGCGGTAAGTTTTATGCGTCTTAGTATTTCAGATTGCATCTCAGTGTAACTGACATACCTCATCCTGGTGCAATCTGGTGGATCTGGCAAAAAAAAAAAAAAAAAAAGGGCAGACGAAATTGCTACTGATGCAGCAAAATGGCCTGAAGAAATGAGTGCCCCTGTGACAAAACTCATGAGATCTTCAACAGCTCGATGTTTAAGAGTACTTTTATTTTATTAGGCAATTAGGCAGCTCAATATGTACACCTTAATTTCACATTAATTTTTTTGTGCGCATGTGTGTTTTCAGGATACTGATGATACCGAAATTCAAACAGGACAGGAAGACAGAAGCATCTTGGCAGGAGTCCAAAACAAACTGAAAGGGCTTCTGCAGGGCCTTCAAAAGGCTACTCCGTGATTACATCACAATGGCAACTACCCAGGACAACTTGAGAACCTAAAAGAAACTTGACAACACAGTGAATAATTTTATAAAAAGGAGATCAAGCACGCGGCAGGAAAGGCTGACTGGTCTTTCTATTGTCTCCGTAAAAAAGATAGTAAAAAAATCGTTAGCATATGAAAAGATGCTCAAAGCTGTGCAGCCCCCAAAGGTAGAAAAAGGAACCAAAAAAGTGTTTCAGACAGTTAATTACTAAAAATATTGCATTTTTTCCCTGGATTTTATCAAGTTTGAGGTCTTTGTGAGCCTTTAAATTTTGTAATGTGTTGTTTCTCATTTAAACATTTACTTTCAAACGAGGATTTGTATTTGCAATCTTGTGTTCTTTCTTCTTCCCCCAAGACCACACCTGCGGCATTTGCAAGTTCCTGGGCCGGGGGCTGAATTGGAGCTGCAGGCGCCGGCCTATGCCACAGCCGCAGCCACACCAGATCCAAGCGGCATCTGTGACCTCTACCATAGCTCACGGCAATGCCGGATCCTTAGCCCGCTGAGCAAGGCCAGGGTTTGACCCCGTGTCCTCACAGAGACAATGTTGGGTCCTTAACCCACTGAGCTACAACGGGAACTCCTATATTCTTTTTCTTAAAGAGTCTTCCAATGCGTTCAATCTCAGGATTAGCCACAATCGGCTATTAGCTGATATTATAAACATTTCCTGATAATAACAGAGACGGTGCATGTGGCAGCTAACAGACATGAGATGATAAAGGCCAATCAACTCGAACTGGCCGCCTCCTTTTTTCAGGATGAAAGCACAGGGCTGTAGGGGCTGCCATTGGTCAGCTCGGGCTGCCGGGCCGAAGTACCAGAGGCTGGGTGCCTTAGATCACAGAAATGGACTCTCTCACGGTTCTGGAAGCTGGAAGTTCACGATCAAGGTGTCGTCAGGATTGATTTCTTCTAAGGCCTCTCCAGGTGGCGGCATGTCCAAGGCCCCTTTCTGTGTTGTCACACAGTCTTTCCTGTGTGTCGTAATCTCTTCTTATAGGGACGCCAGTCCGACCGGATTAGGGCCCACCCGTATGACCTCATTTTACTAAATTCCCACTTTAATGACCGTTTCCAAATCCCAGTCACCTTCTGAGGTGGCGGCGGTTAGGGCTCCAGCGGGGGAGGGACACAGGGCAGCTCCTAGCAAGGCCCAAAGCAGAGGTCCCCGCAGGGCAGAAGACAGCCCCCGCACGCCCCGCGCAAGCTGCTCAGCGAGCGCTTCCAATCCTCGTTCCGCTCTGAGTCATCGGCCAGTGTCATCAAAGGCCCCAGGAGCCAGAGCCATGCGTGGCAGGACTACAACCTGCAGCGGGAGCCGGGGGCTCAGCTCCTTTGCTGGCAGTGGGGGGGCCGAGGGAGGGGCTTTCGGCTTGATTTTAAGCGCTGCCCACGGGGCTCCCCGCCCAGAGAGGGCACCCCACCCTTGCACCGGCCGGTGCTTCTTGGCTCAGGGTCTCACCACCTGCCCCCGACCCCCGTCCCTGCCACGTTAGGGGCAAGCCCCTCCAGCTCGAGGCTGTACTTCATCTGCCTGGTCTCAGGGGCTCAGCGCAGCTCCGCTCTGATGAAAACCTTGCCAGCATTTCCACTCCACTGTTCGGCCAATGCTTGTAATCCACTCAGGTGGCCTCTGCCTGCGCTGAGCTACCTGCCTGGGTGATCCGAATGATCCCTGCCAGGACCAATTAGGTCGCTCCCTGAGGGACACCAGTATGCCCTGGATCATCACTGGTCACCTTTAGGGACTGTGATTGGGGTGGAGGGAGGGAGAGAGGAGGCAGTTCCGGGTCCTGGGTGAAGCTTGAGCAGGTCCCTGGCTCCTTAGGAGACTCACCAGTCACACTCAGTTGGACTCGACTGCTATATTTTTTGTTGTTTTTTGTTTTTTTTCCGCCAGCCGTGCCCACAGCACATGGAAGTTCCCAGGGCCAGGAATCAAACCTGTGCCATGGCAGTGACACTGCTGGATCCTTAACCCACTGAGCCACCAGGGAGCTCAACCACCACTTTGAGGAATATCTATAGTACACCCATCTCTTGACACAACCCTGATTCTCACAGCCCTCCTGAGAAGCGAATATTATGATCCGGGTCTAACACAGAAAGCACGTGGGACTCAGGGATGTTAAGTGACTTATCGAAGGTCACACAGCTTGTTAGGACAGAGCTCGGATGCCAGCTCCAGACTCTGCAACGACAAAGCCCTCAAAGTGTTTGTTCCATTAATCCATGCAGCCTCTCACCAGTGCCATCGGTACACCATCCCAGCTGGACAGGAGTTAAGACGCTACTGAGGAGTTCCCATTGTGGCTCAGTGGAAATGAATCTGACTAGGATCCATGAGGATGCAGATTTGAGCCCCGGCCTCAGTCAGTGGGTTAAGGAGGGGGCGTTTCCATGAGCTGTGGTGTAGGTTGTAGACATGGCTTGGATCTGGCATTGCTGTGGCTGTGGTGTAGACCGGCAGCTACGACTCTAATTTGACCCCCTAGCCTCGGAACCTCCATATGCCGTGGTTGTGGCCCTAAAAAGACAACCAGACAAACAAAAAAGAAGCTATTGAGCCCAGTTCCTCTACTTCACAGGACATTACGGTACACGCTGGAATAGGCAGGCATCCCCAAAGCATTCACAATCCTGTTTTCAGGGCCAAACCCATGGCATGTGGAGGTTCCCAGGCTAGGGGTCAAATCGGAGCTACAGCTGCCGGCCTACGCCACAGCCACAGCAACACAGGATGCGAGCCACATCTGTGACCTATACCACAGCTCACGGCAACACCAGATCCTTAACCCACTGAGTGAGGCCAGGGATCGAACCTGCGTCCTCATGGATACTAGTCAGATTCGTTTCTGCTGAGCCAAGATGGAAACTCCACAACCCTCTTTTTCATCATCTTCTACCACAGAAGCTGGAAGACTAAAGTGCTTCTGTTCCCGGATGGCTGGGCAGAGGACAGGTGTCCCAGTTCTGGCCAATGAGGTATCAACCAAATTCACAAGTTGGGGTTTCCAGGGAAAAAGAGATCAATTCCCCTTGAAAACAACCTTTGTCTTTTGCCTTCCCCTTTCTTCATACCTGAAACACAGCTGTACTTCCTAGAAGTGCAGCAGCCATTTTGCAGCCATGAGGACAAAGGTCTCATGGTGAGGATGGCAAACCAAGAAAACAGATAAGAAAGGGAATGTATAGATATATGACTGGGTCACTTTGCTGTCCAGCAGAAATTGGCACAACATTTTAAATCAACTATACTTAAAGAGAAAGGAAGGAAGGAAGGAAGGAAGGAAAGAAAGAAAAGAAAAAAAGAAAAAGAAAGAAAGAAAAGGAAAAAAGAAAAAAGAAAAGGAAAGAAAGGGAGAGAGAGGGCAGGAAGGAGGGAAGAAGGAAGGGAGGAAGAAAGGAAGAAAGGAAAGAAGGGAAAATAGGAGGTTGGGTCTTTGACAACATGGTGGAGCCATTACGCCAATCTGGATTTTTTGTCGGAAGATACAAAATCTTTATCATGTATGCCACTGTCAGCTGGGTTTTCTATTATGTGCAGCAAATTCGATCCTAACCGATCCAAGCATCCAGATGTCATCCCTGGGCCTGTGCTCCTCCTGCAAGGACAGTTTTGCCTGATACAGAATTCTTGGCTGATGGTTTTTTTTCTCTCGGCACTTCGAATTTGCCAGCTCACTGTCTTCTGGCTCCTATGGTTTTGATGAGAAGTCGGCTGCTAATCTCTTAGCTGCTAAACGAAATACCATAGACTGGGTGGCTTAAGCAGACATTTATTGCTCACAGTTCTAGAGGCTGGAAGGCTAGGATCAGGGTACCACCGCGCTTGGGTTGCAGTGACCCTCTTCCTGGTTTCCTGACCTGGCAGGGAGACAGAGAGATGGATGGAGAGAGAGGGAGAGAAGGGAAGAAGGAAGGCTCTCCCTCTTCTAAGGTACCATGAGGCTCCATCTTCATGATGAATTACCTCCCAGAGGCCCCATCTCCAAATATCATCACATCAGGAATTCAGGCTTCAACATATGAATTGGGGATGAGGGGGCAGACTTGCAGTCCGTAACACGTAAGAATCCCAGAGACTCGGAGTTCCCGTCCATGGCTCAGTGGAAACAAATCTGAGTAGCATCCATGAGGACACAGGTTTGGTCCCTGGCCTTGCTCAGTGGGTTAAGGATCTGGCGTTGCCATGAGCTGTGGTGTAGGTCGCAGATGCAGCTCAGATCTGACAAGGCTGTGGCTGTGGCGTAGGCCAGTGGCTACAGCTCTGATTCGACCCGGAGCCTGGGAACCTCCGTATGCTGTGGGTGTGGCCCTAAAAAGACAAAAAAAAAAAAAAAAAGCACTATTAAAGGATGACCTCGGCAAGAAGAGAAAGGGACTTAGAAGGAAGATGTGAATTACAACAAATAGTGTGGTCAGCACAGAAATTGACTAAAAAAAAAAAAATTCCAGAGACCCAAAAAAGCCCTGAATGAGTATCCTAGATGTCAAAGAAGTCCTCTATCCTGGCCCCGTCCCCACCGTGCCACTCACAGAGAATTCAGAGTGTGAACAGAGACCTCTAACCGCCCCTGCGTTCACCCCACATGAGTACCTCTGGTGCAAGTGGTTGGGGGCCGAGTCCCCTGTAGCTCTGGTCGTCTGGGAGACCCTCTGCCCTGTGGAGTGTGTCCTAGCATGGAAGCCACACTGCAACAGGAGCACGGCCAGGGGAAGGAGCACCCGTCGACAGGAGGTGTCCAGAATGGTGAAGAACCACAACCCCAGGCCACCCGAGGGCTGGTTAGTGGAACAGGGAACATTGAGTTTGGAGACAGAAGACTCAGGGGTGTCAGGAAGGTCTTCTTTCCAGCCTCGGAAGGGCGGCTCCGCGGAGGAGGAGAGAAAGGAATAGACGCTCTCTGCTCTGAGAGGTACGAAAGGACAAGATGAGGGCCAATGGTCAGAGGGACCCAGGGAAACTGGTTTGGGTTCAGTCGCGTTAACAATCGGCCTGACCTCAAAAGGGACCAGCCAAGGAGATGCTCCAGAGAGGAAGGGGCCATTAGTCCAGGCAGTTTTATTTTATTTTATTTTTTTGGTCTTTTTGCCTTTTCTAGGGCCGCACCCGCGGCATATGGAGGTTCCCAGGCTAGGGGTCTAACAGGAGCTGTAGCTGCCGGCCTTTGCCACAGCCACAGCAATGCGGGATCCGAGCCGTGTCTGCAACCTACACCACAGCTCACGGCAACGCTGGACCCTTAACCCACTGAGCAAGGCCAGGGATCGAACCCGCAACCTCATGGTTCCTAGTTGGATTCATTAACCACTGAGCCACGACAGGAACTCCTAGTCCAGGCAGTTTTAGAGCTAATTCAGGCATCCCATCAAGGGAAAAACAGGAGGACTCCCCCCTCCCCAAAGTGTTCCACAGTGAGGAAATTGTATGATTCTGTGAATCAGACCACATAAAAGAGATGCACAGTGTGGAGAGGAGAGAAGGCAGAATTTGCAGTCAGGAAAATCCGATTTAAAAGCTGATTTCTCCCATTGATGGCAAAGTCACCACAGCAGAAACAACTAGATCTCCCCCAATATATGTTCTCTCTCTTTTCATAGACAGAGAAGACCCCCTTTTCGCCTGGGCACATGATCATTTAGAACAAAGACTACATTTCCCAGCCTTCTTTGCAGTTAATTACGGCCATGTGACTGAGCTATAGAGCAAAAGTAGAAGTGGTGAGTGCAACTTTGCAATGTGTCCTTAAAGGGAAGGGGCATATTTCTCCTCCTCCTTTTTACTCTTCACCCAGTCTTCCATTCTGCTGCCTGGAATGCAAACGTGATGGCTGGAGCTGGAGCTGCCATCTTGGACCGTGAAGGCGAGGACCACGTGCGAGGTGTGGCAGAACAATGGCTGGATCTTTGGTCCCTAGGGCTTCATGAAACAGAGCTGCCTACCCCCAGGCTCTAATAGGAAAGAAAAAGTAAAGTTTCATTGGGTTCAAGCCAGAGCTGTTTTGAGCCTCTGTATGTTATCTTAAGGTGCCTACTCGGGGGCAAAGTCTTTTGGGCTCTCTGAGCCTCGGTGGGCAAACTCATCTGTACAACGGGAATCATAACGCTCACTCCACGGAGCTCACAATATGCTTGGGCAGGGAAATGAGACGTGAAAGCGCTATGAAAGTTATTCAGCGTTACAGAAACGGAAGGCACTTGTTGCTGGGCACCAGGAAAGGCATGGGGGCAGGCGGCTGGGGAAGGAGGGCTGTACAAAAGAAATACAAACGTTCTCCCCCTTCTACAATGCTTAGTAAAGACTCCGTTTCCTGTCTCCATAGACCTTGATCTCGTGGGTCTGATCCTCGGTACAAGAGGAAGGAGGGTACACGAGGGAATTTCCAAGTGCCCAGTGCCTGCACAGACCATGACTGCTCCATCCTTCAGCTGCCCTCACTGGTCAGACTTTCGCGGCGAGGAAGCTGGAGATTTCATTTCACAATCAACAACAGCCGGTGGTTCCTTTCTGAACCGTTTGCTTGTGGGCAAAGCTCTTCTCTTGGGGGTCAGCGGCAAGATCTACAGGAGCCCACACAGGAGAGGGAGAAAGCAGCCCACTTACTTCACCCGGGGGGGGGGGGAATACAGATCTTGCCAGAGCGTCTGCAAAAGCATCGGGGAAACAGCGCGAGACCACATCAAAACCGCGGAGCAGAAACCACACGCTGACCAGAGCGGGCAATGCACGGGTGCTGGCAGGCTGTGAAACAGCCCGAATTCCCTGTCAACTCGGGTGGAGACCGTGCCTTCCCGTCTCCGCCCCCTCCTTGGTGAACGGGGCCCTTCTCGCAAGGGCCTCCTTCAGACATTCCCTGTAGGCACGAAGCTCTAGCTCAGGCTAGTTCAAGGCCACCGCAAGGCTGAGCGTTCATCTGGGTCAGGGCCCATCTTCCAGCGCTCAGAAGCCCAGCATGTTCCCTGGGGTCATAAGGGTTCTTTGAGCCCTTTGGCCCAGGCATGTCAAAGAAATGAGGACATGTCACTTAGAGCGACGCTGAACTTGGATGTGACCCCCCGCCCCACCCCTCAGCGACTCCCTTCTTATCCCCTCATGCTGGTATAGTCTTGGATTTACAGAAAGTCAGCTGTTGAATTTTTTCTTTCCCTTTTTTTGGCTGTGCCTGCGGCAGGCCGAAGTTCTCAAGGCAAGGATCAAACTTGCACCACGGCAGTGACTCGAGTCACTGCAGTGACAAGGCCAAAATCCTTAACCCACCAAGCCACCAGGGAACTTGTCGGCAGCTGCTGACTTGAATTCGACGCGCAGAGAGCCTGGAAATGGGTGGGAATCCGAGCAGAATGCAGTAGGGAAGTTCAACCTGAGATGAAGTCAAGGGCGGCTGCCCAAGCCCCGGCCGGCCGTGTGGCCTCACTCCTTCAGCTGGAGGCTTACAGGGGGTGGAGCCGGTTATGATCTAGGAAGGCAAGTTCTCGAAACTCAGAGCAGGGAGGCTGTAAGGCACAGGATCCAGAGGCCTTTTCCCTAAACAGGCGACAAGGTCAAGTGCAAAAGTAGGTCCCCGGAAGGAAGGGGCTAGGGCACCAGCAAAAGGCCAGGAGGATTCCTGGCCCAGATTCAGGAGCAGACGAAGTGCAGGGCGGGGTAGCGGAGGATGGGAGCTGAGACCCCCGAGACCCCTGCTGCTGTTTCCTAAGGACTAAAGCCCTGGGCCGACAGGCCACGGCCTGAGCTTGCGTCTCGGTTCCCCGCTGAACGGGCTTGCCCGGTCTGTGGCGCATGGCCCGGCTGAGGCTGTCCCGGGCCATGCAAGTCAGCCAGCGTGTTCAGAAGGCCCGACTCTCTGGCCCTGACCCAGCGCAGGTCTGCGGACTGAAGTCTGTCACCACGGGGCCTGCTAAGCCGTGGCCAGGAAGCCCAGCTGCCCTGGGCTGGAAGGGCCACATGGGGCGTAGCAGACGCTGGCGGTACCCCGCCCTTACCCCGCTGGCAATGATCGTTCCAGTACGTGCCAAGTGTCAGAGAGCCACAGCCGCCTCAAGGGGCTTTCTCTGGCTGGTGAGCGGGGCAGGCTGCAAGCGCAGGGCGTACGGTCTCGCGCAGGCAGCCCGCAGCCGAGGACACACAGGGGTTGCTGGAGCATCAGCTGAGCTTCCTTGCCCTTCGGGGGGGGGGGGGGCGGCGGTTCTGAGACAGGGAGGGCGACACCGTCTCCTGGACGTCCCTTAGGAGGACTGAAGCCCTGTTGCCCACAGTGAGACCTGCCCTGTACTGGCTTCCCCCTCCTCTTGTCTCAGCTGCTCAGTGTCCCCGACAGGACAGCTAAGACACGGGATTTGCAGATGGGCGTGGCTGAAAGGCTCCAGACCGACTCAGGCTGCGAGCATGACAGGGGACAAGTCAGCAGTGGGGCCTTGGCCAGCCTGGGAGGGCTGCGGAAGGAGGCTGAGCTTTCAGCCTCAGTTAAGAACTGCTGGAGTTCCCTGGCGGCCTAGTGGTTAAGGATTTGGCTTTGTCACTGCCGTGCCTGAGGTTTGATTTGCGGCCCGGGAACTTCCACATGCCACAAGCCAAAAAAAAAAAAAAAAAAGAATTGCAGTCTCAGTCCAGCACAAATGAAACCCATGGAGGAGCCCCGCAACACCCACAGACTCCAAGCTTCTGAAGGACAGGGGCCCCGCTGGCTCTATCGCCCTATCAGCCCCCAGTTCAATGCCTGGCACAACAGGTACTCAAGAAACCAGAACTGAATTGGAAATGGAAAAGGACTTGCAGCTGATCCTACCACTCCGCCTTCAGACCATTCCCTCTCCTGGCTGCCCCTCCCTTCATTTATTCACATACTCATGTGTTCATAAACGTATACAAATACGTACGAGTGGCACTAAGCCAGGTCCGGCTTCTTCTCTCTGCTTCTTCACCTGTAATTTGGGGAAGCCCACCCTTCTTGGTGGATTGGTAGCTGATAATTATCTGTTTTAAAAGAGGCTATGGGAGTTCCTGCTGTAGCTCAGTGGGTTAAGGACCTGACATTGTCTCTATGAGGCAGGTTCCATCCCTGGCCTCGCTCAGTGAGTTAAGGAACCAGTGTTGCTGCAACCTGTGGCATAGGTCACTGGTGCGGCTCGGATCCGGTGTGGCCGTGGTGTAGGCTGGCAGCTACAACTCTGATTCGACTCCCTAGCCTGGGAACTTCCATATGCCACAGGTGGAGCCGTAAAAATAAAAGAAAATAAATAAAAGAGGCTACGTAAGGCAGAAAATTTCTTCAAAGAAATGGCTTTCTAATGCTGAGTGGACAATGGCAGTTGTTGATATTTTGAAGAAGGGCAAAGAGGCCCTAAAACCATGCCTCTTAACTGGAGTCATCGGATCTGCCTGTCGTTCCTGGGTGGTGGGTTCGGCATGCAGACCCCACCCCCAATACCAACACATAAATGCAACTGGACTCAGTTTTCCACACTCAGGATCATAAGTATGTGCAGTCACCCTTATAAAAAAAAATCCATACATGTGAAGACACACATACAAGCATCGAGGCTCCCACCAGCCCACTGGGTGCACATGTGAGGCAGTCTCTCCTCCCGGCCCCTGCCTGACATCTAAATGGGTCCCCACTGAAAATGCAGCTGCTGGGTGATTGACAGGCCAGCCAGTGGCTTCATTCAGTTGGAATCTGAGATGCCATTACCATGGCGACCACAGCCCCCTGCAGCTCTGTTATCTTCCTTGCTCCAGGGAGTTGAGTGTTACACCTGGTAGACTTTCCTTCTGGAAGCCACTCCTTCCTCCAGGAGTGGCTTTCATTTATTATTTGTTTTCTTTTTATGGATGTACCCAGGCTAGGGGTCGAATCGGAGCTGCAGCTGCCGGCCTACACCACAGCAACACTGGATCCGAGCCTCATCTGTGACCTACGCTGGAGCTTGCGGACAATGCGGGATCCTTAACCCACTGAGCAAGGCCAGGGATGGAATCCACATCCTCATGGATACTAGTTGGTTCTTAATCCACTGAGCCACAGCGGGAACTCCCAGAAGCGGCTTTTAATTTTTCCCCGGGACCTTGCTCCTCTGAAGCAAGTTGATCTTATACCTCCCTTCAGCTCTCCTTCTGCTAACGGTGAGGGACGTTTTTAAAGACACCTGTGCTTTAATCAAGTTTTGGTCTCCTGGAACCTTCCAGCTACTCTCCTGGGGTGTCTGATGTCATGCCTACCCAAAGGGAGTACAAAGCCCACCCCTTTCTCCACAGATCACCCTGGGGTTGGGGCTACGATGAGGGGATCTGAACCAGAAGGGTGGCAGGGTACCCTGCTCAGATTCCTGGCCCTGCCGCCGCCGCCACAACTCCAAGGGACACGTTCCTCCAGCTGACAGCTCTCAACTGAGTCCCTCTGCAGGAACTGCTCTCAGCCCAAGAAGGCGACCCCACTCAAAGTCACACTCCCCTTCCCTGGTCAGTTGGGGGTACGCCTCAATCCGCGACGACTCTGAAGGACCACGCAGGTCCCAAGGCTCCCAGGGGATCATGGGAGGCCTCCGCTGTGGCTGCATCACCGTTCGGCGCCTCGTCCACCCTATCCTGCTTCCGGCACTCTCCTACAGCTGCTGATCCTAAAGGCAGTCCCCCAGAAACCGCCTACGCACAAATCACATCGGAGCTTGTTTCCAGGCAACCCAACCGAAGACGACGGATCTGGAGCTCATCTTCCACCATCCTGCCTTCAACAGATGAGGAAACTGAGGCCCATGGAGGGGCTGGGTACCCTTAACGTCACTCGGGGAGTTAATATAAAATTAATTCCCAGATCCAGACTCTCAGCAGTGGAACAGACCCTAAAGCCCCCCCCCAACCCCCCGATCTAAGCAGAAAGAAATGGAATCAAGAGGCTACTGGGTAATTTGCACAGCATTGGTGGCGGTGGTGATGGAGTTAAAGATCCAGAACCTCACCCTGAAGGCCACTGCCACGTTGCCCTGCTGCCCTGGGAACTTGGTCTCGCTACAGCGAGAACTCCACCCATAAGAAGATTCCCCATCGCCCCTACTTCTAGGTGTCAAGAGTCCCCAGAGAAAAGATACTGTCAGTGCCCGGACTGGGTGCCCATGGCCCAGCCCAAGGAAGGATGGAGAAGCGAGGACCTGGCAGGACTGGCGGAGTCAATCAGATTAAGTCAGTGGCTCTGAAACCTGCCTGAGTATTAAAAGCATCCAGACCTCGGACCAATTAAATCAGGATTTCTGGAGACAGGACCTAGGCATCTGGTATTTTTTAAAGAACTCTGGGTGGTTCTGATCAACAGTTGAGAACTTCTACTAGAGGGAAAACCAATGATCAAAAGAGTGAATGAGGCATCTCTCCCGTTCATTCCTTGTGGTTTCAGGTACGGTTTGATCAAGGAAGCAGAACCACTCTGAGTGATGCAGAATAAAAGACTTCCTCTGGGAGCTGGTTAAGCTGCCCATGTAAAACCATTGACTTGCATCTGGTGGAGGGCCTGAAGGCAGCGAGGCCAGCAGCTGGGATGAAAAGACGGACCTTGTGGTAGTTATCTATTGCTGTGTAACAAACCACATCAAAATGTTGTTACTTGAAACAACAGACACTTATCATCTCAGTTTCTGAGAGTCCGAATTCTGGAAGTGGCTTAGTGGAGTGGTTCTGGTTTAGGGTCTGTTAATAGGGTTGCAGTTAAGGTGTCAGTCAGAGCCTGTGGTCATCTGAAAGCTTGAATGGGGCTGGAGCATCTGCTCCCAAGAGGGCTCACTCACATATCTATTGATGCGAGTCCTCAAGCGCCTTGCTGGCTGTTGGTCAAAGGCCTCTTACCACATGGGCCTCTCCATAGCGCTACTCCTGACATGGCAGTTGGCTTTCCCCAGATCAAGACATCTCAGAGAAAGAGAGGGTAGGCGGGAGGAAGGGGGAGAGAGAGAGAAAGAAAGAGACTAAGACAGAAGGTATAGTGTCTTTTAGAACCTAACTCAAAAGTGACAAGCCATGGGAGTTCCCATGGTGGTGCAGCGGAAACGAATCCGACTAGGAACCATGAGGTTGTGGGTTCTGATCCCTGGCCTTGCTCAGTGGGTTAAGGATCCGGCGTTGCCGTGAGCTGTGGTGTAGGTTGCAGACGCGGCTCGGATCCCACGTTGCTGTGGCTGTGGCGTAGGCTGGCAACTGTAGCTCCGATTGACCCCTAGCCTGGGAACCTCCATATGCCGTGGGTGCGGCCCTAAAAAGACTAAAAAAAAAAAAGGTGACAAGCCATCACTTCAGCCATACTCACATTGGTCACACAGACTAACTCAGGACAGTGTGGAAGGGGTGGCTCGAGGGTATAAATACCAGGAAGAGGGACTTGTTGGAAGCCATCTTGGAGGCTGGTTTGAGGCTGGGCATGAATCCACATTCTACTGCCTCCAAACCTCCATGGGAACGGGTCACCTGCAGCTGCCACCCTCAGCCACGACTGCCACAGGCTGGTCCAGGATCTGGAGAAGCTAAAGGAAAAGCTCCAGCAAGAGCTGAAGAACCTAAGGGTGGGACTGTGTCCTGGGGCAAAAGGTGAGTCAGCCTATCAGCAACAACCTGGAAGAGCTCCCACAGGACCTGGCTCACACCGAGTCATAAGTGTCAAAGTGGCTGTTGCTTCACCTCCGCCTACCACATCTCAAGCAAATTTCTCCTGTAGTTAACCACAAGGCGGAACTGTGCAGAGAAAGGAATTCTGGGACATGTAGTTCTTACCTAACTAGGTGGCCACAGCAAAAAGGCAACCCAGGGCTGGAATGTGCCTTGGGGGATGGGTGCAGCCAATGCAAGAGGTACTCTCAGTGGGCTTTCCGTTCCTTCTCCTCCTGCGGGAGCAAGAAAGTGCAAAGACAGCAGTGGGTGAGCCAGAGTCTGACAGTGAGCAACAGAGACCTCAGTCTTCCCAGAATCTCAGGGAAAGCTTCCCCAGTTCCCTCTCCCGGTTCATTACAGACCCACGCTGGATTAAGCCTTTTTCATTCCATAGGAAGGAGGGATGACAGATGGATGATTTAGAAAGCTGATTTCGGAGTCCCTGCCATGGCTCAGCGGTTAACGAACCTGACCAGCACCCATGAGGATGCAGGTTCGATCCCTGGCCTCACTCAGTGGGTTAAGGATCTGGCGTTGCCATGTGCTATGGTGTAGGTCGCAGACACGACTCGGATCCCGTGTTGCTGCTGTGGCTCTGGCGTACAGAGACAGCTACAGCTCCCACTGGACCCCTAGCCTGGTAATCTCCATATGCCACCAGTGCAGCTCCCAAAAGACAGAAAAAGAAAGCTGATTCCAAATCATCTGGAGTGGACACTAATTTCTTCCCACTTTGCATCAATACCTTTAGACAGCCAGGTGAAAATCATACATTAATGATCTGGTTGCATCTTAGATCACTGCCACTCATACCGTTAGCCCGATGATTGCAAAATAGCTCACTCCAAAGATGGCACATAGGACAAGCCCTGGTCTGTCATTTCAGAAACCCCCAAGTGTTTCCCCTCCTGGCCTATTCGTGCCTAAAATTCCCACATCACAGCATTAACCCTCTAGCTTAAAGCTTAAATTTGCTTTAACATGCAACTATCTCTAAGAAGGGCCATGTTTTGGGCCATTATTTGTCACTTATTTATACTCCTTAGCGCAAATGAAATCTGAGAGGCATGTGACATAGGGGACAAGTGAGGGAGCACTAAGACATGTGGCAGGGAGGAGTTCCCTTCGTGGCACAGCGGAAATGAATCTGACTAGGAACCATGAGGTTGCGGGTTCGATCCCTGGCCTTGCTCAGTGGGTTAAGGATCCGGCGTTGCCGTGAGCTGTGGTGTAGGTCGCAGACACGGCTCGGATCTGCCGTTGCTGTGGCTGTGGTGTAGGCTGGCAGCTGTAGCTCTGATTCGACCCCTAGCCTGGGAGCCTCCATATGCCACGGGTGCGGCCCTAGAAAAGGCAAGATGACAAAAAAATAATAATAATGTCCTATTAACAAGGTAGTGAATAGCTCTCAAATGGGAATTCTCTAGTTCAAAGTCACAGTTTTTTGTCTTGGGTTTTTTTATGGCCGCACCCACCTCATATGGAAGTTCCCAGTCCAGGGATTGAATCCAAGTCGCAGCTGCAGCAACACTGTATCCCTTTTTTTTCTTTTTTTGTCTTTTTGCCTTTTCTAGGGCTGCACCCACAGCATATGGAGGTTCCCAGACTAGGGGTCTAATAGGAGCTGTAGCCGCCGGCCTACACCACAGCCACAGCCACGCGGGATCCAAGCCGCGTACGCGACCTACACCACAGCTCATGGAAACACCGGATCCTTAACCCACTGAGCGAGGCCAGGGATCGAACTCACAATCTCATGGTTCCTAGTCAGATTCGTTAACCATTGAGCCACGATGGGAACTCCCAACACTGTTATCCTTTAACCCACTGTGCCAGGCCAGGGATCAAACCCCTGACTACACAGAGACCTGAGCTGCTGCAGTCAGGTTCTTAACCCATGGCACCACAGGGGGAACTCCCTCAAAGTCCCAGTTGTTGCTGAGCTGGCTCACAAACTTTTTTTTTTGTCTTTTTTGTCTGTCTTTTTAGGGCCGCACCTGCAGCATATGGAGGTTCCCAGGCTAGGGGTCTAATCGGAGCTATGCCACAGCTCACAGCAACGCCAGATCCTTAACCCACTGAGGGAGGCCAGGGATCGAACCCGTGTCCTCATGAATACTAGTCAAGTTCGTTAACCGCTGAGCCACGACGGGAACTCCTACCAAGTCTTGTCATAAGCCCCAGTCTACACTCCACGAAGGGCTACAGCACAGAGAATCTGTCCCTACCAGCACTCCAGCCTCTACTTCATGCTGAGTGGCTCAGGCAGTCTTACTGGTTCCCTTTTAGCCAATCCCATTAACATTGCTGGACGGGTGGGGTCCTAAGCCTTCTGATTTACAGCAGGAGTGGGGACAACATTCCCAGTCAGATGCAGTGTCCACCCCCGTAACGCAATTCAGGTAAAAGAGACGCAATCACTTCACATAAAGCCTGTTCCAACACACCGATTCCGCTACAAACGTTTGCCTTAATTCCACCCCCCATTGCGTTCCTAACTGTAGCCTCCGTCAGGACTTCGTCCGCAGGTTTGATTTTACGGCACTAGGAATGGGAAGTGTTCCCCCGCCAGACACAATAGCCCGTTTGCATAAAACAGTCAGGAAAAGCAGACACGACTTCTTTACTTCGCATCAGCTGAAACATTCCAACTTTCATAATTGAATCTAACCTGACATTTCTGTATCCTTTCGACCTCGTTGTAGCGCCGGTGAGGCCCTCGCCAATGGGTTCGTGGGATTCCCGTACCAAGGGGGCCTGGAAACCTCTCCTCCACCGGCCCGGATCATTTTACTCTCTCTGGTGCAAAAGACTCTGGGTCCCCGGTGAAGGGTCGAAACAAAGGACCCTGGCCCTTTTGTTGATCTTTAACTTCATTAAGCTAAGTGCTGCCGCCAGCAATTGCTGGCCAGCTTTCTCACTGTTATTTCTGCCTTCCAGCTTTTTGAACTTCTCCAGACTGGGGCATATAGACCAGACTCGTTTAATGCTGGAGGACCAGCAGAGGGTCCTTTAGCCCACCCACACTTAGGCAGTGCTGTGTTTTAAACCTTTGTTTCAACTCTACCAATGTCTGGTTTTCTTCACTGCGTCTCAAGAGTCTAGAGATTTCCTCCTAAAGATTTTTACCCTGCTGGGACTTTTCCTCTTTTTTTTCACCCTATTAATATTTTCTTTATTTACTTGCCTGCCTGCCTGCCTGCCTTCCTCCCCTCTCTTTTTCTTGTCATGCCCACAGCATGCAGAAGAGTTCCCTGGCCAGGAATCCACAGCATAGCTGTAACTAGAGCCACAGGAATGATAATGCTGGATCCTTAACTCGATGAGCCACCAGGGAACTCCCTCACCTTATTTTTCTTTCTTTTCTTTCTTTCTTTCTGTCTGTCTGTCTTTTGAGTGCACCCGCGGCATATGGAGGTTCCCAGGCTAGGGGTCTAACAGGAGCTGTAGCCGCCGGCCTACACCACAGCCACAGCAACGCCAGATCCGAGGTGCATCTGCGACCTACACCACAGCTCACAGCAACGCCGGATCCTTAACCCACTGAGCGAGGCCAGGGATCGAACACGCAACCTCATGGATACCAGCTGGGTTAACTACTGAGCCATGATGGGAACTCCCTTATTTCTTAATAACTTTCAAATTTTCACCTTGTTAAGCAGAGTCTCTCCATCTGCCCTCGGCCTCCCCCATAGTTTGATTGGCATCTGTAAGACCTATGGGTGGGGCGGTGAGGGGGGAGCTGAGACACTGAATTTAATAAGAATGCCTGAACTGTTTTTTGGTGTTGTAACTATAAGAACGTGCTCAGGTGAAAAAAGATCCCCTTAACCACAGCATTTACCATGACCTGGCTAATGGGCAGGTTCAGCGGGCAAACATCTTGGGCATCAGAAAGCCGGGCCAGATGGCTTGCTCACGAAGCAGATCAGCTGCTTTACCCGGTGTGTTCCACTTGGCATTCAGAGCAGTGAAGGGCAGTCCCCCTCTCAGAATAAACAGCCCTCACAGTGGCTTTTATCCAGTCCACCAGGCAGGCTGTTCCCTCAGGAATAAACTCCCGTTATTCGCATCCAGCCACCTGTGACTGCTCCGTAGTGAGCCCCAGGTCCCGAGTCAGCCCAAACATGGTCTTCTTCTCTGCAGCATCCAAGACCAAAGATGTTCCTCCTAAATTAGTTCATTCATAGTTCCTTCACACTGTACCTCCTGGTTTCTCTCTCTCTCTTTTTTTTTTTTTTTTTTTTTTTGGCTACACATGCGCCATGCAGAAGTTCCTGGTCCAGGGATCAAACCTGAGCCACAGCAGTGACAATGCCCGATCCTTAACCTGGTATGCCACCAGGGAACTCCGCATACCCCAGGGTTTCAAAAGCTTCACGGTTTTGTCCTTCCCCCTCCTAAATTTTTACCTTGGGGGATGGCTGTCTGACTAGTGCTCTAGTTTAGACTCGCTGAAATCTGAGCCTAGTCTAGCATCCAAGTCCGACCCAGCATCCTCTTTTACTTTTGCTTTCACTGTTACAGGTAACAATAACCAAGTCAATGAACATCTGGCCTTGTTCTTATTAGTTTGCATTTCCCTATACACCCAGCAAACCAGCTCCCTAGACTTGGATCCATCAAAGCACAGCTGACCACGTGGCCACTCACAAATCAAAGGTTCCTCAACCTCCCCCTTTCAGCCCTTCTCTTTCCCAAACCACACGTTTCTGTGAGCCGGGGCCATTCTAGCAATTCCCACTTCACTGATACAACTCTTTTGGGTCCCTGGACCCCAACTTCCAATGTCTTTGTTGGGGTGGGGGCTTCCTCACACATGCAGGCAACGCTCCGGCACCAGCTGGGTGTCCTGTAATTCAGCTCAATTCTGACACTATCCACCCAGAAATAGCCTCAAAGCCCACAGGCTAAGGGCTCAGTCCTCTAAGATTGCCCCCGGACCCTAACCTCAGGCACAGGTCACAAGTCCAAGTTGTCACCCGTGCCTCCATGGATTGGAGGTTCCCGCGACCTCCTCCTCAGATTTGATTAATTTGCTTAAGCAACGATGCAACTGACAAGGGCCTAATCTCTGAAATATACAAACAACGTATACAACTCAACAGCAAAAATACCAACAACCCCACTGGAAAACGGGCAAAAGACCTGAACAGACATTTCTCCAAAGACATACAGACGGCCAGCAGGCATGTGAAAAAGTGCTCAGCATCACCGATTACGAGAGAAATGCAAATCAAAACTACCGTGAGGTACCACCTCCCACCTGTCAGAATGGCCATCATTAACAAGTCCACAAACAACAAATGCTGGAGGGGGTGTGGAGAAAAGGGAACACTTCTACTCTGTGGATGGGAATGTAAATTGGTATAATCGCTATGTAGGTACCTCAGAAAACTATCCATAGAACTACCATCTGACCCAGCAATCCCACTCTTGGGCATATAACTGGACAAAACTTCCCTTGAAAAAGGCACATGCAACCACGTGTTCATTGCAGCACTCTTCACAATAGCCAAGACATGGAAACAACTCAAATGTCCATCGACAGATGATTGGATTAGGAAGATGTGGTATATATACATAATGGAATACCACTCAGCCATAAAAAAAGAACGAAATAATGCCATTTGTAGCAACATGGTTGGAACTAGAGACTCTCATACTAAGTGAAGTAAGTCAGACAGAGAAAGACAAATACCATATGATATCATATATCTGGAATCTAATGTACAGCACAAATGAACCTTTCCACAGAAAAGAAACTCATGGTCTTGGAGAAGAGACCAAGGTTGCCAAGGGGGAGGGGAGGGAGTGGGAGGGACTGGGAGTCTGGGGTTAATAGACACAAACTATTGCATTTGGGCTGGATAAGCATTGAGACCCTGCTGTAGAGCACAGGGAACTATATTTAGTCACTTGTGATGGAATATGACGGAGGATAATGTGAGAAAAAGAATATATACATACACACACACACACACACATATACATATATATATATAAATGACTGGGTCACTTTGCTGTACAGTAGAAATTGACAGAACACCATAAATCAACTATAATGGGAAAAATAAAAATCATGAAAGAATTTGCTTGAGCAGCTCACAGAACTCAAGAGAAACATTTTACTTACAGGCTTATTGGTTTATCATAAAAGGATATAACTCAGGAAGTCAGATGACAGAAGCAGGGCAAGGTGTGGGGAAAGGGCGCGAGTTTCCGCGCCCTTCCCGGCCTTGGCGGTCTCCCTGCGTCTCCACGTGCTCACCAGCCCGGAAGCTCTCCGGATCCTGACCTTTTGGGGCTTCATTACACAAGCAATGGCTACTGGGGACTGATTCAACCTCCATCCCCTATCCCCTCCCCAGCAGTCAGGGGGTGGGAATGAAAGTTGCAACCCTCTAATCCTGCGGTTGGTTCTCCTGGCAACCAGCCCCCAGGTCTAGGTGCTTTCTAAAAGTCACTTCATTAACATAACAAAAGACACCTTTTTGGCTCTCGCAACTTAGGGTTTTAGGAGTTCTGTGCCAGAAAAGGGGACAAAGGCCAAATATACATTTCTTAATATAAATCAGAATATCACACAGGCCGAAGGACCAGGCTCTCCAACACAGGCAAGAAGGCCAGCGTGCCTGGTCATCTGCATTCGAGCTGAGTCCAGCCCTCCCAGAACATAACTGTGTTTCCAGGGAAAGCACCCGGGCTCTGCAGTCAGGCAGCCCTATTTAAGTCCAGCTTCATCTCTTACTCCCTGTGTTACATTAAGTCAGTCACTTAACCTGAGTCTCACCATGGCAAGTGGAACTAATAAGACCCACTCAGAGGGCTCTGGAAGAATTAAATAAGATCGGGAGCATCGGTCACAGAGCAGGTGGTTTCTTCCCATCTCTGGAGCACCGCCATGTGACCTCACCATCAACCAATCAGAAGAAATTGACACACCCAGCAGCCCTCGCCCCAAATTTTGTCTAGAGAAGTTTTTTCCTGAAGACCATTGGGGAGTTCAGGTCCTTTGTGAGCACAAGCCACCCGTTCTCCTTGCGTGGCCCTGCAATAAGCCTTTCTCTGCTCTACACTCCGATGTTTTGGTTTGTTTGGCCTCACTGTGTGTTGGGCATGTGAACTTGCACTCGACAACACTACCACCATGTATACCCAGAGAGGGTCTCGCGCTGTTTGAAGTACAGCAGACCTTTGAACGATGCAGGTTTAAACAGTGCAGGTCCGCTTATTTGCAGATTTTTTTTCCAATAGCAAATGCTACAACACTAAACCATCTGCAGTTGGTTGAATCCATGGATGCGGAACCGACTATAGAGCTATGCGTGGATTTCTGACCATAGCCCCTAACCGCCGCCTTGTTCAAGGGTCAACTGTATTCTGCGCCAAAGTGGCTAAGGGAAGCCGAGTAATGCCCCCCCTTCAAAACACAAATGTCAGTGTCCTAACTGTGGGGTTTTAAGGCCTCTTCAAAGAGACAGAACTCAAAGCTTCTGGCAGAGACAAAAATTACCAGACCCTTATCATCACCCCACAGTCTCGTTGTAGTATCTCCCCCGCCTCAAGCAACCTGGCCTACTCCTTCCTACCCCTCCTAGCAAAGGTATGCAGTCCACTCCTCCCCCCGCCCCTGTAGGGGCCTTATACACCCACCCAGCAAGCCTATCGGAAGACATCTCCTTCCCCAACCAATCAGCAGGTCAGCAGGTGTACGGTAAGACCTCTCCCTTCCCCCTTGGCTAGAAAAAGACACGCCCATGGAGTTCCCGTTGTGGCTCAGTGGTTAACGAATCCAACTAGGAACCATGAGGTTGAGGGTTCGATCCCTGACCTCGCTCAGTGGGTTAAGGATCCGGCGTTGCCGTGAGCTGTGGTGTAGGTTGCAGACGTGGCTCAGATCCCGTGTGGCTGTGGCTGTGGCGAAGGCCGGTGGCTACAGCTCCTGTTAGACCCCTAGCCTGGGAACCTCCATATGCCGCGCCGGTGCCACCCTAGATAAGGCAAAAAGACAAAAAAAGAAAAAGACACGCCCACATGCTTGCGGTAGGCTCTCCTGGATCAGCAGGGAGTCAGTCCGCTATGTTAACAGAGTTTCTTGACTCAATAAACTTGTTTTTTCTTCACTCTGCTCTGAGTCTGGAAAATTCTTTTTCCAACCCATGCCCACGGACTACAGCACTAATCCCTGGAATGTTATCTCACGTGGCAAAAAAAAAAAGGACTCTGCAGATGTGATTAAACTAAGGATCTTGAGGTGGGGAGATTATCTTGGAGTACTCGGATGGCCCCAAAATGCTACTGAGAGGGACGGGTAGGACAGCTACACAGGCAGGTGGTTGTACAAGGCCCAGTAGGGGACCAAAGACAGAGAGGGAAACCTAGGGGACTTTGAGAGACCACTTTAAGTTAATAATCTCTCAAGAAAGCCATCAGAACGAAGCAGGCTTGCTTAACTACAAAACCACAAATAAAAGCTCGAGATATGCCTCATTAAAATGAGGCCTGCGTTCAAGTTCAGCAAGACAATGACCCTTAGGACCAAGGGCAGGAGTTTAAGGACCGCCCTTCTGCCGATCTGAATAAGCACCTCGACAGTCCTAGTTTGACATTATAGGCTCAAATATTCTCTTACCAGATACCAGGGAGGAGCTACTCCTCAAAGAAAGGGGGAAGAGGTGGTCTTTTCCCACCCCCACTCCCCTTGGATGATAAAACTGTAGCCCACCGAATCCTCGGGGTAAAGCCTCCTCGCCTGCCTGCTTGCATCTCTCACAAGCATCTTATCTAAATAAACTTATTTCTTGCCCTATCAGTTTTGTCTCTCTCTGAATTCCTTCTGTGCTGAGGCACAAAGATCCTGAACCTCAGTAAGTCCAGACACTGGGTGAGTGATTCTAATTTAAAAACTGTGGGTTCGAGTCCCAACCTGGGTTCAGGCTGGGTTCGAGCCCCAGCACGTGGGATAAGGTCCCGATCTGGGTTCTGGCTAGGTTCAAGTCACGAGGGTTGTCAGTTTCACTATCAACAAGTGTCCTTGTAACAGGGAGCCAGAGGGAGATCACACAAGGGAGGAGACGTGATCACGGAGGCAGAGACTGGGGTGATGCTGGCCGAAGCCAAGGGAAGCTGGCGGTCACCAGAGCTGGAAGAGACAAGGAACCGATTCTCCCCCCTGGAGCCTCAAAGGGAGAGAGGCCCTACTGACACCTTGATTTCGGCCCAATGATACTGATTTGAGAACGCTGGCCTCCAGAACCGTGAGCTACCAAGTCTGTGCAAATTGATTTAAGCTACCAAGTTTAGGGTAATTTAGGAGCCACAGGAAAAGAATACAGTGGTCAACCGAGTCTGTGACCCAAAGAGAGAGCTGTGGAAAGGAAGTCCTGGGTTGCAAGCCCAGGCTCTGAAAAGACAGCCCTTGGTCCCTTGGGGCGGGTGGGGGGAGCTGCAGAAATCAAGTCTCTCTAGCTGGGGTCGTCCTGGGTGGTCTTGTCCATGCCCACTCACATTAGCTCCCAGCCATGCCTCCTACGGGAGGCTTCTAGGGGGAAAGGAGTGAAATTAGCATCATTTTCTTCTCTGCTCCTGGCCCAAATCCCCCCCTCACCTGGGAGCGGAGGAATCCCCTGCATTTGAGGCCCTAGAGTCAGGTACCTAAAAATGATCTTCCAGACCAGGTCCCTGGCTACAAGCAAGGGCACCCGGGGAGGACAGAGCCTGCACGAGGCAAGCACGTGGTGTCACGCTGCACGCAGTAGCCTCCTGCAGCTTGGAGCCAATAGCCCTGACCCACTACTCAGGGATGCTAGGCAAAGTAAGGGTTGTTAAAGGCAATAAATGCCGTGGAAAGGTTCAGCTTGCCCCAGATGATCTATGGACAGTTTGGGCCTAGGAGAAGCAGTCACGTTGAAGACTAATTATATTGCTAGTTTTTTTTTTTTTTTTTGTCTTTTTGTCCTTTTTTAATGGCCGCACCCGCGGCATATGGAGGATCCCAGGCTAGGGGTCTAATCGGAGCTACAGCTGCCGGCCTACACCACAGCCACAGCAACGTGGGATCCGAGCCACGTCTGCAACCTACACCACAGCTCACAGCAATGCCGAATCCTTAACCCACTGAGCAAGGCCAAGGATCGAAACCGCAACCTCATGGTTCCTAGTCAGAGTCGTTAACCACTGAGCCACGACGGTAACTCCTATATTGCTAGATGTATATTCAACATGGCTGCCCGAAGTTAGCACAGTGGCTTCGCAGACCACAAGTTTCCAGTTTCCGGCACAACCAGACTTTCCAAAGTGGCACCTCCCTGCTTTGCAACCTGATTCCCTTCTAGTGAGCCTCGTTGGCTGCCAGGTATAAGCTCCACAATCCGGGCTCCTGATCTCCCCAGAGTGCTTCAGGCTGCCCACTGGCAGAGGCCTCCACCATGTGAACACTCAGAGTTAACTCTGTTGACTGATAGGCAAATGAGACTTAAATTTATAAAGGGGGTCAGGGCTACTAAACCCCTCCTGGACATGTGCCAGCTAAGAAAAAGTCAGTCTCAGTCAGAAGGCCCAGTAGTAAAACAAGACACTATTCATTTCCCCTCCATGGCAGAGATCACCAAACGAATTTCCTTTTCCTTTTAGACACACAGCTAGACTACATTTCCCAGTCTCCTTTGCAGCTGGGCGTGGCCATGAGGTTATTCTGGCCAACCGAAAGTAGGGAGGAGTGATGAGTGGTCTGGCTCCTAGAAGCCTGCCACACCATTCTCCACTTTCTTTCTTCCCCTCCTGACCAGTGGGCTGTCCATCTTCAGGGCGACCTTGGACATAGAAAACAGGACCAACTGTCCTGGTTTGCTAGAAATGGTCCCAGTTCTAGCGCTGAAAATCTGCACCTCGTGAAACCCCTCCCTCCCAGACAATGACTGTTCACCCTACTTGAAAGGTACATGCGGAAGACAGAAGAGGCTCCATCAGCCTTGGTCTCTGAATGACTTCGTGGAGCAGAGCCTGCCACCCCCTCCATTCCTACTGCCACAAATCAGCAATACATTTTTTGGCCTTTATGTGAGTGAAAAATAAAATGGGATTTGCTACTTGAAGTGTCACCACCACTAGCGTAACCTTAGCTCAAACGCCATCTAATACTTTTGGAGATATATAAATATAACCTATGTTCCCTCAGCTATTTTAAGAAGACAGATACTTGTCATAAATAGAAAGACTATATATTATCTGGGATGGCCCTGGCTTCCATCTGCTGTTTGGGCGTAATTATTAATAGCACCCCACCCTTGCCCTCCAAAGTGTCCCTGTTTGCACAATATTTAACATAGTATAATTTCTAGTGTGAATGCACCCCCAAAATGTTGAAGAAGTTATTAATTGATTCCTGTCTTAAATACAATCATTTAAGAAAGAAACCTCCTGTAATAAAAGTACTTGGCCTCATAGCTAATACTCCAAATTCAGCTCTCAGGCTGCTGGATTTTCTTTCTTGGACATGCTGTGCACATTATCCAGAACCATCCCGAAATCTAGCTTTCTTACAGACTTTGTGCTTGGAGGATTGCTGTTCATCTTGTCCTTTCGATCTTTTCCACTAATTGACCAAAAATTACATGAATTGAGTGGTCCATCCATCAATGATAAAAAGAAATGAGCTATTGGGTTACAAAAAAGACATGGAGGAAGCTTAAATGCATATTCCCAGGAGTGAAAGAACTCGGTCGAAAAAGGGTACATGCTGTATGATTCAAACTATATGACATTGTGGGAAAGACAAAACTGTATAATAAAAAAAAAAAAATCAGTGGTTGAGTTGGTAGGAATGTAAATGGGTATAGCCAGTATGGAGAACAGTATAGAAGTTCCTTAAGAAACTAAAAATAGTTACCATATGATCCAGCAACCCCACACGTCTCTAATTTGAAAAGATACATGCACCCCAATGTTCACTGCAACACTATTCACAATAGCCAAGACATGGAAGCAACCTAAATGTCCATCAGCAGAGGAATGGATACAGAAGATATGGTATACTTATACAGTGGAATATTACTCAGCAATAAAAAAGAATGAAAAAATGTCCTTTGCAGCAACGTGGATGGACCTAGAGAGAATCATACTAAGTGAAGTAAGCCAGACAAAGACAGATATCATATGAGATCACTTACACATGGAATCTAAAAAAAAGGGATACAAACGAACTTATTTATAAAACAGAAACAGACTCACAGACATATAAAACAAATTTACAGTTACTGAAAGGGAATGGGGAGGTGATAAATTAAGAGTCTAGGATTAACATTTACACACTAGCATATCTAAAATAGATCAACAACAAGGACCTACTGTATACCCCAACGAACTACATTCAATATCTTGTAATAAGCTATAACAGAGAAGAATATATGTAAAAAAAGAATATTTGTAAAAAACTGAATCCCTTTGCTGTACACTTGAAACTAATACAATATTGTAAATCAACCATACTTCAATTTTATAAAGTCAAAAAAAAAAAAAAAAAAAAGATCAGTGGTTGCCAGGGGTGGCTGTGGGGAAGGAAGCAGGAAGGGATGAACAGACGGAGCACAGAGAATGCTTAGGGTGATGAAATTGTTCCATACGACACTATAATGGTGGCTTCGTGACATTACGCATTTGGTGAAACCCAGAGAATGACCAACACTGAGAGTGAATCCTAATGTAAATCACGGACTTTAGTAAATAATAACAGTCCAATACTGGCTCATCGGTTTTAATAAATGTACCGTAACTAGTACAACACAGTAACGACAGCGCAAGCTGTGGGGGGAGGACAAGGGGGGACATGGGAACCCTCCGTATCGTCTGTGCTACTTCTCTGGCAGCCTAAAATTGCTCTAAAAAATAATTTTAGAGAAACTTAAGGAGTTCCCTGGTGGCCTAGCAGTTAAGGATCCAGCATTGTCACTGCTGCGACTTGGATTCGATCCCTGGCCCGGGAACTCCTTCATGCTATGGGCACGGCCAAAAAATAAATAAATAGGAGTTCCCGTCGTGGCTCAGCAGAAATGAATCTGACTAGCATCCATGAGGACGCGGGTTCGATCCCCGGCCTCACTCAGTGGGTTAGGGATCCAGCGTTGCCGTGAGCTGTGGTGTAGGTCGCAGACGCAGCTCGGATCCGGCGTGGCTGTGGCTGTGGCTGTGGTGTAGGCCGGTGGCTACAGCTCCGATTTGACCCCTAGCCTGGGAACCTGCATACGCCATGGATGCGGCCCTAAAAAGACAATCAATAAAAACTTAAAAATAAACACAAGAGTTCCCTGGTGGCTCAGCAGGTTGAGGATCCAGGGTTGTCACACTGTGGCCCTGGCTGTAGCTGTGGTGCAGGTTACATCCCTGGTCCAGGAATTTCCACGTGAGGGAGGGAGGGAGGGAAAGAAATAGAGAAGGACGATTCTATCTGTTGAGTTCCCAAAGAAGAGACATAGGATATGCAGCCTCCAGAGGGCCACTCCCTGAAGGACCAAACTGCAGTGGGTGACAGCGCGAATCCTGGTGGACGTGTCACGTGTGAAGGTGCCAGCGCAAACATCCGAAGAAAATGCCCCCCCCACAACCCCGCACCCGGGTGGTGGGATCTGGGCCTGGAGCACCAACGGGCAGGGGAACGGATGAGGTGGGTTCTTGGTTGAGGCCAAAGAACAAAGTCCTGGGGTGGGAGGTGGGGGGGCATCAGCGTGAGAGAGGGCCCCCGCAGGGAGCTCCCCCCTTCCCCACACCGACAGCCTCCTCGGGAAGCCGGGCCGCCCTCGAACAATCGAAACGCGAGGCTGCGGGGCCCCAGCTGGACGCAGCTCACCGCGCAGTTAAGTGAGCACAAATCCACAACAAATAGGTGCGATATTTAGAGCGTTAGGATGCCCATGTTTTATTCATCCGCATTAGCATGGGGTCTGCAGGCCCCTGGAGTCTGAAGGAAATTAGAAAATCACAGAATGTCAGGGCCAGGAGAGGCCTGGGGAGGGATCTAATCCAGGCCTTCTTTTGCAGAAGAGGAAATTGAGGCCCGCAGAGGGAGGTGACCTGAGGTTACAGACAGAGAAAGACGGCCCCGCGAGCCCCGGGCTTCTCACACTCCCAGGCCTGTGCCTGCCCCTGCCTCGCTCGCGCGTGCTCTCTCTCCCCTGCCTGCTTCTCTTTCAACACATCTGGGGGCTACTTTCTGAGCAAGGTCAGGGAAGGTCAAGGATATACTGTTGACAACCCTCATACCATTTGGAGGTCGGGGACCATCTGAGGCCACAAGGCCCGGCTAGGCCTTGGGAAATCACGCCTGTTTCTGGGATCATAATAGGGCCCTGAAGCCTAGCAGGAAGGTGGATTTAAAAAAAAAGAAAAAAGCACACTGTGGGCTCATAAGAGTTTGTTTCTTTTTTTGTTTGCCTGCTTTTTGCCACGGCCATGGCACGTGCAAAGTCCCCAGCCAGGGATTAAACCGGAGCCACAGCAGTGACACCAGGTTCTTAACCACCAGGCCACCAGGGAACTCATAAATTTTAGTTGAGGGAGTTCCCACCGTGGCTCAGCAAGTCAAGGACTCGATGTTATCTCTGTGACGATGCGGGTTCAATCCCTGGCCCCACTCACTGGGGGTTAAGGATCCGACGTTGCCATGAGCTGTGGGTGTAGGTCACAGATTGCAGCTCGGATCTGGCGTGGCTGTGGCTGTGGCGTAGACCAGCGGCTGCAGCTCCAATTCTAACCCTAGCCCGGGAACTGGCATATGCTGCAGGTGCGGCTGTAAAAAGGAAAACAAAAATAAAGAAGAATTTTAGGCAAAACCAGAGACAGAGTCCACAGCGGCAGGGCAATCTTCCTTCCAAAGCTCTCTCCCTCCCGATGCACAAACCCGCCGCCCACCTGCCTCTCCTCCAGCTGTGAGGCCCTAGAAGGCGGCTCTCCCTTCCTTCGGTACTTACAAGCCCCGGCACAACGCTAGAGTCCCGGATACTGAATACGGCTGCCGACTCCGGGTGAGTCTGATGAGAATCAGGGAGGTGATGTTGACTTTGGGCTTTAACGGCGACGCGAGGGAGGTGGCGTGAAGGGCCAGGCGCCTGTGGGACGCCAGGTGGAGGAGACGCTCAGACAGCTGAGCAAACAGGAGGGAGAGCGGGCCCGGCCACAGGCGTCTGGAGTCTTCCAGCCACTGATAAGCCCACCCGAGACAGCAGCAGCAGTCAGAGAAGGTGCCTGGGAGTCTGATAGCAAGGCTGCGGGAGGAGGCAGAGGGCTCGGTGAGGGAGCCGGGGGCCTCTGGGCGGCTCGCTCTGACTCCACCCTGACTCTCCTCTAGCTGATGTGCCTCTACTCGAGGGGCCAGAAAGCTAAAGCCGTGCCTTCCCAGACTCCTTTGCAACTAGTGGCAGCCATGGGGTGCAGCTCTGGTCGGTGAGACAGCAGCAGAGGCCAGCCGGTGAAGGTTTCCTCTCCCGCCCTCCCGCCTTCGTTCTGTCCGGACTGTGGATGTGACGGCTGCACCTGCAGAAGCCATCTCGGCAGCACGAGGGGAAAGCCGAGAGAATTACTCTGACGTCTTTTGAGCGCCTGAAATGACTGCAAATGCTAGCCACCATTTCCCTTCAGAACTCTCATTACCCAAGAGGAAACAAAACAAACCCACAAAACTTCTTGACATGTTTGAGCCACGACTGTTTGGGTTTTCCATTGCTTAAGCGGAAGACAGTCAACAGTACTGAATGCTGTGGAGATGTGTGTCGGCGAGGAGCCTTCACGGAACAGAAAAGACAACTCATGTTAACGCACAGCTCGAAGAGAGTTACTGGCTCACACAGCTGGAAAGTATATGATTAGCCTAGGCTTCGGGATGAGTTTAACCCAAAGCTTAATAATATCACCAGGGACCTGGTTTCTTTCCATCTTTCCATGCTCACCCTTGAACCAAGCACTGTGCTTAAAGGGAAAGGATCAGGCTGACTGGTTTTAGCCAGTTGGACACCCCTCTGGAGGGGTCAGTCCCTCGCAAATCACACAAGTGCTGGACAATGGAGGAAAAAGGAAGTCTGTGAAGGACAACTTGGATGCTATGATGAAGGGTGAGTGGAAGCTGGGTGAGTAAGCAAGGAGCGGCCACAGTAGCCATCTATTCTGGGAGATAGAGGATTATGTGGAAGCCACTGGACACAGTCATCATCAGCAAGCCACTAGCAATCTCCTGCTGGTGAAGAGGCAACTGGACAGTGGTGACGAGTTGTGCGGTAGGTGGCAGTGAGGAGGTGCAGCCTTCTTTCTCAAGAAATTTGGCGCTTCTGGAGAAAAGAGAAACGACACTATCTGGAGTGAGGAGGCAGGGTTAAGAGAAGTTTTCTTAGAATAGGGAGACACATATAGTTGCAGGCTGGGAAGGGAAACAGGCTAAAAGAGAAGCGTTTGGGGAAAGAAGAGAACAATGAAGATTCACTGAGTGCCTACTGAGAATCCTGGTGGAGGAAACGAAACAGAAAGAGTGTTGGTGCTGCTAAGACACTGGTAGATGGAGACAGTCTGGAGCCCATCCAAATACTCCACAGCCAGAAAAGGGAGCCCTCCTATGCTGTTGGTGGGAATGTTAAGTTGGTACAACCACTACGGAAAACAGTATGGAGGTTCCTCTGAAAACTAATTATAAAACTACTGTATGATCTAGCAATCCCACTCCTGGGCATATATCCGGACAAAACTTTCATTCAAAAAGACACATACACCGCTATGTTCATTGCACCACTATTCACAATAGCCAAGGCATGGAAGCAATCCAAATGTCCAACAGATGAATGGACTATGAAGATGTGGTACATATATACAGTGGAATATTACTAAGCCATAAAAAAGAACAAAATAATGCCATCACAGCAACATGGATACAACTACACATTATCATACTAAGTGAAGTCAGAAAGAAAAAGACAAATACCATAGATATCACTTATATGTGGAATCTAAAATATGACACAAATGAACCTATCTACAAAACAAAAACAGACTCACAGAGAACAGACTTGTGGTTGCCAAGGGGGCAGGGAGGAGGGAGTGCAACATATGGGAAGATTGGGGTGAGCAGATACAAACTATTACATTTAGAATGAATAAGCAACAAGATCTTACTGTATAGCACAGGGAATTACATCTAGTCTCCTGGGACAGACAATGATGGAAAAGAAAATAAAAAAGAATGTAAGCATGTAGGACCGAGTCCCTGTGCTATACAGCAGCAATCAGCACAACACTGTAAATCAATTATACTTGAGGAGTTCCCGTCATGGCACAGTGGAAATGAATCTGACTAGGATCCATGAGGACGTGGGTTCGATCCCTGGCATTGCTCAGTGACTTAAGCATCCAGCGTTGCCATGATCTGCAGTGTAGGTCATAGACTCGGCTCAGATCTGGCATTGCTGTGGCTGCAGTGTAGGCCAGCAGCTGTAGCCCCAATTTGACCCCTAGTCTGGAAACCTCCATATGCCACAAGTGCGGCTCTAAAAAAACAAAAAATAATAATAAGCTATACTTTAATTAAAACTTAAAAAAAAAAAAAAGAGGAGTTCTGGCTGTAGCACAGTGAACTGAGAATAGAACTGCAGAGAGTTAGTTCCCTTTGTGGCTCAGCAGGTTAAGAACCTGAATAGTATCCATGAGGATGCAGGTTCGATCCCCAGCCTCACTCATTGGGTTAAGGATCTGGCATTACCACGAGCTGTGGTGTAGGTCATGGATGTGGCTCAGAACCCGCCTTGCTATGGTGTAGGCCAGCAGCTGCAGCTCCACTTCAAACCCTGGCTTAGGAACTTCCATATGCCACAGGTGTGGCCCTAAAAAAGCGCACACACACACACAAAAAATCCAACTGCAGCACTTCAGGTCAATGATTTGATTCCTGGCCCAGGAACTTCCATATGCCATGGGTGTGGCCATAAAAATGGAGAAAAAAAGAAGTCTTGGATTAAAAAAAAAAATATTCCACAGCCATATTCCTTTTCTATTGTTGTCTAACATTACCACAAACTCAATGGCTTAAAACAACATACGTTTTGCCCTTCCATCTAAAGGGCTCCCCTCAGGTTACTACAGATACCACCATGGAGGAGACATGGTCCCTGTCTTGGAGGAAAGCACCTTTTGGTAGAGATGCCAGAGAAGAGAGAACTGATTAGGATACAGTATGAAGGCTGTGGCAATTAGGTACTCAAGGAGACAATGTATATGAAGCCGACACATGTTCGCTTCAGCACTACTCCTCAGACATGGAGCTAAGTCATTCAAAGAAATGGCAGAACAGAAGGACTGGAGCTCAACTTCTCTCATAAAAATAACAAAATTACAACCAAATGCCGAGCGACCTTCAACCAAATGGACTGGAAACTTCCAAAAAAGATATTCCACTCCAGAAGACAAAGAGGAGACCACATCAAGAGGTAGGAGGGGCAATTGCATAGGAGGGGCCCCACAGACTGGAAAGTAACTGTATCACAGAGACTCAGCTACAGGACCCAGAGTTCTGAGCACCACGTCAAATCCCCCCACCTGGGGATCTGGCACAGGGAGAAAGAGCCCCTGGAGCATCTGGCATTGAAGGCCAGCGGGCCTTGTGTGCAGGAGCTCCAGAAGACTGGGGGAAACAGAGACCCCATTCTTGAAAGGCACACACAGACTTTCACATGCACTGGGTCCCAGGGCAAAGCAAAGCCTCCATAGGAATCCGGGTGGAACCTGACTGCAATACTTCGAGGACCTCCTGAGAAAACAGGGGTGACTGTGGCTTGTTGTGGGGGAAGGGCTTTGGAGCCAAAGCTCTTGGGAACATTCATAAGCCTGCATTTCTCTGGAGGGGGCTATTTTGGGAAAAGCTGGCCCCTCTCATCAGTCCTGAGAAGCCCCAAGCCAAACAATAATCCAGGTGGGATCACAGCCCCACCCATCAGTAAACAGGCTTCCTAAAGACCCCTCAGGCACACAGCCAGCCTCTAATCTCACCCAGAGACAAAGCCCCACCCACCAGAGGGATAGGAATCAGCCCCACCTACCAGTGGGCAGACACCAGTACCCCCATCAGGAAGCCTACAGCAAGCCCCCCCATACCAACTTCAGCCACAGGGGAGGCAAACGCCAGAACTAAGAGAGGCTACAATTCTATTGTCTGCAAAAAGGACACCACACCAAAAACCTATAAAAGTGAAAAGACAGAAAACTCAGATAAGGGAGAAAAAAAAAAAAAAAAAAAAA
>PVHT020000193.1:8507791-8542669 GCA_004024745.2 Catagonus wagneri
AAGAAAAAAAAAAAAACGGCAAAAAATACAAACATGTGGAGACTAAACAACAGGCTACTAAATAACCAATGGATCACTGAAGAAATCAAAGAGGAAATTAAAAAACACCTAGAAGCAAATGACAACAAAGATACAACACTCCAAAACCTCTGGCATGCAGCAAAAGCAGTTCTAAGAGGAAAGTTTATAGCAATACAAGCCTACCTCAGGAAACAAGAAAAAGCTCAAACAACCTAACTTTACATCTAAAGCAGCTAGAGAGGGAAGAACAGACAAGACCTAAAGTTAGTAGAAAAAAGAAATCAAAAAGATCAGAGCAGAAATCAGTGAAATAGAAACAAAGAAAACCACAGAAAAGATCAATGAAACCAAAAACTGGTTCTCTGAAAAGACCAACAAAATTGATAAACCCTTAGCCAGACTTAGCAAGAAAAAAAAAAAGAGGACACAAATCAATAAAATTAGAAATGAAAAAGGAGACGTAACAACAGACATCACAGAAACACAAAGGATCATAAGAGACTACTCTATGCAACTATATGGCAATAAAATGGAAAACCTAGAAGAAATGGACACATTCTTAGAAAAGCACAACCTTCCAAGACTAAACCAAGATGAAATAGAAAATATGAACAGACCAATCACAGGTTCTGAAATTGAAACTGTGATTAAAAACTTCCAACATACAAAAGTCCAGGACCAGATGGTTTCACAGGCGAATTCTATCAAACATTTAGAGAAGAGCTAACGCCTATCCTTCTGAAACTCTTCCAAAAAATTGCAGAGGAAGGGACACTCCCAAACTCATTCTATGAGGCAACTATCACCCTGATACCAAAACCAGACAAAGATACTCCCAAAAAAGAAAATTACAGGCCCATTTCACTGATGAACATAGATGGAAAAAAAAATCCTCAACAAAACACTAGCCAACCGAATCCAACAATACATTAAAAGGACTGTACATCATGATCAAGTGGGATTTATCCCAGGGATGCAAGGATTCTTCAATATCCACAAATCAGTCAGTGTGATACAACACGTTAACAAACTGAAGAATAAAAACCATATGATCCTCTCAATAGATGCAGAAAAAGCTTTTGACAAAATCCAACACCTGTTTCTGAAAAAAAACCCTCCAGAAAGTGGGCATAGAGGGGCCCTACCTCAACAGAACAAAGGCCATATATGACAAACCCACAGCTAATACCATTCTCAAATGGTGAAAAGCTGAAAGGATCCCCGCCGAGATCAGGAACAAGACAAAAATGTCTGCTCTCACCACTACTATTCCAACATAGTTTTGGAAGTCCTAGCCATGGCAATCAGAGAAGAAAAAGAAATTAACAGGAATCCAAATTGGGAAGGAAGAAGTAAAACTATCACTGTTCGCAGATGACATGATACCCTACCTAGAGAATCCTAAAGACTCTACCAGAAAACTTAGAGCTCATCAATGAATTTGGCAAAGTTGCAGGATACAAAATTAATACACAGAAATCAACAGCATTTCTATATACTAACAATGAAAGATCAGAAAGAGAAATTAGGGAAGCAATCCTGTTTACCATCGCATCAAAAAGAATCAAATACTTAGGAATAAACCTATCTAAAGAGACAAAAGACCTGTACTCTGAAAACTATAGGACGCTGATGAAAGAAATCAAGGAT
Source organism: Catagonus wagneri (assembly GCA_004024745.2). NCBI lineage: Eukaryota > Metazoa > Chordata > Mammalia > Artiodactyla > Tayassuidae > Catagonus > Catagonus wagneri. The sequence goes on from PVHT020000193.1 coordinate 8,509,463, forward strand.
GACATGAACAGATGGAAAGACATACCATGCTCTTGGATTGGAAGAGTCAATATTATCAAAATGACTATACTACCCAAGGCAATCTACACATTCAATGCAATCCCTAGCAAATTACCAAGGACCTTTTTCACAGAACTAGAACAAAATATTTTAAAGTTTGTTTGGAAGCACAAAAGACCCAGAATAGCCAAAGACATCCTGAAAAAGAAAAATGGAGCTGGAGGAATCAGGTTCCCTGACTTCAGACTATACTACAAAGCCACAATCATCAAAACCGTATGGTACTGACCCAAAGACAGAAATATAGATCAGTGGACCAGGATAGAAAGCCCAGAATTAAACCCACGCACCTACAGTCAACTAATCTTTGACAAAGGAGGCAAGAATAGACAGTGGAGAAAAGACAGCCTCTTCAATAAGTGGTGCTGGGAAAACTGGACAGCTACATGTAAAAGAATGAAATTAGAACACTTCCTAACACCATGCACAAAAATAAACTCAAAATGGATTAAAGACCTAGATATAAGACCAGATACTATAAAACTCCTAGAGGAAAACATAGGCCAAACACTCTCCGATGTAAATGAAAGCAACATCTTCTCAGATCCACCTGTTAGAGTAATGACGATAAAAAGAAAAATAAACAAATGGGACTTCAGCAAAGAAAACCCTAAACAAAACACAAAGACAACCCACAGAATGGGAGAAAATACTTGCAAATGAATCGACTGACAAGGGATTCATCTCCAAAATTTACCCTCTACAGCTCAATACCAAAAAACAAGCAACCCCATCAAAACATGGGCAGAAGATCTAAACAGATAATTCTCCAAAGAAGACATACAGATGGCCAAAAAACACATGACAAGATGTTCAACATCACTCGTTATTAGAGAAATGCAAATCAAAAGCACGAAGAGGTACCACCTTACGCCAGCCAGAATGGCCACCATCAAAAAGTCTACGAACAGTAAGTGCTGAAGAGGGTGTGGAGAAAAAGGATCTCTATTACACTATTGGTGGGAATGCAAACTGGTGCAACCACTGGGGAAACAGTATGGTGATTCCTCAGAAAACTCAAAATAGAATTACCATTTGATCCAGCAATCCCACTCCTGGGCATCTATCCAGAAAAAACCATGACTCGAAACAACAAATGTACTCCAGTGTTCATTGCAGCACTCCATACAATAGCCAAGTCATGGAAACTACCTAAATGCCCATCGACAGAGGAGTGGATAGGGAAGATATGGTACATACACACAATGGAATATTACTCAGCCATTAAAAGGAACGAAATAACAACATTTATAGCAACATGGATGGACCCAGAAATTATCACGCGAAGTGAAACCAGTCAGACAATGAGATACCAACACCAACTGCTACCACTTACATGTGGAAACTAAAAAAAGGACACAATGAACTTCTTTGCAGAACAGACACTGACTCACAGACTTTGGAAAACCTATGGTTTCCAAATGAGACAGGTTGTGGGGTGGGGCAATGCACTGAGGGTTTGGGATGGAAATGCTATAAAATTTGGTTGTGATGATTTTTGTACACCTATAATTGTAATAAAATTAATTAAGTAATGGAAAAAAATAAAATATTGTGTTTGCGGAAAAAAAAAAAAAACACACGTTTTTCCGAGTCTCTGTAGGTCAGAGATCCAGGCCCAGCGCAACTAGGTCTTCTGTTCAAGGTCTCCTAAGACTGCATCAAGAAGTCGGCCCAGTGTCTTCCCTTCCGGAGCTTGGAGTCCTCTTCCAAGCTCACACTGGTTGTTGGCCTTTCTCAGGAAGTGAATCATCTGGCACCTTGACCTTGAATGACCCGAGAACTAAAGGTCTGTTGTTTAAGCCACCCAGTCTATGGCATTTTGTAGCAGCAGTTCGAGGCAACTCAGACAAGCACCTTATCAGTACCCAGGAACTACTGAGGCCCCAGCTTTCCTTGTCTTGGCTCCATTGGCTAGAACCTATGCCAAGCTCTTTTTTTTATATATCATTTCCACACAAGTCTTACAACTGCTGTGCAAGGTGGATATTTGCATAATCTCTTCCAAAAAGGAGGGGGGGCGGCTGCGATTAGGAGAAAGTAAAGTGACAATCTCAACTCACTTCGCTAAAAAAGCCTGAGCCCGTGCTTTCTCTTGCAATCCGCCTGCCCACAGAGGCTATACCTGCTTTGGTCCAAAGGGGACTTACCTTCAGACTTATCTTCGTTAAGGGCCTACATAAAAGATAGTATGAGCTGAGAGCCCCACAAAACCATCTTTCCTTTTTTTTTTCTTTTTAGGGCTGCACCTGTAGCATACGGAATTTCCTAGGCTAGGGGTCAAACTGGAGCTGCATCCACCACAGCCACAGCAGCACCAGATCCCAGCTGCATCCGAGACCTCCACCGCGGCTCGAGGCAACACCAGATCCTTAACCCACTGAGCAAGGCCAGGGATCGAACCCGCATCCTCATGGATACTAGTCGGGTTCTAAACTCGCTGCGCCACAACATGAACTCCAAAACCCTCATCTTTGACTCTGTCTTTGAAACTGCATGACCAAGGATATCTCTGAACGCCAGTGCTAAAAAGTAGCAGCTAAACAGCCTGCTTTAAGCCATTGGTCGGCTGGAGGCCAGGCAAGGCTGGCTCTTCCTAAAGGCCCATCTGGGGAGAGTAAGCTGGGCAGTGAAGGCCCTGAACTGGGTGACACAGGTGGCCGCAGCATCCAGCAGTGTCGCCGGCTTCCCTCCCCGGCTCTCTGCAGACAGCAGCTGCGCCCCGCCCCCCCCCCCCCCCCATCCAGGACTTGCTTGCCTACTTGCGGAAGTCACAGTGCTGGCCTGGTTATCTATTAATACTTCCCAATTTGCATTTCTGCATGTAGCCTACCCATCCTTCATAAGTAGGGCTGCCAGATTTAGCAAACAAAAATACAGGGCACCAATGTATTCCAAACACAGTGGAATTCCAGGTACAGAATGAAGAATTTTTTTAGAAGTATGCTTCCAAATATTGCACGGGCCATACACTGAAAATATTACTTGCTTTTTTGGTCCGAAATTCTCCTTTAACTGGGCATCCTGTATCTCCTCTGGTAACTCCACCCAGCAGTTTTAGCCAGCAAGCAGAATGGTTTAGGGAGAAAAATGCGCCCATGGACAAAGACCCACCATTACACGCTTTTTAAAGAGGCTGTGTGTGATTTCCCATCGTGGCTCAGTGGTTAACGAACCCACAAGGACGCGGGTACGATCCCTGGCCCCGCTCAGGGGGTTAAGGGTCCGGCATTGCCGTGAGCTGTGGTGTAGGTCACAGACATGGCCTGGATCCCGCGTTGCTGTGGCTGTGGCTGTGGCGTAGGCCAGCGGCTACAGTTCTGATTCGATCCCTAGTCTGGGAACCTCCATATGCCGCCGGGTGCGGCCCTAGAAAGCAAAAAAAAAACAACAAAGAACAAGAAACAAAACCAATAATGCAAGCCAGGAAGACAGCCCTCACCAGGGACCCAACCATCTTAACCCTGCTGGCACCCTGGTCTCAGACTTCCAGTCTCCAGAGCTGGGAGAAAACAGACACGGAGAGAGAGAGGGAGAGAGGGGGAAAGAGGGGGAGAGAGAGGGGACCTTCCCATGTCCTCAAAGGCTCCCTGGCAAAAAGGAAGGGGCTGGGTTCCCAGGACACAGGGAAGGCTATGCCTCGTGCTGACAGCTGGGTCCAGCAGGGTGGGCAGAACAGTAGACTGGAGCCAGCTCCAAGCTGCAGAGCCCGAGGACCAAGCTGGCAGGTGATGGAGGGAAGGCGAGGGCTCGGGGAGGATGCCCAGCTGCTCAGTTTGGGGAGGGCGGCTCCAATTTTTTTTTTTTTTTTTTTTGGTCTTTTCTAGGGCTGCACCGGCGGCATATGGAGGTTCCCAGGCTAGGGGTCCAATCGGAGCTACAGCCGCCGGCCTTCACCACAACCACAGTAACACCAGATCTGAGCCGCGTCTGCAACCTACACCACAGCTCACGGCCACACCAGATCCTTAACCCACTGAGTGAGGCCAGGGATGGAACCCGCAACCTCATGGTTCCTAGTTGGATTCGTTAACCACTGAGCCATGACGGGAACTCCTCCAATTCAAAGGCCCCAGAAAAACTGTGGTTTAGGGTAACATTCTCCATTCCCTCCTGCTTTATGTGCGCACAAGGCCTCTCTCCTTTCCTGGGGCATAGATAGATGCTGGAGCCAACCTAGGCTCTGGCAGGAAGCGGGCTGTATTAAGCTTTCTCCAGAAAGACAGAACCAATACAATGTGTGGTTTATACATATGTGTATGTTTGTATGTATATATGTGTGTGTGTGTGTAGATAGATTGATTGATTATAAGGAATTGGCTCATGAGATCATGAGATTATGGAGGCTGGCAAGCCCAAAATCTGCAGGGTGAGCCAGCAGGCCAGAAACCCACAAAGAGCGGATGGTGCAGTTCAAGTCCAAAGGCCGTCGGCTGGGAGAATTCTCTTGCCCAGGAGAGGCCAGTCTTTTGTTCTATTCAGGCCTTCCACTGATTGGACGAGGCCCACCCACGCCAGCAAGGCAAAGGTGCTTCACTCAAAGTCTACCGATTTAAATAGTATTCTCTTCCAGAAACAGCCTCAAAGAAACACCCAGAATAATGTCTGACGGCCTATCAGGACACACCATGGCCCAGCCAAGTTGACAACCATCATACATGCCTTGATCCTGAAGCTCTCAGACAGGCAGGCTTCTCTCTCCTCCTTCTAGAAGGCCCAGATCCCCCAGCCGGGAGCACTGGGAGCCACATTTTCCTCTCTGCTTCTCCCCGGTGCCTCACTCCGGCACTCAGTTCTAAAAGGTCCCTCGGAGAGGGTGTGGAGAAAAGGGAATCTTCCTAAGCTACTGGTGGGAATGTAAAATGGTGCAGCCACTATGGAAAACAGTGTGGAGGTTCCTCCGAAAACAAAACATAGAACTACCCTATGATCCAGCAATCCCACTCCTGGGCATCTATTCGGAGAAGAGAAAAACTCTAATTCAGAAAGATATACACACTGCAATATTCAGAGCCTCCGGAGTGACAATAGCCAAGACATATAAGCAACCCAAGTTTCCATCAACAGAGGAATGGATAAAGAAGATGTGGTACATAAACACAGTGGAATATTATTCATCCATGAAAAAGATATGGCCATTTGCACCAACATGAATGGACCTAGAAATTATCATCCTGAGTGAAGTAAGTCAGAGAAAGACAAATATATGTTATCACTTACATGTGGAATCCTAAAAAAAAATAATAATACATATCAACTTAGTTACAAAACAGAAATAGACTAAGAGATATAGAAAACAAATGTAGGGTTACCAAAGGGGAACAGGGAGGTGGGTAAACTAGGAGTTTGGGCTTAACAGATACACACCCCTACATATCAAACACATCAACTGTCAGGACCAGCTCAGCAAGCGGAGGGACAGGCTCTGCAAAGCTTAATAAATGTTAAAGGGCGACAAAGAAAGGGCGACAAAGAAAGAGTAAAGCTTAAAGATGGGACCGGGGGACTCAAAACCCCGAGTGTCCGAATGTCAAATGTCGGTGCTTCATTGCTTTTATTGTGCTCATTAGTATTTTGAAAATGTGAGGAGGCGGGTGAAGGGTTTAAGGCATGGCTGCTTTCAGTCACGTAACTAGCTATTTTTAACACTTAACCTTTAGGCATGTGATTATAATCTTAAGACAGAGGTAGACAAGCATCAGCTATCTATACAATAAACGAGGATCTCCTTATAGCACAGGGAACCAAATTCGGTATCTTTTTTTTTTTTGGTCTTTTTAGGGCCACACTGGTGGTATATGGAGGTTCCCAGGCTAGGGGTCGAATCAGAGCTACAGCTGCCGGCCTACACCACAGCTCACGGCAACGCTAGATCCTTAACTCACTGCGCGAGGCCAGGGATCAAACCTGCGTCCTCAAGGTTACCAGTCAGATTCATTTCCACTGAGCCATGGCGGGAACTCCCCAAATTCAATATCTTGTAATAACCTATAATTGGAAAGAATCTGAAGCTGTATGCCTCAACCTAACACAATACTGAAAATCAACTATAATAAGTTTTTTTAAATGAAAAAAAAATTTTTTTTTTCTTTTTTGGCCGCCCCACAACATACAGTGTTCCCGGGTCAGGGATCAGATCCGAGCCACAGATGCAACTTAAGCCACAGCTGCGCCAACACTGGATCCTCAACTCACTGTGCTGTGCTGGGGATAGAACTTGCATCTCAGAGCTCCCAAGATGCTGCCAATCCCACTGCGGCACAGTGGGAGCTCTGGAAAAAAATTTTAAATCAAAAAAAATAAAAGCTTCCTGAAGGCACTGAGAGAATTTCTTCAACCGCCTTAAGTTTTGAGAAACAAGCTCTCAGCTTTGATCCTCAGAGGCCATGCAGTTGTGAAGTGGAAAGGAAGAAAGACACACAACACACACACAACACACAACACTCACACACACGCACACCAAAAGCCCCTAAACGTTCCCCGGCTACCTTAACCAGTGGCACTTACTCTGTTATTGCCACCCGTGGGAAATGCTGCCATGGGAGAGTTTAGAGCACTTTCCTGTGAGTCTCAGGACAGACAGGGTCACTTATCAGGGCTCGGGGGGACCGGCTTTGCACCGGTCTGGCCACGTGACCTGAGCCAGTCACTCTCTAAGCCCCGGTTTCTTCATCTGGAAAACAGCAACCGGAGTTCCCTTTGTGACTCAGTGGAAACGCATCTGACTAGCTTCCCTGGCCTCGCTCGGTGGGTTAGGGATCAGGCGTTGCCGTGAGCTGTGGTGTAGGTCGCAGACGCGGTGCCGATCACGTGTTGTTATAGCTGTGGTGTAGACAGGCAGCTACAGCTCTGATTTGACCCCTAGCCTGGGAACCTTCACATGCCACAGGTTTGGCCCTAAAAAGACAAAAAACAAATAAAAAGAAAAAAAAAGGGGGTGGGGAACAGCAACTGCCATTCCCACCCCTGCAGGCTGTGGTACGTTCATCGCCTGTTGGTGGGGTGCCCACTCGGCCAGGCGCTGGGCTGGGGCGCTGGGCGCCGCAGTGATGGACCAACACAAGTCATGGTCAAGGAGAGAATTCACAGCGTACTCTGGGGGCAGCTGCACCGGGTCGGTAGGTACTGACGGGATTTGGAGCGCACCAGGGAAGACATCTAGACCCCCAGGTGAGGACGTGCTGGGAGAGCCTCTGCTGCGTGGGGGAGGTGTCGGCAAGACCCTGAGCCGGGCCAGGGGCTGGGGGACCGAGGTGGCCACAAGGGCTGGTGGTGCACCCCGAGGGTGGGGGCCTGCAAAGGTAAGCACAGACACGCGGGTGTGGCCGACTCAGACGAGGCTCCAAGTGGCAGGCAGAGCCTTTCACAACGTTTTCTGTTGGCTTTTTTTTTTTTTTTCCCCTGTTTCTTTTCTGTTGATTTTGTGTATGACAGCAACACAGCCACAGCCAGGCTCGGGGAAGGGGGGGGGCCAGGCCGGGGGAGCCACACAGCTGCTCTGGAGGGGAGGTAGAGAAAGGGGAGAGAAATTCTTCAGGGAAGAGGCAAGGCGGCTGAGTCAGTGTAGAGGTGCCTGGGTTCAGAGCTCAAGGCAACCAAAATGGGGACACACCCATGTGAGCTGCCAGCCAGCTCAACTGAAGCTTCAAGAGGAGCCCTTTCCCATAAGGCCAACCTGTGATGCTGGGTGGGTGGGTGCGGGGACCCCAGGCAAGGGGCTCAGGACAGGCCCCTGGCCTCATCTGCCTTTGCTTGTGGGCTCCGTCTGTCTGTCTGTCCCAGTTCACGAGTCTGTCTCCTCTTATTGTAATTAAAGCACTGAATTCTACTGATTCATCAAGAACTAATAGGAGTTCCCATTGTGACTCAGTGGTAACGAAGCCAACTAGTATCCATGAGGTTGCGGGTTCGATCCCCGGCCCTGCTCAATGGGTTAAGGATCCGGCGTTGCCGTGAGCTGTGGTATAGGTCCCAGATGTGGCTCGGATCCTGTGTTGCCATGGCTGTGGTGTAGGCCGGCAGCTGAAGCTCCGATTAAACCCCTGACCTGGGAACCTCCATATGCCACAGGTGCGGCCCTAAGAAGAAAAAAAAGCAACCGAGCACAAGCAGCATGGCAGGCCGCCCTGGTGGCTGGAATCCCTGCCCTGGACCTCTCCTAGCAGATAAAGACCCCAAAAAAGACAAGGGGATTTCTTCCTTTTAAGACGAATCATTCGGTCGCTTTAGCCACAGGAGGCAAAGCCCCCACAGTAGGAGCCCTCCCCCCCCCTGCAAACTCACCCCCGAGTCTCCCTTTCCATCTCTGTAGCAGCTGAGGACACCAAGAAGTCTCTAGAGCTGGAAGGGACATGAGATGTGAACCTTAGACAAGAAAGCGGAGGCCCCATTTTGCAGACAGGAAAGTTGAGGCCAAGAGAGGAAGTAACTGGCCCAAGGTCACACAGCTGGAGGCAGAGGCAGGCCTTCCCCAGGTACAGCCTTCCTGCTCCCTGCAGAGCCCAGGCCTCCTGGGCTCAAGGGCCTTGGCAGGCCCAGCTGAGGGCAGCTGGGGGCAGGGGGCGGCGGTGCAAGGTCTGGCAACTGAGGCCCAGAGCCGTCGAGACCTCCAGGTCACCACACTTTGGCCTCCTGGAGTCACAGGCAGCAGCCCTCACCCAAGGGCACTGCCCAGGAAGGAGAGAGTGCCTCACCCCACCTTTTATGCGGTGCCTTGGGGAGCGGGGGTGCTGGGAGTGGCCCCACAGCCACGCAAGTGGGTGAAGATTGATGCTGAGCGAGTGCCCAGCTTCCCTGAAGCCGGATGCGGAAAACCAACGTCTGCAGAAGCGGGGCTCCAGGCCCAGGCGGGAATCAGGCCCCAACACGCACCAGCTGTGCGTGGACCACGCTCAGCTTCCTCACCGGCAAAGCGCGGTTAACAATAGTGCTTACCTCGTCGTAGGGATCCAGGGAGATGCTCAGGGCCCGGGGTTTAGCAGAGACTGAGATCAGTTCCTCGCGCTCACACCGGCGCGATCCATGCGGCAGGGAAAGCGCACGTGGCAGGACCCGGGTTTGAGTCAAGAGCAGCAGCCGCCACCAGACAGCGGGGTGACAGGGAGGTAACTAAGGTTTTCGATGCGCCCCCACCGAACACAGCGAGGTCGTAAAAACACAAGGCGCGCGTATAGCAGTGACGGTTGTCAAGTTCCGTTCGGTGGTGACCTCCGGAGTCGAGAGGGCAGATGCGCTCAGGAAGGCTTCGTGGGTATCGGCGGTGCTTTATTTCACTCGGTGCAGGAAACACGAAGCAGACACGATTCCCCGCGCCCTCCGAGAGCCGCCACGTGTATTTGCTGAATGAGCGCGGAGTGACTCAAAAGCCCAGGGAAAACATCTCTGTCTCGTGGCTCCCAATTCCCTTCCCCACTAAGGGGGCCGGGGAGCAAGGGGCCGCGGAATGAAACCAAAGAAAGCGCCTGCTCCTAAGAAAAAGCCGGCAGGGAGACCAGGGCCCGGATGGCGCTAAGGGCGTCAGGGAGGGATTTTCCTGGGAGCTGCCGAGCCGGCCGAGATGAGCCCTCTTTTCTCCGAGGGAGGCCCACGCCCCAGCTCAGTCTCTCCACAAATGTCAACCAGCCTCAGCCCTCCCGTGCAGACGGAGCGTAATAAAAACAACACACGTGCAAAAGCCAAGTTCAGACCCAGCTGGCCCGTGTTTAATTCGGGGGGTGGGGGGAGCTGGGTCCTCTCCCCCAGCCCCCTCACTTCCCACGCATGTCCATTCTGAACTAACACCCCCGGGCTGTGGGTCTCCGGGTCTGGTCGCAGTACCAGCAACACCAGCAGCGCCTGGCAGCTGGTGGGAAATGCGAATTTCCTGGCCCCACCCCACACCTAGGGAATTGGGCGGTCCGGGGGTGGGGCTGGCCCGCTGTGCTTTAACAAGCCCCCTAGGGGCTTCTGATTGGCTACCTGGCTGCACTAGGCATCACCTGGGGAGCTTTAAAAGCTGCTGCTGCCTGCATCCCCCACCCTCAGGGAGTCTGGCGTAATTGGTCTGGGAAAAGGCTGGTTGATTCTACTGCGCACCCAGAGGATCGGCCAGAAATTCACTCCCCTAATTCTGTGCTCAGGGCAAAGAAGAATTTCCCCTTTCCAAAGGGTTTCTTCCTGTGCTGACCCAGCACAGGGTTTCTCAAACTTTGGAGCGCATTCGAATCCCCTAGAGGCTTGTTAGAGCCATTGGGTTTCTGAGTCAGCGGGTCTGGGGCTGCCTGAGAACTTGCATTTCTCACCAGTTCCCCCCCCCCCATGCTGACGGTCTGGAGACCTCTCTGGGTACCACTGCCTTAGAGGATCCTTAGAACAACCCTCCGAGGGCAGCATCAGTACCATCATTGGACAAAAGGTGAAAGGGAGGCACAGAGGGGCTAAGTGACTGGCCCGAGGCAACCACACTCAGTGATGGAGCTGCGACCCATCAGTCAGCTCCAAAGCCCCTGGTCTTTCCTGGGTGACCTTTGTTCAAAGGGGCAACCAGGATTTGCTCTAAGATCCTGAGCTCTTTCCCTCCCCACCCCCAGCCCTCCTCTCCAGGGCCAGCAGCGGGCGGCAACTGTGGGTGCCTTTCTTGGTGCTGACAAAGACCCTCTCCTTTGACCAAACTCGAGTCAGGCTCCTCTGAGAACTCTGGCTAGGATCCGGCCTTTGGGCTCTGCCCCTGGTCTGGTGGTTCTGCCCACTTAATCCAGATTTAGCAAGAAGCCTGCTGAGTCCGTTTAGCCCCAATCCCCCATCCTTGAGGTCTGATCAAATTCCCTACCGCCTACCCTCTTTGTCTTATCCGGACCTACCTTCAGGGAACATCCTGCCAGTTCAGTTTAGCCAGAATCTCCCTCAGCCCAGATGTTTCCTCTAATGTCCATCCAACGACTCCACCCTGCTCCTTGGCTATAAAACCCCCACTTGGCCACCGCCTCTCTCCCCCACTGCGAAGCCCCCCGCAACGGCCCCTTACACATTGTGATGGACCTAAATACAGTCTGCCTTCCGATCTTTAACAAGTGCCACGAATAACTCTTTCCTTAACAACGCCCACCTTCCCCCAGCTGCTCAGTGCCTTGTGCTGCCCCGATGGTTTGGGGTAGCGCAGGTTCAGTGCCCCTAGGCTTCCCTGAAGTCCCCTTCACTTTGAAATGGCACCCCAGCCCCCCCCACACACACACACACACACAGACCTGCGCTCGTCCATCAGCTGTCACTTTTGCACAAGGCACAGTTGGCTGCTCTCCCTCCTGGGGACACCTGCCTTCAACGTGGGGAGATCTTAGCAAAGCTAGCAGACCTCTCAGGATGGAACTTGTAAGAACCTTACATCACTCATTTACTCATTCATTCATTCAAACAGCCATTCATTTAACATTTACGGAACATCTCTGTAACAGATCCCATACTAGGTGTTGGGAATTGAAGTATAAGGAAGATTGGGGCACTGCCTTTTTTTTTTTTTTTTTTTAAACTGAGGAGAAAAATGCTTTGGGAAAACCAGGAAACATAAACCAGGGATTCTGCGTTGCTTGTTCACTGCTGCCTAGAGGAGAATTTGGCACATAGTAAGTAGGGGCTCAATAAGCATTTGATGAATGAATTAATGAGTTGAACGGGGAACCTGCCTGGGAGATCGCCCTTTTCTTTCTCCCCAAGAGTCAGCTGAGTCCAGAATGTTCTGGCTTGTTGATGTGTCTGTCTGGGGGTGATGTTCAGGTTGACTATGGGCACCCAAAGGGCATTTATGGGCTCTGTTCAAGAAATGCCCGTTTCATGGACTTCCTGTTGTGGCTCAGTGGTTAACAAACCCAACTAGCATCCCTGAGGACGCAGGTTCAATCCCTGGCCTTGATCAGTGGGTTAAGGATTCGGCAATGCCATGAGCTGTGTTGCAGCTCACAGACATGGCTTGGGTCTGGCACTGCTGTGGTGTAGGCTGGCAGCTTCAGCTCTGATCAGACCCCTAACCTAGGAACTTCCATATGCCAAGGGTGTAATCCTAAAAAGACCAAAAAAAAAAAAAAATGCCCATTCCAAACCCTCACTGAAGCTTCTAATCTCCTGCTGCCAGGATGCTGGGCTCCCAGTGGGTGCCTGGAAGTAGCCCCAAGGAGAGAGCAAAACGCCATGCATGAAATGAGCAAAACCACTGGAGGAGAAGGAAAAAAAGGGGGGGGGGGGTGGAGAGGAGCAGCCTAAAGGTGAGTCACAGCCAGGGACATCAAACCATAGACTTTCCAAAGACTGTCCCCATTTCGAATTTTAGTACTCAAAGTCCTACAGCTCAGGAAACCCTCAGTCTGGGGCAAAACCAGATGCGATTTACCCTCGCTTAGGGGGTAGGGAGAGAGTGGGGTCTGGACATTTTAGGAGAGGAGAGTAGGGCCTAGGGGGACCAGAGAGAAAGAAAAAAATGTTCAGAGTGGAGTTCTACGATTACTTCTTTCCACACCTGAGGTCAGAGTTCATGAGATCGGGTTCATCTCCAGATTGCCCACCAGGAGAGACAGCAGGCTCAAGGCTTCAGATTCTGGAATTGGCAGACCAGGGTTCAAATCTTCTGAGTCTGCATTTTCTCAGCTCTAAAATGGGCCAATTAGCCATACCTTTTTTTTTTTTTTTCCTTTTTAGGGCCACACCCGCGGCATATGAAAGTTCCCAGACTAGGTGTTGAATCAGAGCTACAGCCTCTGGCCTACACCACAATCATAGCAACTCAGAGTCCAAGCCACATCTGCTACCTACACCACAGCTCACGGCAATGCCGGATCCTTAACCCACTGAGCGAGGCCAGGGATTGAACCAGCATCCTCATGGATACTAGTTGGGGTCCTTATCACTGAGTCACAATGGGAACTCCTCCTCACCATTGCTGAAAGGGTTAAGTGAGAGAAGAAACATATAGTACCCCTCACATGCCTGCCACATAGTAACGAAATGGTAGGTATCATTGGTGCTCAATAAATACATGAGCCTTGATGGCCCCTTCTGATCTCCAACGATGAGAGTGGGGAGGAAGGCCAGGCGGGGGCTGTGGGCAGCGTGTGTGACCTTTGCCCCTGGCCCCTAGTCTTCTCTCACCCCTGCTGGGGGAGGGGCAAAGTACAGAGGTCTTCCCCTTGACCCCTCCCGATGGCTTTGAAGATGGCTGGGAAATGGGTGTTTCCCATCCAAGAGGGAACTGGGTCCATCTATGAGCAGATGACCCTTCCACCTGCCCAGCCTCGCCATTCTCTGACCTCCTCGCTTCGATGGCTCTTGTCTCCATCCTCCCTTACTGCCCCAGCCCGACCTTAGACCCTGTCCCAAAAAACCACACCTCCTCCTTCAACTTAACGTCACGTGTCCCTCTTTCTAAGGCCTCCTGACTTTCCAGCTCAAGATTCTTTTTTTTTTTTTTTGTCGTTTTGCCTTATCAAGGGCCGCACCCACGGCATATGGAGGTTCCCAGGCTAGGGGTCTAACAGGAGCTGTAGCCGCCGGCCTTCGCCACAGCCACAGCAACGCGGGATCCGAGCCACGTCTGCAACGTACACCACAGCTCACGGCAACGCCGGATCCTTAACCCACTGAGCGAGGCCAGGGATCAAACCCGCAACCTCATGGTTCTTAGTCGGATTCGTTAAACCACTGAGCCACGACGGGAACTCCCCAGCTCAAGACTGATGCCAGCATCCCTCCCCTGCACCAGACTTCCATTATCGCTGACCCTCCACTTTTCCCCTCTTTCTCCTCCACTGGATTGTCCCTGTCCCCTCCTTGTGCCGCTCAAATGTTGTGACTAAGGATTCCAATCCTTCCTGGGCAGACCCATCAGCTTCTACCTCTCTCCGGCCTCGTGGTGCTCACCGCGGGAAACCACAGCCCTGGTCACACCCAGTTCTGCCCCTGTGCTGGCCCGCACCTCCTGGAGAAAAGCTCCCAAACATGCTGACTGTGCCCACTCTTAAGTTAATGACCATGAACTTCATGTGCGCTCTAAATGCTGACCAGCCATCATCGCATTCTTCTCCAGTCCACTCCCCCCCCCCCACCTGCCCTAGGTAAAAATTCCCCAGCGCCTCCTCCAACATCCTCAGAGCCCTTGGCCTTGGCTCACGGAGCAGAAGGAAGCAATTGAAGAGGACTTGAGTGGCCTCCACCACCACATCGCCCCTACAACCGCCTCTGCAGCATCCACCCTACCATTTGGGATGGACCATCTGCCGCTCCTGGTGCAAGCCAACACCCTGCCCTCTCATCTACGTAAGGATGGGGCTTCTCTCCCTCTCTCTCCTGCTGCATTAATTATTCTTCCGTTATGACATCACTCTCAATAGCACAGAAACATTTCTGATCGCTCCCGTCTTAAAGAACTTTCCCCTGGGTCCACTTCCGCTTAGAGCTCCCACTCCATCTTCCCGCTTCGCATACGAGGAAAATATTCAAAAGACTTGTCTGTGCTCGTTGCCTTCTTCTCTTCTCATCGCTCTCATTTTTCCTTTCATTGTGCAATGGAAAGCACATAAGAAGTGCTTGAAACAATAATGTACTCATATGACCCAGCAATTCCACTCCTAGGTATATACTGAGAAGAATTAACAGCAAGGACTCAGCAAGGACCCTTTGTGGCTCAGCAGGTTAAGAATCCGACTAGTATCCATCGAGGATGCAGGTTCTATCCCTGGCCTCGCTCAGTGGGCTCAGGATCTGGTGTTGCTGCAAGCGGCAGTGTAGGTCCCCAGATCCAGCTCAGATCTGGTGTTGCTGTGGCTGTGGCATCGATCTCGGCTGCAGCTCCAACTGGACCCCGAGCCTGGGAACTTCCATATGCCACGGGTGCGGCCATAAAACGAAAAAAAAAATCCTAAGGAATCCATACAAAATCAATAGGATGAGGAGTTTCCTGGTGGCACGGTGGGTTAAGGATCTGACGTTGTCACTGTAGCAGCTCAGGTGGCTGCTGTGGTGCGGGTTAAATCCCTGGCCTGGGAACTTCCACACGCCATGGTGTGGCCAATAAATAAATAAAAGCAAGGACTCAAATAGAGTATGCTGACATTGTCCTACCACGTTCATTGCACATACTCACCATAACCAAAGTTGGAAACAACTTCAGTGTTCACTGATAGATGAATGGATAAATAATATTTGGTATATCTATACAATGGAGTATTCAGTCATACAAAGAAATGAATTTCTTTTGGTTTTGGTTTTGGTTTTGGGTTTTTTTGGCTGCACCTGCAGCATGCAGAAGTTCTGGCACCAGGGATCGAACCCATGCCATGGCAGCAACCTGAGCCACTGCAACGACAATGCCAGATTCTTAACCTGCTGAGTCACCAGGGACCTACAGGAATGAAATTCTGATACCTCCTACGACATGGATAAATCTTGAAAACACTGTGCTAAGTGAAATAAGCCAGGCACAAAAGGACAAATATTGTATAATTCTACTTATATGACATATCTAGAATAGGCAAATTCATAGAGACAGCAAGTAGAATAGAGGCTCTCAGGGGCTGAAGAGGGGAGAATGAAGAATCACTGCCTAATGGGTATGGAGTTTCTGTTTGTGGTGAGGAAAGAGGTTAATGATTCCTTTTTCGATATTAATATCAAGGGCGCAATTCATGAAAGAAATAACTGATAAGCTGGACGTCATTAACATCACAAACTTCTGCTCTGCAAAGACAATGTCAAGAGAATGACAAGGCCAGCTGCAGACTGGGAGAAAATATTTACAAAAAACACATCTGATAAAGAACTGTTATCCAAAAGAGGCAAAGAACTCAAAACTCAATAATAAGAAAATAAACAGCCAGATTAAAAAAAATGGGCCAAAGACTTTAACAGACATCTCACCAGAGACAGACAGATGGCAAATAAGCATATGCAAAGATGCTCCGCATCACATGTCACCATGAAAATGCAAATTAAAACAACAAGATACCACTCTGCACCCATTAGAATGGCCAGAATCCAGAACACTGATAACACCAAGTGCTGGCAAGGAAGTGGAGCAGCAGGATGTCTCATTCATTGCTAGCGGGAATGTAAAATGGTACAGTCACTCTGAAACACAGTTCGCCAATTTCTTACAAAACTAAATGCACTCTTACCATACGATCCAGCAACTGCACTCCATGGTATTTACTCAAAGGACTTGAAAGCTTATGTCCACAGAAAACCCTGTACATAAATGTTTACAGCAGCTTTACTCGTAATTGCCAAGACGCTGGAAACAACCAAGATGGCCTTCGGTAGATGGATGGATAAACCATGGTATGTCCCAATAATGGAATAATATTTCGCCTAAAAAGAAGTGAAGTAGCAAGCAGTGAAAAGACGTGGAGGAATCTTAAATCCATATTACTAAGTGCAAGAAGCCAATATGAAAATGTTATATACTGTATGATTCCAACACTAAGGCATTCCTTTTTTTGTTTGTTTGTTTTTTAGGGCCGCACCTGCGGCATGTGGAGGTTCCCAGGCTAGGGGTCTAATCGGAGCTGTAGCTGCCGGCCTACACCACAGCCACAGCAACACAGGATACAAGCCACGTCTGCGACCCTACACCACAGCTCACGGCAACGCCGGATCCTTAACCCACTGAGCGAGGCCAGGAATCGACCCTGCATCCTCATGGGATACTAGTCGGATCTGTTGCCACCGAGTCACAATGGGAATTCCCACTACGGCATTTCTTGAAAAGGCAAAACTATGGGGACAGTAAAGAGATCGGTAGCTGCCGGGGACTGGGGGAGGGTTGGGAAGGGATAAGCAGAGCACGGCAGATTTTTAGGGCGGTGAAACCACTCTGTATGATACAGTGATGGTAGGTTCATGTCATTATACATTTGTCCAAACCCATGCAACACCCAGGGTGGACCCTGATGTAAACCACGGGCTTTGGGTGGTAATGATGTATCAGAGTAGGTCCATCACTTGTAACAAAGGAACCACTTTCTGGGGGACGTTGATCGTTGATCGTGGGGGCAGCCCTGCGTGTGTCGGGGTGGAGGGTACATGGGAAACCTCTGCCCCTTCCTCTCAGTTTTGCTGTGAACCTAAAACTGCTCTAAAACAAATCAAGTCTTTAAAAAAAAAAAAAAAAGTTTGGTGGAGACTCTTCCCTACTCCCAGCATCTGTGCTGGGAGCTATTTGCCTTCCTATAATAAAGACTTTTGCTTCTTTGCTAAAAAAAAAAGAGGTTGGAAATAGAGAGTAATGATGGTTACACGACCTTGTAATAATGCCAGTGAATTGTATGCTTAAAAATGGTTAAAATGAGAGTTCCCGTCGTGGCACAGTGGTTAACGAATCCAACTCGGAACCATGAGGCTGCAGATTCGATCCCTGGCCTCGCTCAGTGGGTTAAGGATCCGGCGTTGCCGTGAGCTGTGGTGTAGGTCGCAGACACAGCTTGGAACCCTCGTTGCTGTGGCTGTGGTGTAGGCCAGCGGCTACAGCTCCGATTTGACCCCTAGCCTGGGAACCTCCACATGCCACAGGTGCGGCCCTAAAAAAAGCAAAAAAAAAAAAAGGTTAAAATGGTTACAAAAAAAAAATTTTTGTCTTTTTAGGGCTACACAGAAGTTCCCAGGCTTGGGACTGAATCAGAGCTACAACTGCTAGCCACAGTCATTCCAGATCCAAGCCACATCTGTGACCTATACCACAGCTCACGGCAACACCAGATCCTTAACCCACTGAGTGAGGCCAGGGATGGAACCTGCATCCTCATGGATACTAGTCAGGTTCATTACGGCTGAGCCACAACAGCAACTCCTAAAATGGCAGATTTTGTGTTATTTATATTTTACCACAATTCCAAAAACAGTAATAATGTAATACACCAAAACCCACTGAAGTGTACACTTTGTGTGTGTGTGTGTGTGTGTCTGTGTGTGTTTTTAGGGCTACATCCGCAGCATATGGAGGTTCCCAGGCTGGGGTCCAATCAGAGCTGTAGCCACCCGCCTACACCACATCTACAGCAACGTGGGATCGAGCCTTGTCTGTGACCTACACCACAGCTCACGGCAACACCGGATTCCTGACACGCTGAGCGAGGCCAGGGATCGAATCCTCATCCTCATGGATACTAGTTGGGCTCATTAACCGCTGAGCCACAAAGGGAACTCCTGAAGTGTACAATTTAAATGGGTGAATTGTAGAGTATGTGAACTCTAGCTCAGTAAGGTCACTTACAATAAATAAATGATTTAAAAAACACAGATATATAGTCAGTTGCGCGATCGTGAAGCAAACACCTGTGTGATGACCACCCTAATCAAGAAATGGAACATTTCCAGCCCCTCAAAAGCCCCCTGAATGTCTCCCACCCCTGTGAGTTCCCCTCAGGGTAGTGGCTACCTCCTACCCTAACTCGCAAGATAACTTTCTTGCTTTTCCTTTTAACTTTTGTAGCTTGAGTAGGTATCTCTAAATACACTGGTTTGGTTTTACCTTTTTAAACCTGTTTTTGAATTTTGTATAAATGGGGTACTGCGGGAAGCATTCTTTCGTGTTGGGTTGCATTTGCTCATCATCATGTTTCTGAGATCCAACCACGTTTTTGCATGTAAGCTATCGTTCAGTTTTCATTGCTATACAGTGTGTTCCACTGAATAAATATATTAAAATGTACTTGCCCACTCTATTGTTGATGAATATTTGCTGCTATGAGTATTCTTAATGTATGTGCATACATTTCCTCTGGGCATAAATCTCGGAGTGGAATTTCTAGTTCATAGTTTATGCATATCCTCAATTTGGATAGATAATGTTAAATTATTTTTGAAAATGTTATATTTTATACTCCCACTAGTAGTGTATGAAAGTTCCTATTGTTCAATATCCTTGCAAAGATTTAGTATTGTCACTCTTAAATTTTAGCTATTTTGGTTGTATGTAACAGTATCTCCTTATGGTTTTTGGTTATTGCTTTTGTTTTTTTGTCTTTTTAGGGCCGCATCTGCAGCCTATGAAGGTTCCCAGGCTAGAGGTCCAATCAGAGCTGTAACTGCTGGCCACAGCCACACGAAATCTGAGCCGCATCTGCAGCCTACACCACAGCTCACGGCAATGCCGGATCCTTAACACACCGAGCGAGGCCAGGGATTGAACCTGCAACCTCATGGATCCTAGTTGGGTTCGTTAACTGCTGAGCCACAATGGGAACTCCCTCCTTATGGTTTTAATTTCTATTTCCTTGACTACTAAGTTTAAGTCCCTTTTCTTAAATTTATTTGCACTCTATTATGATGCTTTTCAAATCTCTTGCCCACTTTTCTGCTGTGCTTTTCTTTCACTTGTTCTTCATCCAACCTCAGTAGAAGCTTTTTGTCAGGTATAGGAATTGCAAATATCTCTCCCCCCACCACCGCCCCTGCAACCCTGTGGCTTGTCTATCAGACTTGTAATGCTGTCTTTTAATGAAGAGAAAAATTATAATTTTAATGTGGTCACACTTATCAACATTTTCCTCTTATGATTAGTGCTTTTTGTGTGCCATTAAAAAAAAGAAATCTTCCCCTACTCCAAGGTCATGAAGACGTTCTCACATGTTATCTTCTGAAACTGTATTGTTTAGTCTTTTATATTCAGATATTTAATCTGCCTGGACTTGATTGCTGTGCATGGTGTGAGGTAGGGATCAAGTATCATTTTTGGAAATACAGTTATTCATTTGTCCCTGCACCATCTGTTGAAAAGACCCCTTGCCCCACTGCTCTGCAATGTTGTTTTTGTCATCAGTAGTGTCCGTATTTGCAAGGATTTGTTTCTGGGCCTTCTATTACGTTCTATTGGTTTATTTTCTACCTTTTTTTTTCTTTTTTTTACCAATTGTATGCTATCTCAATTACTGTCAATTTATAATGTCTTTTTTTTAGGGGGGGGTCTTTTTGTCTTTTTAGGGCCGCACCTGCAGCATATGGAGGTTCCCAGGCTAGAAGTCCAATCAGAGCTACAGCTGCCGGCCACAGCCACAGCCACGCCAGATCCTCAACCCACTGAGCAAGGCCAGGGATCGAACCTGCGTCCTCACGGATGCTAGTCGGATTCATTACCATGGAGCCACAATGGGAACTCCTATAATAAGTTTTGATATGCAATAGAACAAATCTTCTCACTTTTCAAGCATGTCACAGCTCTTCCTGGCCCCTTGAATTTCCATAAAGTTTTAGTACCAATTTTTTTAAGGTCCACAAAGCAGACAAAAATACCTCCTGGGATTTTGATTATAATTTCATTGAATATGAAGGTTAATTTGGGGAGTACTTATGTCTTTATAACATTGAACTGTCTAGCTCTGGAACATAATGTATTCCTTTAGTTTTTTCCCTTTTAGTTTCCCTCAGTAATATTTAATAGTTTTCTATAGGACACCTTATGCACCTTAAACATTTTTTTTCCTAGGTGTTTGACCTTTTTGATGCTACTGTGGTGCTAATGGCATCAAATTTTTGCTGGCATATATAAGTACAATTTATTTATTTATTTATTTCGTCTTTTTGCCTTTTCTAGGGCCACACTCGCGGCACATGGAGGTTCCCAGGCTAGGTGTCTAATAGGAGCTGTAGCTGTCGGCCTTTGCCACAGCCACAGCAACGCGGGATCCGAGCCGTGTCTGCAACCTACACCACAGCTCACGGTGACGCTGGATCCCTAACCAACTGAGCAAGGCCAGGGATCGAACCCGCAACCTCATGGTTCCTAGTCGGATTCGTTAACCACTGAGCCATGATGGGAACTCCAAGTACAAATTATTTTTTTATATTGTCCTTGTGTATAGCAATTTGCTAATTATTAATTTTAATAGCTTAACTGTAAATATTTTGATTTCCTACTCTATGTACCCAGTAGCATTATCTACATATAATTACAGTTTTATTTCTTCTTTTCTAGTTCTTTTACCTTTTCTTTTTCTTGCTTTGCTG
Source organism: Catagonus wagneri (assembly GCA_004024745.2). NCBI lineage: Eukaryota > Metazoa > Chordata > Mammalia > Artiodactyla > Tayassuidae > Catagonus > Catagonus wagneri. The sequence goes on from PVHT020000193.1 coordinate 8,530,481, forward strand.
CGATGGCTGGAACCATTATAGGGAGAATTATCCTCTTCCTGATCTCAAAGGAAAGCTTTCTACAGTTCACCACTAAGCAAAATTTTTGCTGTAAAGTTTTTGTAGATACTGTTTTTCAAAACATGGAAGTTTGCTAAGTGTTCTTTTCAGTAAATGAATGTTACATTTTATCACTTTTCTTCATTTATGAAGTAGATGGTGTGATTGCCTTTCCTTTTTCTGTTAATGCAGTAAATTCTATTAGCTGATATTCTATTATCAAAATAATTCTGCATTTCTGAATTAAATCTTATGTGGTAAAGGCATATGATTCTTCCCCCCCACCCACCATGTTTTATTGCCAGGTTTAGTTTGATAATATTTGGTTAGGATAGTTTGCATCTACGTTCTTAAGAAAAACAGGCCTGAAAACTTTTCTTTCTTTTTAAAACGTGTTCTTGTTGTGTTTTGTTATTTAGGTAAGGTGGGCTTTACTAAAAGAGTATAGGAATGGTCTTTTTCTACTATCTGGAAGAGTTTTGTAATATTGTTATTATTTCTTCTCTAAGTGTTTGGTAGCATTCTTGCAGCCATCTAGGTCTGGAGTTTGTGGGGATGGGGTAGGAGGGTGGAGTGGGAGGTATGGGAAAGTTTTAAAAGACTCAGCCCATTTAATAGTTATAAAGAATACTCAGATTTTTCTATTTCTTCTTGTATCCCTTTGACATGTCTTATTTTTCTAGTAATTTGTCAATTTCACCTAAAATTTTTATTTTATTGGCACAAAATTGTTCATAGTATCCTTTTATTATCTTTGTAATATCTAAAGGACCTGTAGTGAGCCTTTTTCCCCCATTCCTGGTATTGATAATTTATGTCTCTTCTCATTTTTTCTCGGTCAACCTTGACATAGATTTATCAATTTCATTAATTTTTTCAGAGGACCAGCTTTGGGCTTTGTTGAACCTCTCTATTATATCTTTACTTTTTATTTCATTGATTTCTGCTCTCATCTTTAATATTTCATTTTTCTACCCTCTTAGGTTTAACTCTGCTGTTCCTTTTTCTGCCTTCTTGATATGGGTGCTTAGCTCATTAATTTTCAGGCTTTCTCCTTGATTAACATACATATTTAAGGTTCTACATTTCCTAGCTTTAGTACTGCTTTAGCTCTGTCTCCCAAGTTTTGGAATATAGCATTTTCATTATCATTCTGTTCAAAATGTTCTCTTCTTTTCATTGTAAAGTCTTATTTGGTCACTTAGAAGTATATTTCTTAATCCAAACGTTATCTTTTTATTATTAAGTTCTAGCTTATAAACACTGTGCCCTGAGAACATACTCCATTTCTTAAAATGTGTTGTAACTTGCCTTACGGATCAGTCTAATTTTTTGTAACTGTTTTATTAGAGTTGATAAAGAAGCTATTTTCTATAGTTGTTTCTACAGTTGTAGATTGTTCTTTATACGTCTACTAGGTCATGTTTGTAGTTGAGTTGTTGTACAAGTGTTCTATACATTTGCTGATATTTCTGTCTGCTTGTGCTATCAGCTGCCGAGAGAAGTATGTTAAAACCTCCCACTACGATCAAGAATTGGGCTTTCCCTTTGTAATTTGCTTTATTTGGAGGCTTTCTTATTAGGAGTATACACACATAAAATCGGTACCTTCTTGGTGAATCAAACACGTAAAAAATCATGATGAAGTATTTTTATATCTAGTAATGTTTTTCCATAAAGCTTATTTCTTTGAGAATATAGTCATGTCTGCTTTCCCTTGGTGAATATACACATTCTATTTGTCCTACAATTTCTGTATTTCCTTTTCTCTTCTTTCGTGAGTTCATTTGGATTAATTTAGTAGTTTTTAGTATTACTGTGTTTGTTAGAATTATTATAGAGGCTCTATAGCTTTTACTTTTTGGTTTTATCTGGTGATTTGCCATTTACAACTTTTTACTGTTTTTTTCCAATGCATCAATTGCTCCCAGAAATATGATTCCAATTCCATAGCCTTTACGATTATTATTTTCCCTGTATCTCTTACATGTTTGAGACACTGTACTAGGCCAGTGAATTCCCTTCCATCCATATCCCATCCCAAATGCAATACAAGAGACTCATCTCCCGCAGCCATTGGGCAGAAACAAACTGAGAGTCAGGCCCGGGACTTAATTATAATTAAGAGTAGCCGTGCTCTAGAGAAAGTAAAATTCTCAACTCCAGCAGGTCTTCTGTGCCAAGACCATGGCCCTGATTGGGAAGGAGTGGTGTCCTGAGATATAAAATAGGGACATCCGGATCAATGCAATCAAAAAATCATAACTTGCCACATGCCCCTAAAACCCTCTGGGCCTCCAGAAGTGGCCCACATCTCCATATTAAAGGCCAATGCCAGCCAAAAAATGGCAAAAGTAAGCAATGCTAAAAGTCCATCCTTCCATAAAAGCAATGAAAAAAAAAAAAACGGCAAAAACTGTCATAATCAACTTTTCCGGAACTCTGGAAAGTAACCACAATGTTGCAGCAATGAGGGGAATGCTTAATCAAGAAAACCAGGTTGACTCTCAATAGGCACAGTGAGCTTTGTGACATTTTAACTAACCCTGGTCCTTCATGGTAGCAACCCCACATTCCCAGTACTAGTACTGGTACTGAAGGGAGAAGAATGGACCTTACAAAGAATTGCAGTTGTTTATTTGGACCTGTCTGATGGCTTCCTGGAGAACCAGCGCAAAGGGCTTGCCTTTATCTCATTTAACTCAAACTCTCTCAGTGTTGAGATGACTACCAGAGGCATTTGTTGAAAACATTTACAGGCAGCTGTGTTAGTCACTGCTGTCTGGGGCAGTAGATAACAGTTATGGCAAACAAACGATAGACTAACTAAGAAGCTTGGGAGGAAAAAGCTAAGTAATGAGGTGCTTTGGGAGTAAGAGCTTTGAAAAGTTCTGACATATTCCTGGGATTCTAGAAGAAGGCCACATGCCTGCCCAGGGCTGTATGCACACTCAGGAAAGACCTAAGAAGGCCCTAACCTCTGATCTCTAGCTGGCCTTCAGGCTCTGTGTAAGCAGGAATTGAAGGCTAGAGCAGAGTTGTAAACTACCTGACTGAGCACTGAAGGTTTTCCCAAACAGATACACAGAACTTTTTTTTCCTTTTATTGGTTTCTTGATTCTAGGAATTTAAAGAAATCTTTCTCCAGTTCTAGTTGGCAGCTAAGCTAATGGAATGGAGACTTTAGTGGCCACACACAACAAAGACTACAGATCTTATAAAATTAGTTCGGTAAAGTTTGTAAAAAAAACCAACTACTACTACTACAACAAGCAGCAACAAAAAGTTCTTGCTTTTGGTTGGGGGGTGGGGGGCAATCTAATTTCCCAAGTTGCTACATTATAATATTAAAAACATCCAGTTCTCAACAAAAAATGTATGAGGCATGCAAAGAAACAAAGTGTAATCCATACACAGAAAGAAAAGCAATAACAGAGACGGTTCCTAAGGAAGCCCAGACATTGAACTCATTAGATAAAGACTTTAAATAAGCTATTTTAAATCTATCCAAAGAACTAAATGATACCGTGAGACTGATGTTTCACCCCCCCCAAAAAAAAGACTGTCAATAAAGAGATATAAATCATAAAAGGAAACCAAATAAAAATTCCGGAGCTGACAAGCACAATAACTACAACGAAAATTTACTAAGAGGCTTAACAGCAGAGTCATGCAGGTGGAAGAAAGAACCAGCAAACTTAAAAATGTGTCAATTCAGATTGCCTAGTCTGAGGAATAGAAAGAAAATAGAATGAATAAAAATCAGCAAGGCCTAAGAGAATGTTGGGACATCACACAGCATACTAACACATGCATAATGGGAGTCCAAGAAGGAAAGGAGATAGAGAAACAGGCAGAAATAAATATTTAGAGAAATAATGCTCAAACGTCCCAAATTTGATGAAAAAAAATTAACATGTACATTCAAGTAACAAAACAAAATCCAAGTAGAATAAACTTAAAGATATCCACACACAGACATATTATAGTCAAATTGTTGCAAGCCTGAGAGAGAGTTTTTGAAAGCTGCAAGAGAGGCACAACTCATCAAGTACAAAAAAATCTTCAATAATCTTATTGTGGTCTGAGTGCTTTTGTCCCCCTAAAATTCATATGTTGTAATCCTAGCCCCCAAGGTAATGGTATTAGGAGATGGGGCCCTGGGAGGTGATTAGGTCATGAGAGTAGAACCCAGATGAGTAGGATTGGTGCCCTTAATAAAAGACCCAGAAGAGCTCCCTTACACCTTCCATCACGAGTGGCAACAGTGGAAAGCCATCTGACTATGAAGCAGGGAATAGGTCCTCACTGAATGCTCAATACACTGGCACCTTGACTTTGGACTTCCCAGGCTCCAGAACTGAGAAAAATAGTTCTGTTGTTTATAAGCCACCCAATCGATGATATTCTGTTATAGCAGCCCAAATGGACTAAGACATAGATTAACAGCTAATTTCTCATTAGATATCATGGAAACCAGAGGCACAAAGATGGCACAAAGTGATTAAAGGGGAAAAAAATAAAAAAAACTACCAAGAATTCTATAGCCAGCAAAATTATCCATCAAAAAACTGAAGAGCATTCCAAGATTACTTGAATTCTGTATTCTCTCTTACAAATGGAGTTTAACCTCAAAAACGAGTGCTTTAAATTTCTTCCAAAATAAATTCCTGTGAAAAAGAATAAAAATAACTGATGGAGATTTTAATGAAGGAGAAATTAAGATAGTCACTGATAAACAAAAGCTGAGTAAGTCTGTCACTAGCAGACCTGTCCTATGAGAAATGCTAAAGGGAGTTCTTCACTTTGAAATGAAAGGACACTAGCAGTAACTCAAATCCACACAAAAGAAATAAAGAATACTAGTAAAGCTAACTATATAAATATAACAATGAGTATTAATGTGTTATCTTTTTTCTCAGTTATACATACATGCATACGTGTGTGTATATATATTTTTTATATATATACACATATGTATACTCTTTTCCATTATGGTTTATTAAAGGATATTGAATATAGTTCCCTGTGCTACACAATAAAACCTTGCTGTTTATCCATGTATTTTCTTTTTTTTTTTTTTTTGGTCTTTTTGCCTTTTCTTGGGCCGCACCTGCGGCATATGGAGGTTCCCAGGCTAGGGGTCTAACAGGAGCTGTAGCCACCGGCTTACGCCACAGCCACAGCAACCCGGGATCTGAGCCGCATCTGCAACCTACACCACAGCTCACAGCAACCCCGGATCCTTAACCCACTGAGCGAGGCCAGGGATCGAACCTGCAACCTCATGGTTCCTAGTCGGATTAGTTAACCACTGAGCCACAACGGGAACTCCCTTTCCATGTATTTTCTACTTGTAACTTCTCTTTATCCTATCTGACTTAAAAGACATCTGTATAAGAGTTCTCTTGTGGCACCATGGGTTAAGGATCCGGCTTGTCACTGCAGTGGCTTGGGTTGCTGCTGTGGTGCAGGTTTGATCCCTGGCCCTGGAAATTCCACGTGCCACAGGCATAGCCAAAAAAGACATCTGCATAAAATAATGATAAATCTATACTGATGGGCACGTAATATAGATAACTATGTAGTTTGTGACAATAACAATATGAGGGAACAGAATTCTATAGAAGAAAATTTTATATACTATTGAAATTAAGTTGGCATTGATCTGTACTAGATTGCCGTAAATTCAACATGTTAATTGCCATCCCTAGAGCAATTGCTAAGAAAAATAGCGAAAATATATAGTATAAGAAACGACAAGGGACTTTCAATGGTCCACTGGAAAATACCCACTTGATATGAAAGAAAGCAGTATTAGAAGAGCAAAAAAAATTAGAGACATACAGGAAAGCAGGTAACAAGAAGAATCATTTTCCTGGTATATTTAATTGGCCTTAATCTTCGAGAGCAGGCAGGGTTATGTAACACAAGGGAGATGGGATTATATTTGGCATTCAGATGACATTCTTGGGCACTTCTTGGCAATCTCTTGGCCAGGTTCGATAGGAAACTGAGAAATGTAGCATCCCTGGCCTAAAAGGGGCATAGTGACCAGGGCTCAGAACCCTCGGGGATGAGACTCTGCATCATGTTCCCAGATAAGTCACCTAAAGGGACAGAATTGCTCTTGAAGTGTGAGGAGACGGTAGAATGGGGAGTGGAAAAGGGAGACAGTGACTATCATCTGAGGCCCTGAGGCCAGATGCAGTAGCTGGCTCTGAGCTCATCTCACTAACCTCCTGCTAAGTTTCTCCAGGAAAATGAAGAATCTTGGACTTGAGCTGCTCCCCAAGTTGATTCTATGAAGCAAGTGGATCTAAGTGGCACATGGGGTGGACTGTAGCGGGCGCTGCCCAAATGTCCCACTTCAGGATGGACGCGCTCATTCCCTCTGCCACTGGGAGTGTAAGCAGCTACCAGCCACCAGCTTTCCTTCGCTGGAGGCTGCCTGCAGCTGAAGATACCTACCCCGTGTTCCCTTCCCAGGGACAAGCCCCTATTCAATGACTGGTCAATGCCGAAGTACAAAGGCCCGGTCCCCTCATCACAAATTAGGATAAAGGACCATCCCAGCTGCAGAGCTCCCCATGGGATGGTTCCTTGCTTGCAACCCCATCACAGTTACATGTCCTCTGCCCAATTCTGCAGCCCTCATGTCCCTCAGGTATAGATCCTGAACGCACTGCTCAATAAGCTTCATTGTCATTGCTGTGGCACAGGTTCTATCCCTGGCCCTGGAACATCCACATGCCATGAGTGTGGCCAAAAAAAAAGAAAGAAAAAAGCATGCAAATCTTGGTCTCAGGGTGATTGCCAAGGAAATCCGGACAGTGACAAACTGTCTTCCAATAGTACTCTTGGGAAACACCCAAGTGAAATACTGGGTATAGTGACTGGGAAGTTATTGCGTCCATCCTTCCAGCTTTGAGGAATCCTCACAAGTCTGAAAAATCAACACCAGTAACTCCAAAGGAGACATTTCTATTGGTCTGTCTTTCTCAAGTTATAACTGGGAGGGAGATTTTACCATTGATCAACTGGACCATCCTACACTGACCTAACTGCTCTCTGCGGGTCTTGTCATTAATTATTCTAGCAATAGACCCCACCCTTGGCTTAACCCCACAAGTCTTTGCAAAGACTCACTCCTAGGGTAAAAACCAGTGAAATACAGTTACAGACAGAATGGCATTCAGACATCATATTTATCTGTGTGGAGACAGCTGAGACCATTCTTGATGGATGGGCCCATGGTATTTCATCAGGACTGGCTGTAAAAGTTGAACAGTGTGTGACATTTGGGGCAGTGAGAAACCCGGCATGTCTTATGGCTCATCTTTCCAGTAATCGACTTTAGAGCACCCTTAGCACACTGGACCAGCTTTGTCATCTGCCCACTTATCTGCGGGGATGGGGGAGGACGGCCACGGTGGGATCAAGTCCCTGTCCATAAATCCTTTACACTCAACTGAGGCAAAGGCAGCCCCATTACCAGAGGTAAGTGACTTGTAATGCCCACGCTATAAATCGCCCTCTGAAGCTCCAGACACGTGAGAGCAGGGGTCTGAGGGAGAACAACGAGCATATCAAGTGATTCTGCAAAGGAGCCTATCACCGTCAAAAACTCCTGTCCTGGAGTTATCATCGCGGCACAGTGGTTAACGAATCTGACTAGGAACGATGAGGTTGCGGGTTCGATCCCTGGCCTTGCTCAGTGGGTTAAGGATCCGGCGTTGCCGTGAGCTGTGGTGTAGGTCACAGATGCAGCTCGGATCCCGCGTTGCTGTGGCTGTGGTGTAGGCCGGCGGCTACAGCTCCTGTTAGACCCCTAGCCTGGGAACCTCCACATGCCGCGGGTGCAGCCCTAGATAAAGCAAAAAAAAAAAGACAAAAAAAAAAGTCCTGTCTCTGGATTAGTCCTGCAAAATTCTTGGCCAGGATTGCACGGCCTTCTCCAGGAAAAGGAGGTGGCTTTGCTGACTGGGCCACAAGTCCTGGAAAGTCTGGGCAGGTATCATCAATAGTGGTGTCATTCCAACATTAGACTCGAATCTCATGTTTTCCTGTCAACAGTTCCCTGATATGTGTACTGTGGCCAAGATAACAGTTTGACCATCTTTCTAGAATAACTGCAGCTTAGGTGAGACTATATTGTGCCAGATGTAGTTACCAATTATTGATACACTGAACCTGGGGATGACCTTCCGCTTGCATGTTCAGCTCTTACTGAAAACAACTGCAAAGTCTCGGCTCCATCCTGGTAGAACTCTAGGAAACAGAGACCAGCAGCAAAAACCCTCGGCGTCATTTTAAAAGTCAAGAGCTGACTCTATAAAGACTTTTTAAAAGATAGATCTCTGGCAAGCATTTTTTAGAATAAAAGGGGGAAGATGTGAATAAAATACAGAAAGAAATAACCACAGACACAAAAGTGATTATTAAAAAGAGAAAAGCAGGAGCTCCTGTCGTGGCACAGCAGTTAACAAATCTGACTAGGAACCATGAGGTTGCGGGTTCGATCTCTGGCCTCGCTCAGTGGGTTAAGGATCCGGCGTTGCCGTGAGCTGTGGTGTAGGTCGCAGACGCGGCTGGGATCCTGCGTTGCTGTGGCTGTGGCGCAGGCTGGCGGCTACAGCTCCTGTTAGACCCCTAGCCTGGGAACCTCCATATGCCGCGGGTGCAGTCCTAAAAAGCAAAAACTAAAATAAAATAAGAATAAAAAATAAAAAGAGAAGAGCATAATGAATAACTCTGCACTAATATTGAAAATAAAGATGGAATAAAGTCCTAGAAATATACAAAATGTCAAAATTTAACCAAGAAGAAAATGACTAAATCTAGTCCTGAAATGGTAGTCAAAGACCTCCCCTCCCCCAAAACTTCAGGCCCTGGTGGGTTTACGGGCGAGTTCCATGACTTTTTTTTTTTTTTAAATGGGTAACAATAATTTTTTTTCCCCCAAGAGGCAGTAGTCTACAACTATTAACCCCAGACCCCCTCTACCATACCACTCCCTCCCCCACCCTCTTGGCAACCACAAGTCTGTTCTCCAAGTCCCTATGACATTTTTTAAGAAACAATTTCTATTTCACAGAAATTGTTTTGGGGGTTAGAAAAAGAGTGAAAGCTGCCCAGCTCATTTTATGAGGCCAGTATTTCCCCCCCTCTTTGGTTTAGGGCCACACCCGCAGCATATGGAGGTTCCCAGGCTAAGGATTGAATCAGAGCTACAGCTGCCATGCTACGCCACAGTCACAGCAATGCAGCATCTGAGCCACATCTGCGACCTACACCACAGCTCATGACAAAGCCAATCGCCAACCCAGTGAGTAAGGCCAGAGACCAAACCCAGATCCTCATGCATATGAGTTGGATTCATTTCCACTGTGCCACAATGGGAACTCCTGAGGCCAGTATAATCTTAGTTCCAAAACTAGTTAGTGACCACATTTTTAAAAAGTACTTATAAGCCTTTTTTCATTTATGTATATATATAAATCCTGGACAAAGTATTAGCTAACTGAATGCAACATTTTTTTTAATCCATCATAATAAGAGTTTATATCAGAAATTCAACCAAGATTCAATATCAGTAAACCTAGCAAACTAGGAGTACAAAGAAATTTTGATAAAGATTATATACCAAAACCTACAGCAAATATACTCAGTGGACAAACCTCAGACACTATATACTTTTTAAGACCGTGAATAAGACAAGGACGTCCTCATTACTGCTAATGCTTAAGCATGAATGTCCTGACCAATGTTAGAAAACGAAAATTATTAAGAGGTTATATTAGTCTAGGTACAAATAGAATGGAGAGTGGGGGGAGACAGGGATATTTATTTTAAGAAATTTGGCTCATGCAGTTGTGGAGGCTAGACAGTCTGAAATCTGCTGGGTAGGCTGGCAGGCTGTAGACCCAAGGAAGAGCTTATGTTGCAGTTCAAGTCCAAAGACACTCTGGAGGAAGAATTCTCCCTTCCTTGGGAATGTCAGTCTTTTTTCCCTCAAAGCCTTCAACTGATTAGATATGGCCCACCTACATTATTCTGCTCTATCTTAAGTTTACTAATTTCAGTGTTAATCATAGCTTAAAACAATACTCTCATGGCAATATCTAGATTTGTTTCTCACACACACACACACACACACACACACACACACACACAAACTGGGCACCATAGTCTAGCCAACTTGACACATAAAATTAACCACCAAAGTATTATTTTTGGAAGGAAAAGGATTAGACTGCTATTTGCAGGCGGTATGATCATCTATCTAGAAATAAAAATACAATCAACATACTCTTAACTCTAATGGGAGGTATGTATGTATAAGACTTCCAGCTAGAAAATCAACCTACAGAAATTAGTAACAGCCCTTTACTCCCAGAAATAACTGGGAACTATAAACTGTAATAAAAATAAATCAATATACAAGCCCACTCTGGGAAATGCAGTGAGATACTAGCACAAAGATAAACTGATCAATGGAAAAGAATAGAAAACCCAAAAGCAGATATACATTCAGGTCATGGGATTTATGACAATGCGACTCTTGTGTGCAGGGGCAGCGGGGGGTGGGGGGGTAGTAGCCTTTTAAATAAGTGGTACTGGGTTATTTTTATATCTAAATGAAAAAAAAAGAATCTGGATCCCTATCCCACATCATTCATATAAATCAATTTCAGAAGAATTGCAGATCTAAGTATGAAAGCTAAAATAATAATGCTTTTTGAGAAAAACATCTTCATGGCTTGGTGTGGGCAAAGATGTCTTTAACAGAACACAGAAGGACTATTGAACTATTTGAAATTAAAAGAGCTAAAAGGCAACCTACAAAGTGAGAGAGGCAATCCGGGACATACATGAGAAGAAAGATTCATTTCTAGACTATATAAAGAACATTCACAAATTAATAACAAAAAGACAAAACACAAAAGAGAAATGGGCAAAAGTCTGGAGCAGACACTTCAAAAAAGATATTCAAGTGGCAATTAAATATCTAAAGGCATTCAATTTCATTAAACATTAGGGAGATACCAATTAAAACTACAATGAGGAGTTCCCATTGTGGCACAGCAGAAACAAATCTGACTAGGAACCATGAGGTTGTGGGTTCAATCCCTCGCCTCGCTCAGTGGGTTAAGGATCCAGCGTTGCCGTGAGCTGTGGTGTAGGTCGCAGATGGGGCTCGGATCCCACGTTGCTGTGGCTGTGGTGTAGGCCGGCGGCTACAGCTCCTGTTAGACCCCTAGCCTGGGAACCTCCATATGCCATGGGTGCGGCTCTAAAAAGCAAAAAAAGGAAAAAAAAAAGCTACAATGAGATATGAGCATATGCCCACCAGAATGGCTAAGATGAAAAGGAGACGGAAAATAATAAGAATTAACCAAGGTGTGGCAGTGGCAGGGGCAGCGGCCACTGTCAAACCATTCTGTGGGAGTGTAAATTGGTACAATCACTCTGGAAAACTGGCAGAAAATACCAAAGGTGAACATATGCATAACCTATGGCCCCGTAGAAACGTATTCAGAAGTTCTTCAAAAGGTATTTACAAGAATTTTCATAGCAGCACTATCTCTTATGGCCAAAAACTGGAAACTCCCCAAATGCCCTTCAGCAGTGAAATGAATGATTATGCGATGGAATACCATACAACAATAACAATGAACGAACTGCAATTAGATACAACAATACGGATAAATTCTACAAACATGCTATTGAGTGAAAAATGCCAGACACAAGGGAGAACACGAAGTACGATTCCACTTGTATGAAGCACAAAACAAAAAACCATACAAAACAAAAGCAAAACTAATGGATGTTAGGTAGTCAGAGGGCTTCTGGTGTTTTCACATTTGGAAATTCACCAAATTATTTATGATTTGAAAACTTTTATGGCTGTATGTCCTACTTTAAGAAAAAATTCAAATAAATTCTCAATAAGAGATTTCTGTTTTCAAGTTCCTCATGTCAGAGCCAAAGCGATCTTTTGTGGGGATGAGAAAAAAAACTGGCACATCAAAGGGGAAAAATTACAACTGGATCTCAATCCTTTGAGTTAAAAACCTTCGATATTGTGATTTATAAGAAATGTATATTTTGAGGAGTTCCCGTCGTGGCGCAGCGGTTAACGAATCT
>PVHT020000193.1:8542769-8585273 GCA_004024745.2 Catagonus wagneri
CTGGCCTTGCTCAGTGGGTTAACGATCCGGCGTTGCCGTGAGCTGTGGTGTAGGTCGCAGACGCGGCTCGGATCCTGCGTTGCTGTGGCTCTGGCGTAGGCTGGCGGCTACAGCTCCGATTAGACCCCTAGCCTGGGAACCTCCACATGCCGCAGGTGCGGCCCTAAAATGACAAAAGGCAAAAAAAAAAAAAAAAAAAGAAATGTATATTTTGGTTTTTGTTTTTAATTTAAGCTGAATTTTTTAAAAAAGGAATATACTTGAATTTGCTTATAAATTTAGAAATAAATTTTGGAAGGCTAAACAAGAAACAATTATGACTATCTGAAAACAGCGATGGTAGTATATTCAAATATTAAATAATATTAAATAAATATGAGGAGACAGTCACTTCAGAATATTTTAGAAACAGAAAGATGTATTTGGTCATTCAGATGATCAAACATGTATCTCTCATATACATTAGGTCTTCACAGTTTCTGGCTCGAAGCTCTTAAAACCCTTGGAATTTCCTGAGATGAGGACAATAAAGCTGCCTTTTGTGATGTTAATAAGGGGACTTACGGGAAGCCCTTAGTAACCCAAGGATGGGGGCTGGTTGCCAAAAGAACCAACCAGGTGTTCAGGAGGTTGCAACTTTAAGACCCACCCCCCATCTCGGTGGGGGTGGGGGGGGAGCTGGTGATTGAGTTCAGTGGCCAGTGGCCAGTGACTTAATCACTCACGCCTAGGTAGAAGCCTCCATAAACACCCAAAAGGATGGGGCTGCATGTTTAATAAAAGTCTCCGGGAGGGTGACTTTTGGTTAGAGACTTGCTTTTGTGTGACCTGGTAGTGAGGATATGGGGCAAGAGTTTGCTCACCCGCACTCAAGCTCAAACTTCTGGCAGATGTGTCAGTCATCAAGATACTGTCTCAACTCCGAACGCATCATGCTAGGGTTGGGGCTTTGCAGATGTTTCTGCATTGCCAGAAGCTCCTTTTTAGGCTCTGCCCGTAGGAGGTGCTAGAGGAAGGCTCAAGGCTAGAGGACCAGGAAGGGACGGGATTCTTCCTTTGGGGATCTGCTGGCTTCCTGCTGGCTTCCTGGTCACTTCCTGATCCTGTGAGCGGCATTGCCCACGTTTCTTCACTCTGCCAGGAGAGCAGTCCCTTCCTGTAGCAGCAGTTGAACCCATTTTGCAGCTTTTTCTGACAGCCACAGAACCAGCCAGCAGCCCCTCCTCCGAGGTCTGGGTCCTAGCTCCACCGCATTGCCTTGCTGAGCTCAGAGACATCAAGATCAGCTGGCTAGCGTGCCCTCCTCGGGAATGTGGGTCCCACCTCAAGTGTGGTGCCTCCTGTGAGCTCAGACACCAGCACCAGCCAGAGGCGTCCTTTCCTCAAGCATCTGAATTCCAGCCCCACGTGAGCCCCACTCCAAGCTTCTAGGTTCTAATAATTGCAACTTGTTCCTTTGTTCCCCCAGCAGTGGTAGTTACCGCCTGAAATTCCAGCCTCCATGATGCCTTCGTGTGCCCTTTTTGGTTCTTTGGTAACTAGTTAATAATTCCTTATACAGACAGATCTTGGAAATACGGCAGGTTGGGTTTCAGACCACCGCGATAAAGTGAATATCGCAATAAGGTGAGTCACATCAAGTTTTTGGTTTCCCAGAACATACAAAAGTTATATTCATACTATACTGCGGTCTGCTAAATGTAGGATAGCATTATGTCTAAATAACGTATGTACCTTTTCTTTTTGTCTTTTCTCTTTTTAGGGCCACACCCGCAGCATATGGAGGTTCCCAGGCTAGGGGTCTAATCAGAGCTGTAGCCGCCGGCCACAGCCACAGCCACAGCCACAGCCATGCGGGATCCGAGCCGCGTCTGCAACCTACACCACAGCTCATGGCTACACCGGATCCTTAACCCACTGAGCGAGGCCGGGCATCGAACCCACAATCTCATGGTTCCTGGTCGGATATGTTTCCTCTGTGCCACAACGGGAACTCCTAACGTATGTATTTTAATTAAAAAGTACTGTATTGCTCAAAAATCCTAACCATTTTCCGAGCCTTCAGTAAGTGGTAGCACTAACATCGAACATCACTGGTCAGTGGGAGTTCCCGTCGTGGCTCAGCAGGTTCAGAATCCGACTAGTACCCATGAGGATGCGGGTTCAAACCCTGGCCTTGCTCAGTGGGTTAAGGGTCCAGCGTTGCCGCAAGCTATGGCGTAGGTTGCAGACATGGCTTGGATCCACTATTGCTGTGGCTGTGGTGTGTAGGCCGGCAGTTGCAGCTCCAATCTGATCCCTAGCCTGGGAACCTCCACATGTCGCAGGTGCAGCCCTGAAAACGGAAAAAAAAAAAAAAAAAAAAAGACTGATCCTAGATCACCATGACAAGTATAGTAGTAGTAAAAACTTGGAAATATTGCAAGAATTACCAAAATGTGACACAGAGACACAAAGTGAGCAGATGTTGTTAGAAAAATGGTGCTGATACTTACTTGATGCAGGGTTGCCATAAACCTTCAATGTGTAAAAACTGCAATAAAGTCAAGTGCAATAAAACGAGGTATGCCTGTATCTAGCTAACAATTCTCTATGTTAAATTCTCTATTAAAATAACCAGTGTAGTTTCTGTCTCCCGCCTGAAGGCTGTGTTACCTTCCAGAAAGAACTTTAGGGTTATGCATGACCAAATTGGCTTAGGTCAGCACCCAGATATTGATGGAATAAATAAATGGGTAAATGACTAGATTTCTCACAGTAAATTAATAATGACTTTCCAGGTTTTTTATGCCAATCGCCAGTGATTTGAATGACTATGTGTCAGTCCCCTGAGCCCTCTTGCTTGTGAAGGAGAGTAACAATCAGACCTAAAAAGAGTAAGATACCACAGGTTCAAAGGAATAAGAAGTGCCCGGGAGTTCCCATTGTGGCTAGTATCCACGAGGATGCAGGTTCGATCCCTGGCCTTGCTCAGTGGGTTAAGGATCCAGTGTTGCCGTGAGCTATGGTGAAGGTCGCAGATGCGGCTCGGATCCCGCGTTGCTGTGGCTGTGGTGTAGGCCGGCGGCTGTAGCTCCAATTAGACCCCTAGCCTGGGAACCTCCATATGCCGCGGGTGCGGCCCTAAAAAGACAAACTAATACTAATAAAATAAAATAAATGAAGTGTTAAGAAAAAAAAGGAAGGACCCAAGCTAGGGCCACAGCAGGGTAAGTGGACCAATCGGAGTCCTCTTCTGGGTATTTTCAGCTGAATCAGCTCTGCCCAGATACTTCTTGCTTAACCTAAAAGTTTGCTTCCCCCAGAGGGCCTGCTTCTCTTTGATCTCACTCTTTTCTAAGCTCAGAACCATCTGGGCTCTTCCAGGGGAAGCCGAGAGTCACCTTCGTTCCTCACCCCTCCACCCCGTGCACAGACTCGAAGCTGACATCCTCAGAAGGCATCATTCATTCAAGGGAAGGAGTTGGTGGCTGAGAGGCTGCCCAGCTGGCCCCAATGATCCCAACGATCATTCCAGAGCCGGCTAACACCCTAGTCCAGACCTTGACTTCTGCCTTGTTCCCAGAGAGCCATGGTTCTGTCTTGCCTCCCCCACCCCACCCCACCCCACCCCCGGGGGGGGGGGGGTTGATGGTTTGGGTTTTGTCGGAACAAACGTTCTATCTTCTGCTCGTTTGGCAGCAGTGATTTAGGTGGGTTGACGTACCAGGGCTTGTGCTGATGGATACCAAGTTGCCCCCGAGGAGCTCACGGCAGGAGCAAAGATGACGCTAACAATGGCCAGGGAAGCACAGAGATGACAGCCAGGGGATCAAGGCCACTAAGGAACCGAATGGATGGAAGAGAAGGTCTCGGGCTCTCTGGAAGCAGCCATCGTGCTCAAGAATGGGAGAGGAGATCAGGAAAACCGCTTGTTCTTTTTTTTTTTTTTTGTCTTTTTAGGGCCGCACCCGCGGCATATGAGGTTCCCAGGCTAGGGGTCTAACAGGAGCTGTAGCCGCCGGCCTGCGCCACAGCCACAGCAACGCGGGATCCGAGCTGCATCTGCAACATACACCACAGCTCACGGCAACGCCGGATCCTTAACCCACTGAGCGAGGCCAGGGATCGAACCCGCATCCTCGTGGATATCCGACAGATTCCTTTCTGCTGAGCCACAACAGCAACACCAAAATTGCTTGTTCTTTGTGAAGAGTCACTGTTGCCACTGGCTCCCCCGCCCCGTATTTCTGTACTCTTTTCAGCAGTCCTGGGCTTCAGTGAGTTTTTACTGCCAATAAACAGCACCTGTTTGTTCTTTAGAGGACCTGCCCTTGAGCTCCTGGAGCAGGATTGGTCCCCCCCCCGCTCCCAGTCTTTTTAGGGCCGCATCCACGATATATGGAAGTTCCCAGGCTAGGGGTCAAATCAGAGATGCAGATGCTGGCCTACACCACAGCCACATGGGATCTGAGCCATGTCTGTGACCCACACTACAGCTCACGGCAATGCCAGATCCCTGAACAAGTCCAGGGACGGAACCCGCAACATCATGGATACTAGTCAGATCCGTGTCTGCTGAGCCAGAACGGGAACTCCTGGAGCAGCTTTATTCCGGAGAGATGGAAAAGACTGGGAATGTCTCTCTTCCAAGGGCAGGGCGGCCCTGCCAGTGACCGATGACTAAAGGAGGGCCAAGCCCGCAGATGGCACCGCGCCCTGCGGTGTAACTCACACTCGGAGCCCCAGCCCCAGGGTCAGGCTGAATGAAGCTGCAGAACTTCATCTGCAACGGACCCCTGGCTTCTTCTCCCTTCTTGGCCACCCATTCATCCTCATCTGTCCTGGGGCGGGGGCTCTTTTGTTCCCGTCCCCAGGTGTCCATCCAGTGCCTGCAGGGAGCCGGAGCTGATGAGAGGTGAATGGCCTTTGTTCCCAACTCATTTATTCAGCATAGCTCTTCGGAAGCCCCTGTGTCAGCCTCCCTGTGTCAACTCAGGGAGGAACTCTCAAATTCCAGCTGGAAATCTGCCCTGACACCCGCTGTCCACCCGGCCCCCATCACCAGGCAGCCCCCAGCGGAAGGGACGCCGTCAGTCGTGACAGATTCCCTCCGCCCTGCAGTGCCCTCCCTCATCCGGCGTAGGCGGCGGCGGCGTCATCTTCTGCAAGCAGGAAGCCCCCCACCAGCAACCACCCCCTGCCCCCGACCTCTTGGCCTTTCCCCTCGACTATTTCACCTGCGCAGATAACTCCAGAGCAAACCTCACGTATTTGTTCAGCTTCGGGTGCTGAGGGCCATTACTCCTCTCGGGAAAGAATCAACGGGGATCTTTCAGCATCTGAACCCAAATACCAGATAATTCCTAGAGCAGACACTGCCAGACCCACCCAGAGGGACATCATTTGCTGCCGTTCCCTGTGTTTGCCAGTGGCTTCCGAGCTCCAGTTTCCAACTCGAAGCTGCGTGACCTTGGGCAAATCCCTGTATTTCGCTGAACTTCAGGGTCCTCATCTGGGAAATGGGTATAAAAACTCCTACGCCCCCCCCCCACTCCCACTGCCAGCTTACTGTAAGGGTTAAAGCTGATATTCTCTGGAGAGATGTTTGTGGACCGCAAAGCGTTATCCAGGTATTATTACTAGGCGGAGGGAGCAGGCAATAGTACAAACAGTAGGGTAGGGTCAGAAATGCACAGTCCGGAGGTGACTGCGAGGGAATCCAGGCGACTAAGGCACGGAACGGGTGCGAGAGAAGGTCTCAGGTTGGGCTCTCTGGAAGCAGATGATGAGATGGCTTTTTCTCATGAAAAGCAGTAGAGGGAGGCAGGACAGGGCAGAGGGAAAGCTGAGCCACAGCAGTGGCCCCCCACAAAGCCTTAGAGCGAGGATCCCCCACTGCAGTTTTCCTGCCACAGGTGTAAATGGCCACATCATCAATACCTCTTTTATACTTTCTACTAGCGTACCTCTGTACGCTGTCACCAGGTGGGGGCTGCCCGGGAGGGGCGTGAACTACAGCAAGGTGGCTTTCTGTATGGACACAGCTGGGGACCATCTGCTCGTGGCACACCCAGGGCTGAGCAAAAAGAACCCCCTTGAAGGGGCACCTGGGCACAAATCTCTGTGTCTACCACAAGAGGGACGGGGGTAATACCAGAAGAGGGATCCATTAATCGGTTCTGTTACGCGTTTAGACGGATCGTCAGCCAGTCGACAAGTTACTATCAAGAACATACTCTGTGCCAGGGATGAAGCTAGGTACTGTAGCAAGATATGCAGACAAATACGACAAGGTACCACTATGGCTTGGATTCCCCCCAGACGCTGATCCCGTGATAAGAGGTGAGGACCAGCTAACAATTCACTTGGGAGGTTCAGGGAACAGCAAAAGTGAGACAGGGAAGGGAAGTCAGTCAACGAAGCGTAGGCTTTGCTGGCTACCACTGTGGGCAGCCGGAGCTCATGCCCACGGGGGAAACTTGGGGACATGGTGCAGAGCACACGCCTTAGGGTTACCCCACCCAAGGGGCAAGCGAATTGTGGTCTTCGTACACCAACTGCCATCATTCACTGGTTGAGAGCTGTGCTCAGGAGCCATTGTCAGTCCCCAGTACTTTCGGCCTGCCCTGTGCTGCTGGGCACAGAAACGGCCATCGCCAAGAGGATAAGAGGGCAGCACAGGGCACCCTGGCCGTGGGTGCTACACTCGCAGCAAGGACTTCACAGTCCTGAGGGGAAGGCTGGCCATCAGAAAACAGCGTGACAAATGCAATGACAGAGGCATGCTTGGAACACAGAGGAGAAGGCCCTAATCTGAGAGGCCTCCTCAAGGAGGTGGCCTAACATATACACTGTGTCTCTAAAGACAGCAAAGAGTTGGCCTAGAAGAAGGAGCTGAGAAAAGAGCTCCTGGGGCTTTGACAGTTGGGCTGCTTGAGGAGTTTTCAAGTCACCCAGTGTGACTAGAGCAGAGCCAGCATGTGAAAGAAGAGGAATAAAGGGAGGAGGTGGGGGGGAGGCAGCTGGATCACACAGAGCCTGAATGAGGCTTTCTACTTTCTGTGGAAGGACTGGGGAGACTTGTTAGGGTTTTAAGCACAAGTATGTCATGACTCTGACATACTTTCTGGAGAAACCACTGTGGCTGCTAAGAGAATGGATCTGAGGGGACAGGACTGAGGGCAGGAGGCAGAGAGCCCAGGAGAGAAGTTACAAAGACTGAAAACAGGGAGGCGGCCATGGGGAAAGAGAAGGCAATAGAATCAAGAGAGATGAAGAATGCACAAGTCTCGATGGCAAACAGGATGAGGAGCCCTGGCGAAGCGTCTCTACCAGTCACAGCTTTCCAGCCAGAGTTTTAATCATATGATACCTCTGAACATTCTACCACACCCAAAAGGACTTTTTACTTGGAACCAGGACCTAACAAGGAGGCTAGTTCTTGCACGGGGAGATGACAAGCATAAACTCTGAGTGGGTAATTAAGACGCAAGTACCAGGTCTGTGTTCTTATCCTGAAAACATTCCAGGCCCCCAAAGGCCCCAAATCTTGATTTAAATCCATTTTCAATGAGAAGATTCACCACAACTTATTTTTCAAGGCATATACAACATGTTAGCAGATTGCTAGCAGGTTAAATACAGTCTTTCCAATTGGATTTCCCTTTTTTTTTTTTTTTTTTTTTTTTTTACTTTTTAGGGCCGCACTTGCAGCATATGGAGGTTCCCAGGCTAGGGGTCGAATTGAAGTTGCAGCTGCCGGCCTACACCACAGCCACAGCAACGTGGGATCCAAGCCGCGTCTGCGACCTACACCACAGCTCACGGCAACGCCGGATCCTTAACCCACTGAGCAAGGCCAGGGATTGAACCCGCAACCTCATGGTTCCTAGTCGGATTTGTTAACCACTGTGCCACGACGGGAACTCCACATCCCCACGATTTACCGTATAACTGGAAGTTTGTACCTTTTGACCTCCTTCAACCATTTCGCCCACTCCTCCCACTCCCCACCCCTGGCAACCACCAATCTGTTTTTAACTACCAGGGGTTTGTTTGTGTTTTCTTGAGATTCCACATATAAGTGAGATTATACGGTATTTGTCTTTCTCTGACTTATTTCACTTAGCATCGGGGTCCATCCGTGCTGTTGCAAATGGCAGGATTTCATTCTTTTAATGGTTGTGTAATATTGTATTTCATATATGTTTGTATATACACATATATAAATTATATAAAACAGTATCTTTATCCATTCATCCATCAGCGGACCCTTAGGTTGCTTCCATGTCTTGGCTACCGCAAATAATGCTGCAGTGAGCGGGGGGTCACATATAAATTTTCAAATGAGTGTTTTCATTTTTTGGCAGATAAATATCCACAAGTGGAATTGATGGATCATATGGTAGTTGTATTTTTAATTTTTCGAGGGACTCCGTGCTGTTCTCCACGGTGGCTGCACCAATTCACATTCCCACCAACTATGCACGAGGGTTCCCCTTTCTTCAAATCCTCACACTGTACCATTTTTAGCTCCTTTTTCCTCCACTGACTTTTTGATCCTCACGCCTTGCCTCAAGTACACTGTTTTCATTGCTGTGGCTCTTATTTTTTTTTTCCCAATAGGCACCAAAGCAACCCATAGCTCATTCAGGTAAGGCAGGCAGCAAAGACGGTCAGGGTGCAAGGTGTTTTCATGCCTTCAATTGCAATGGAGGCTCCTGGAGTTCCCGTCGTGGCTCAGAGAAAACGAATCTGACTAGGAACCATGAGATTGCGGGTTCGATCCCTGGCCTCGCTCAGTGGGTTAAGGATCTGGCGTTGCCGTGAGCTGTGGTGCAGGTCGCAGATGTGGCTTGGATCCCGCGTTGCTGTGGCTGTGGCGTAGGCCAGCGGCTGCAGCTCCAACTGGACCCCTAACCTGGGAACCTCCATATGCCGCAGGTGCGGCCCTAAAATGACAAAAGACAAAACCAAAAAAACAAATAAAAACAATGGAGTCTCCAGTCACTCTGATATACTGTTAAGGTCCAGGCCTCAAAGACAGATATTGCCTGAAAGTCGTACACACCCTCGCTATGTATCTCGTATTGGCCGGAACTTAAGCCTAGGGCTGTGTCCATCTGCAAGGAAAGCTGAGAGATGTCACTTCCAGTTCAGATGGCCATATATCTAGCTGGAAAATGAGTCTTTTTTTAACGAGGACTAAAAGGAGAAGGGACATTACGGGGTACCTAGAGGTCTTTGGCTTTATTAGCTAGCTATTGCTATCTCATAAACCACGCCAACACTTAGTAGCTTAAAACAACTACCATTTTGTTTCTCACAACTCTGTGGGTCAGGAATTTGGGGCAGGGGGTGGGTGGGACTATGACTCATCTCTGTTCTGCACGCTGTTGCCTAGGGGGGCCCACATAGCCGCACAACCGATGGCTCGACTGGGGTGGCTCAAACGGCCGGGAGCCCACTAGGGCCTCTGTCTCCTGATGGTATTGGCCAGATTCGCTGCTGTGTCTGGGGGCTTCGTTTTCCTCCCCATGGTTTCGCTCTCCAGCAGGATAGCCTGAGCTTGACATCGTAGCTGGAAATCCCTCCCCAGGCAAAAATGGAAGCTATGAGTCCCCTTGAGGCCCGGTAATTCTGCCTTTTGATGGAAGGAGCTAAACATACTTGGCAGAGCGGAGTGAACACTGGGAGACACGATTCTTCAGGAGCCATTTAAAAATCTATCACACCTGTAATTGGGGGGTGTACCAGTCTACTTGAGTTTCCTTAAGAAAATACCACAGACTGGGTGGCTTAAACAATAGAAATTAATTTTCTCACAGTTCTGGAGTCTGGAAGGTTAAGATCAAGAAGTTGGCAGGGTTGGTTTCTCCTGAGGCCTTTCTCCTTGGCTTACAGATGGCCACCTTCTCACTGTGTCTACACTTGGTCTTTCCTCTTGTGATATTATGATCTGAAAATAATATATATTTGGTCTTTCTGTTTCTGGCACAGTGCTCCTAAAACCACTGGAGTTTTCTAAGTCAAGAGCCATAAGATGTCTTTTATGACGTTAATGAAGTGACTTTTGGACAGCATGCAGGTAACCTGAGGATGAGGGCTGGTTGCCAGGGGACGCGAGCATGTGATTGGAGGGTTAGAACTTTCAGTCCCTCCCCTTACCCCAACTTCCAGCAAGAGGAGAGAGGCTGCAGAGTTCTAGATTTCCAGTGGCCAGTGATTGAATCAATAGCTCCTATGTAATGAAGCCTCCATAAAAAAAAACCAAAAGCATGGGATCTGGAGCGCTTTCAGGTTGGTCAATCAGAACGCTGCCCCTTGCTGCCGTGCTGGGCCCCAAACTCCACGAGGACAGAAGCTCTTTTGTTTAGGACCTCACCCCGTGTATCTCTTCATCTGGCTGTTGATTTGTGTCCTTTAATATCCTTTGTAATAAACTGGTCATCTGAGCTCTGTGAGCTGCTCCAGCAACTTAATTGAACCCAAGGAGGGGGTCGCTGGAACCTTCAATCTGTGGCCCATCAGTCAGAAGCACAGGTGCTGACCTGGGCTTGTGAGTGTAGGCTAAAATTGGAGGTGGGGGGCAGTCTTGCAGGACTGAGCCCTTAACCTGTGGTAGCTGATGCTACTCCAGGTAGGTGGTGTCAGAACTGAGTTGAATTTGTAGGACACCCAGCTGGTGTCAGAGAACTGTTTGGTGGTGTGGGGGGAAAAAAACATATATTATAATTGGTGACCAGAATCCTTACCTCTGTGCTCACCTATCACTGGTATCTCTTCCTCTTCTAAGGACACCAGTCAGATTGGACTAGGGCTCCATCCTTATACCTCATTTAAACTTAATTACCTCTTTAAAGGCCCTGTCTCCAAATACAGTTATACTGGAGGGGTTTCAACATATGAATTTTGGGAGGACATAATTCAGTCGATAACAGGGGGTAATACATCAAGTTTGATCAGTCATGTACAGCATTCAGCACTGCTTGTAAGCTAGTCTTCCAGAGACTCAGAATTTCTTCTTGAATTCCACCACATAAATACAGGGACCTTGGTGGGGCTTATACATGCATAAATCAGGGACCTGAAACTGGAAGAATCAAAAGGAAGTGCTAAAAAGGAAAAACATTGCTGTGCCCTTAATGGCTCAGTAGGAGACTTGACACAGCTGAGGAAAGAATCAGCAAATCTGAAGCTAGATCAATGGAAATTACCCAATCTGAAATGCAAAGAGCAAAAAATTGCAGGGGGAATAAAAGAGCAGAACAGAGCATCTCAATACCGTGGGAGGGTATCAGTCCAACATACACGTAATCGGAATCCCAGGAGGAGAGGGACAACAAGGCAGGAGAAACATCTGAAGAAATAATGGCCGGGAATTTTCCAAAAATGAATGAGGCTTATCTTCCACACAAATTTCTCATCACAGCCTCTTCAGCACTACACTTGGGAGCTATTTTAAACAGCAGAGTAACCAACAAAAAGCTCCAAATTGTTTAAAAAAAAAAAAGGCACTAAACAGACCACAAAAAAGACACATATTTACAGCATGAGAGCCAAAACAAAGACGAAGCGCGTCCCCATGTCCAGCCTCAGCTGGGAATGGGTGTGCTGGGTGACTCGAGTTTTCCACCCCTCTGTACGAGCCCGTGAATGACGGTGCATGTGCCACGAGGGTCGGTTTTGAGGTTACAAACAAATTGTGGCGAGCAGGCACATTTGCAAATCGGGAATCCACAAACACAGGTATTCCTCGATTTTTCTAAAGTTCGCTTTCCGCTACTTCGGTTTTACTCGAGACCCATAGCAGTGCGTAGTTTTGCTAACCCGAAGAAATGCAAAGAGGATTTTCGCTTTTACAAGGAAAAGATGAAAAGGGAAAATTGCCTTCAGTGTCTGTCTAGCAGTGAGTCATTCTAGAGGCAGAGTGCACCCCAGGCAGCAAGAGGGGCCCCACCAAGCTTTTTCCCTGGGAACTGCACTCAGCACCCCAGCCTCAAGCCACCAGAGCTTTCACCTGTGTCTGTGAGCATCTGCACTTTATCTCCGTTGGTTTTGCACATCTGTTAGCAAGATGTCTTCAGGTAATTGCTTCTTTGCTTTGTGCCGTTTCGGCTTACAAAAGGTTTCACGGAAGGCTCTCCTGTTTTAGATAGCAGCGGAACACTAACAAGGAGCAACTGTATTTGCCCAAGACTTGGAAGGCTAAAGAGAGGCAAGAAGCCCTAACTGTTGTTTTTCTCCAGCAACAGCAGGCAGGCGCACAGGGTACAGCAAGTGGAAGTTTTCACGGCAAGCCCCAGGCATGTCTCTGAGAATCAGCTCCCCTGATCCTGCGGGCCAGCCTGCAGCACACTGTACTTACTCACTGACGCCCCGGACATTTGGAGGAACCAAGCAGGAGGGTATCAGCTTTCCTGAACCTTTGTTCTTCCAGCTCTTCCAGTTGTTTTGTAAGCACCTGATCTCCAGTATTAAATCCCTTCCTATTTGAAGCACAAGGTGCTGTTTTCCCAACCAAACCCTGACGAATACACATCGCATTAAAAAAAAAAAAAAAAGGCTTGAAGATGGGGATAAATATGAAATGTCGAACCTTGGATAAGTTGTCACAGCTCAGGATTTGCCAGTACAGCTGGGGTGTGACCTAAATCAAACCCAAGGGCTTTGCAAGTCACTCCGGCCGCTTCATCACAGAGGGGTGCGTGACAACAGAACTGCTTTGTCTTCAAAAGTGCTGGCCCACTTCCTATTTATATTTCCCCGGGTAAACCCTTATCTCAGGCCACGGAGACACCGCGACAAGGATTTGTGTGCAAGTGATTTATGAAGGCAGAGCTTCCAGGGGAGACGAGGTAAGGGAGTGGGGGAAAGCAGGACAAGAAGAGGAAAAGCAGCTGAGAAAGGGCACGCACTCCGCCTGACCCGCCCGGGCTCTGGAGTGTAAATGACGCTTTGGTGCCCCTCCCCCACCCCCCGATTCCCGGCGCGGGAGCTGCGCTGGCTAAATCCCGCACAGTGAGTCATTGGTGAAATGCCATCCCAGTTCCCGGGTGTGGACCGAGTGGCTCCGGGGAGCCCGAGGGGACACCTCTGAAGAGTTGCGAGCACTGCCTGTGAGCAGCAAAAGCACAGAGAAGTCAGGGGAGGGGCCCCCGGCAATGTGGAAAGGGACTGGAGGAGGGCGGGGCAAGAAACACGCAGCCTGTCTTTCCTGAAATAGAGACGGGGCAGGACCTCAGGGTGACTAAGCCCCAAGACTCGAAAGCCATTCTGACTTAAGTTCCAGCTGAAGCAGACACTGACTTGATCCCTGATATCCATTTTTCTGATGATCAGCTGGACCCACGGCTGCCCAGTATAAAAGCCACATTTCCCAGCCTCCCTAAAAGCCACATGTGGCCAACGTGAGGTGAGCAGAAGTTTGGGGACTGACTCCACGAAGCGTCTTGAAAGGGAGGGAGGCCGTTCTTTAACCCTCCTCCCTCCTGCTGCCTAAGTGTGGTCCTAAAGGCTGGGGCATGAGCTGCCACCTTGAACCATTGAGGTCAGATTGAGCCAATAAAAATATTGTATTTGTACATCATTTATAGTTAATTAAAAGCTTTAATACTTTAATTGTACTATTTAATGTCATTATTTAATATGGCATAGGACACACTTATACTGAGAAAGTGTTATCTAAAATTCAGATTTAACTCGTGTCCTGTATTTTATCCAGCAACCCAAGGCAGAGATTGTATGTTGGAAATAATGGAGTAACAAGATAGAAGGAACTTGGGTGGCTAATGATTATGGAGTGGCTGTGCCAGAGTTAGACTGCTTATCTCTAAACTTTATTACTGTTTTGGGGTTGTTTTGTTTTTTGTTTTTTTAGGGCCATACCTGCAGCATATGGAAGTTCCCAGGCTGGGGATCGAATTGGAGATAACAGCCGCCAGCCTACACCACAGCTGCAGCAACACAGCATCTGAGCCACATCTGTGACCCACACCACAGCTCACAGCGACTCTGGATCCTTAACCCACTGAGCCAAGGCCAGGGATCGAATCCCCGTCCCCATGGAAACTAGTCGGGTTCATTTCTGCAGACCCACGACAGGAACTCCCTGGTTTGGTTTTGTTTTTAAATAAATTTTTTCTTTTGGCCACACCATGGCATGTGGAAGCTCCCGGACCAGGGATCAAACCCGAGCCACAGCAGTGACACCACCAAGTCCTTAACCATTAGGCCATCAGGGAACTCCTAAACTTCGTTCTTCTGAGAAATACTGCCTTTCTTGTTTAAACCAGTGTCTCCCCCCCACCCCGTCTCTGGCAGCTGAGCCCAATCTGGTAACACTGGATTAAGTAGGATCTTGCTGGGGCGACCCTGGGAAAGTTACCTAGCCTCAAGACTGCCATCCATTAAGTGGTGGGTGATGACCCTGACTCACACCGCAGAGGGCTGCTGTGAAGATTCAGTGCATTTCAAGTGGTCAGGTATGGCAGGCAGGGTTCAATAAGCGTTAGCCGTTATTGATGCAGCGGGGTCTCCCACCTGCTTGTAAATGATCTCCAGCCCATCTCACCTCCCCAGACATCACTGCACAGCGCCCGGGCTTGCAGCTCCACCCCTGAAGACTGCATTCTATCTTCTCTGAAGGCCTAACGCCTCCTGATTTACAGAACCGCTACTCGCCATCAAGCATTGCAACCCTAGGAGGCGGCTCCTCAATCTATTTCCTCTCAGTCAGTTTTGCGGGGATTAAAAAAAAAAAAAATACAAAGAAACTGGGACCAACAGGGTGATGCAAAGTCTTCAACAGATAAGTCTTTCTTTATTCCGAATCAGACAGAAGAGGAAAACCACTGGCGCGTGCTCACCTTCCGTCTAACTTTAGAAATCTGAAAACACTGTTCATTGTGCCAGATATGTGGTGCCTTCTTTGTGGGCCCGGAGGTGGAGAATTAAATCTCGACATTTCCTTGCATGACAAGAATGTACAGAGCACTAGACGGCCATCCCCAGGAACACGTGTACTTACAGGACAAGATTTTTCTGGCCAAGAGGACTGGCCGAACCAGTGTAGGATTGCAGGACTTGCAGCCACTTGCTCGGTCCCTGCAGCTGCCTGCAGGTGTCCGTTTCCAATATTTGAACCCGTCCAGTGCCCAGGTCCATTCAAAGTCAAGTGAATTCTGTCCCAAAGGCAAGGGGAGAGCCCACCCAGGTCTGACAACTTGTAGATTTCCTCCTGTCAGCATATTCTAATGGCCTGATTAGCAATTCTATTGCATTTAATTTGCACCCAGGGTAATTCACTGTCGGAGGGAGAAGAGCCATCAGCATGAAAAATGGCACCAAAATTAAAAAACCAATAGTCAAATTTCAGTCAGAATGAGCTCTCCTGGCATAATGAGGAAGCGGGATTAACTGGAGTCAGTGGGTCCAGCCCACGAGGTACAAACACGTTAGTTAGTTACGCGCTGCCTAGAGTTTGAGCCAAGCCTGCATCGTAGGAAAATGGAGAAGGAAAAATGTGTTGGTCCAGTCAAACTGACAAGCCAAGTGAGTCTTTGCCACCTCCTAGCCCACTGTGGCGCTTTTAAAACGTCCCCAGATTCTGACACTTCTCTGAGCAAAGCGTGGAGGAGTCTTATCCCTTCTCTGGCATATGAACTGGCTTTTCAGACACGCGTGGGATGAAGAGAATATGGCGGAAGTGATGCTGCGTGATTTCCAACACTAGGTCATGAAATTGGCTGCAGCTTCCGTCTGGTTCCCTTTCTCGGAAGCCCTGGGCTGATGTGTAAGAAAGCCACCATCCTGAGCTGCCACTGGCAAGGCCTTGAGGCGAGGCCCCTCAGAGACAGAGAGGCCCAGAGAGCCCCAAGCGAATCTCAAGGGAATGTCATAGAGGCGGGGACAATGACATTCCTTGTGGCAACCACAAGGGTCTGGAAATGACAGTACCCTACAGAGAGTGGTGGGGGCGGGGTTGCTGGCAAGTCACCCCACCGCACACACACCTACCAGAGCGTCCTTGGCCGAGTCCTACTGCCGTCTCTCAAGCCAGTGGACTACCTCGTACCTTCCAGAAACTGCCTTCCTACTGAAGTTGGGGAGTGTTAGTTTCAGTTGCTCGAAAGCAAGAAGACTGCCTCAAAGCACCCTCATCCTAGCTGAGCCCAGGATACGAGTCTACAATTCACAGGAGGCACAGATGTGCTCCCGGCCTGACCAGGGAGGCCACCAAAAGTACAGCAGCCCAAAACCACGGCGAACTGTGTTACGTGTTCCCTTTGCCCCCACTGGCCATCCAGAGGTGGCCTTTGCAAATTGTACTTATCACAGGGCCAGACAACGTTACACAGGACAATCCAATATAAAAATATTTATTCTATCTCGGAGTTCCCGTCGTGGCACAAAGGAAACGAATCCGAACCATGAGGTTGTGGGTTCGATCCCTGGCCTCGCTCTGTGGGTTAAGGATCCGGCGTTGCCGTGAGCTGTGGTGTAGGTCGCAGACGCGGCTCGGATCCGGAGTCGCTGTGGTGTAGGCCGGCAGCTGTAGCTCCCAGTGGACCCCTAGCCTGGGAACCTCCATGTGCCACGGGTACAGCCCTAGAAAGACAAAGAGACAAAAAAAAAAAAAAATTATTCTATCTAAACCTTCCTATGAACACACATGCCACGTACACACATATTCTTTGGGGAAGAGGTTAAAGGCCGTAGTAGCTTAGTGCCTAGGCAGGTACCTAAGACAGTCCATGATTCATCTCAGAGGCCTGGGTGACAGAGGCCATCACGTTGCCACCCACAAGTCTCCTTGCTCTTACCATTTTGTGCAACCAGGCCCAACTTTCTTTTTTCTTTTTTTTAAAGTTCCCAGGCCAGGAATCGAACCCACAAACCCACACCAGGGCAGTGACCTGAGCCATAGTGGTAACAATGCCAGATCCTTAACCCGCTAGGCCACCAGGGAACTCCCAGGCTGAACTTTCAAAGGGCAGCTATCCCTAAGTTTCTCCACCCCGGAGGTTTCTATTGATCACAGAAGTTTCTATTGATCACCGAAGCTGCTCTGCCTGCCCTCAGGCAGACTAGGGGTGTAGGAATCAGTGCCCCCACGCCCCGAAAACAGCCCCCAATGAATGACTGATGCAGGTCCCAGCTTCATAAGATCGGTCACCTCTCCGTGTCTTCCAGCTACCAATCAGATTGCATCAAGGCTTATCCTAATAAGCTCATTTTAATTTGTTTTTTATTTTTATTTCTTTGTCTTTTTAGGGCTGCACTGGCAGCATATGGAGGTTCCCAGGCTAGGGGTCGGATCGGAGCTGTAGCTGCCAGCCGACGCCACAGCCACAGCCACGCCAGATCCGAGCCATGTCTGCGACCTACACCACAGCTCACGGCCACGCCTGATCCTTAACCCACTGAGTGATGCCAGGGATGGAATCCACAACCTCATGGCTCCTAGTTGGATTCGTTTCCGCTGCGCCACAATGAGAACTCTGCTCATTTTATTTTAATCACCTCGTTAAAAACCCCATCTCTAAATACAGTCACATTCGGGACCGGGGGCGGGGGGGGGGGGTGGGCACAGGCACGGTGTTAGGACCTTAACTTCCGAATCTGAGGGGAACACAATTCAGCCCACAACAGTTGCCCACAGAGGAACCTGGCTGGCTTGTACGTCCTTTATAAGCTTTCTTCCTGCACACCTGTACTCCACGGCTTGACCTCCTAGCCTTGAATCTTTGTCTCAGGCTTACTTCTGAGAGAACCCAAACTATGACAGTATGGCCACTCCCTTCCCCACGCCCTCGGCCACCGAGGCTGTCACAGTGAATGGGATCCAACACCAGATCCTTGTCAGAGCAAGTCCTGAAAATCCCCACAGCCTCTCCCCTGCAGTGGTAGCAGAATCGTCCAGCTGGGTGAACCTCAGGGGCTTGCACTCAGCACTGGAGAATTCCCTTCCTGTGATTGGTTCCCCCCCCCACCCCCGTAGCTTTGCTGTTCATACCTTGGCTGTGATTGGCTGCATGTAAATTAGCTAAGCCTAATCCATTGATCCTAGCTGTGATTACCATACACACTGCACTACCCACCCAGGGGCAAGCTGCAGGTTTGGTACGGATATGCAAATTAGTCGACTCTAATTTGTGATACTGATAAGATGCGGACACGCGCGCAGTCCTCCTGTGTGGCGTTGATAAGGTGCTGAGGCCGGAGCTGGGATTCAGAGTCAGAATTCATAGGCTCACACAATCCACAGAGACCATCCCAACACACCCAGGAGCTGGGACACGCTAGTTGAGAAATGGTGATGGACTTGAGACATTCCGTGGCCTGGTGGCATTTCCTGCCTTTATATCCATCGCTCACGTGTCACGTCACCCCAGCCTGCCAGTGTGACCCTGCTGATAGGACCAAGAGACTTTGTCCCGCAACACCACCTTACAACTGTGCCAAGCTTACAAAATGCCACCCCCGTACACCGTTTCGTGACAAGCCTGCAAAATGGAAGGAAGAGGAACTGTCATCGCCACCCTCAATCTATTTCTGTTTTACTCCTGAGGGCTCAGAAACTTTGCCTATGGCCCCGCCGCTGAGGGGCTATTTGGCTGGAACTAGAGCCTGAACCTCCGGCCCCAGCCTGGTCCTCTCCCAGGCATCACTGTACCCTGCTCCGACTCTCAGCTGGCAGTGCCGGGGTAGCCCGGGCCTCGGGTCCCTCTGCCAGATGCCTGGGGGAACAGCCTGGGCCAGGAGGGTGGAAAGGAGCCAGACTCTCGCAGGTTCTGAAGCCTCACTCACATCCCAGCCTGATTCCCTCTCTCCCCAGCTCCAGTGTGGTTTTCAGCTGCGGCTTTTTCTCAAATCCTGACCTTGGCTCCTAGAGGCCCAGCTGTTTTCAATTGCAGGCGTCGGCGTGGGGGTGAGCGGGAAAGGCCCTATTCACACCAAATCTCAAGTCTAGCAACGGAATGGCAGGCCCTAGCAGAGTGGAGCCGAGCGGAGTGCACTTTGGTGCCTCAGATGGATTTATTCAAAGTTCGTAATTACCCTGAAATCTCTTAAAATGAAAACATGACTGAAGAATTAAACCTGGTAAACAAATTAGTCGGAAAGAAAACCTCTGCATAGCAAACGACAAGACCCCAAGATCCAATCCAGCAAATGAATGGGCCTGCGCCATAATTGGCAGCCGGGGCTGCAGACAGACCCCCCCACCCCCACCCCCACCCCCACCCCGGGCCCTGGCAAATGCAGGCCTAGAGGGGCCGCCAGCCCCTTGGGGTAGGGCGGGCAGGGCCTAGAGAGGGATGTGGCAGGGGAGGGGGGGTGCCTGCTGCCAGCCACGCGCACCTGCGGGAGAAGCTGTAATTCCCGCTGGGCTCCACTGGAGCTCACCCGCAGGAGCCTTGGTCTGCCAGGGGCTGGAGGGAGGCGTGATCGTGATCGTGATCGCAGCCTTGGGCCCTGCTTACTGCTCTTTCTGTGAATGGGTTTGGGGGAGGGGTGGTTTCTGGTGCTCAGGCCTG
This sequence comes from Catagonus wagneri, assembly GCA_004024745.2. Taxonomy (NCBI): domain Eukaryota; kingdom Metazoa; phylum Chordata; class Mammalia; order Artiodactyla; family Tayassuidae; genus Catagonus; species Catagonus wagneri. Next base: position 8,562,290 of record PVHT020000193.1, read on the forward strand.
TTTCCATTTTCTGTGGGGGGGGCCCCCGGGCCCCCCCTTCCCATCTCTCATCCCAGAACCACCGGGAATCGGGGCAGGGGTGCTTGCTCAGACAGGATATATTTTCTTTGTCTCTCTCCCAATCAGACCAATTTCTCAGCAACTGCTAACCTTCGATTTGGGGCTTTCTCTAGACAAGGAGGGGTGTCCTGGTTACTACTGCTCTGTGACAAACCATCCCAAATCTTAGTGGCATAAAACGGCCATTTTATTATCATCAGATTCTGGGGGGGGGGTCAAAAATTCAGACGGGAGTGCGGGGAGAGCTTGTCTCTGCTCTGTGGTTTCTGGTGCCTCAGCTGGGAGGACCTCACCGCGGGGGGTGACTGGATAGCTGGGGGCTGGAATCAGCTGGAGGCGGGGGACGCTGGCTGACAGCTGTCTCAGCTGGAGCTATTGGTCAGAACACCAACGCATGTGACCTCTTCACTCGGCCTGGGCTTCCTCCCAGCCTGGCGGCCTCAGGGCCGTCAGATGGTTCACCTGGCAGCTCTGGGCTCCAAAAGCAAACTGTTTCCGCAAAAAAGGCAGACTCTGCATCGCGTTTTGGGAGGCACCGTTGGAAGTCATGCCGCATTCTTTTGGTGACCTTTTGGTGACGAGTGAGTCACAAGCCCACTCTGATTCAAGGTGAGGGGCAGTGACTCCACCTTTCCACGAGAGGGGTGGTCGTGTCGGAAAATCAGGACAAGGAGATTCCTACCGGTCCAGCTCTTCCTGACAAAACTGCACCACATTCCAGGGGCTGCAGATCCTTTTTCCTAGGTTCAGACCCCCGATCTCCCTCTTCCCATCTGTAGAAGGTTGAATGCCAGCCTCCAAAAACCTATGCCCACATCTTAACCCTGAGAATCGGAGGTTATAAGCTTGTTTGGAACTAAAGGGTATTTGCAGGTGTATTTAAAGTGAAGATCTTAAAATCATGGACATGGAGAACAGACTCGTGGTTGCCAGGGGGAGGGGGAGGGAGTGGGAGGGACTGGGAATCTGGGGTTAATAGATGCCAACTATTGCCTCTGGAATGGATAAGCAATGGGATCCTGCTGTACAGCACTGGGGACTATGGCTGGTCACTTGTGATGGAGCATAATAATGGGAGAAAAAAGAATGTATACATGTATGTGTGACTGGGTCACCTTGCTGTACAGCAGAAAATTGACAAAATACTGTAAACCAGCTATAATGGAAAAAATTAAAAAAAATTAAAAAAGTTAAATAAAGATCTTGAGATTGTCTTCGATTATCCAAGTGGACCTTGGATCCAAGGACAAATGTCTTTTTTTTTTTTTGTCTTTTTGCCTTTTTTATCTAGAGCCGCGCCCGTGGCATATGGAGGTTCCCCAAGCTAGGGGTCTAACAGGAGCTGTAGCTGCCGGCCTTCACCGCACCCACAGCAACGCGGGATCCGAGCCACGTCTGCAACCTACACCACAGCTCACGGCAACGCCAGATCCTTAACCCACTGATCAAAGTCAGGGATCGAACCTGCAACCTCATGGTTCTTAGTCGGATTCGTTAACCACTAAGCCACGAAGGGAACAAATGTCTTGATAAGAGACACACAGAGGAGAGACACATGGAGAGGAAAGAAGGTCATGTGAAGACGGAGGCAGAGTTTGGAGGGATGTGGCCACAAGCCAAGGGGTGCCTGGGGCCCCGGGAAGAGGCAAGGAAAGATCCTTCCCCAGCGCCTTTGAGCCCAGCCTGGCCAACACTTTGATTTCAAACTGCTGGCCTCCAGCCTGCGAGATGACCTGCGTGAAGTTCTTGGCTCAGCACCTGGCCCTATTCTTGCATTGTTATTATTAAGTCACGTAGAATGAGGCCTATTTACAAAAAAAGAAAGATTAGAAAGACAGTGGAGCAGTTCCTGTTTGGCTCAGTGGGCTAAGAACCTAACAGAGTGCCTGTCAGGATGTGGATTCAGCCCCTGGCCAGGATCAGTGCGTTAAGGATCCGGCACTGCCATGAGCTGTGGTGTAGGTAGGTTGCAGATGCGCCTCGGATCCTGCATTGCTGTGGCTGCGGTGTAGGCTGGTGGCTGCAGCTCCAACTGGACCCCCAGCCTGGGAACCTCCATATGCCGTGGGTGTGGCTATAAAAATAAAGAAAAACAAAACAAAACAAACAATGGAGTGTAACACAAAGTCAGGTGATGTCTATTCAAGTGCTGCCTGCCACTGTCCCTGGACATATCAGATACGACTGGCTATGAGTCGGCGATTATCCAAGCTGGGCAATGAGATCTTGCCAGGTCATTATGCTCACAACTTTTCTGTTTGAAATTGTCCATAATAAATACACATATATGTGTATGTATAATATATATATATATAAGCTGCGGAAGGTCAGGTTTCCCAGGAAGCAGACTCTGAGATGGAGTTCAAGATGCAGGAGGTTTATGAGGGAGAGCCTGTGGCACCAACCTCTGCAGAAGGGAGCGGCGAGGGCAGGAGGGGGCAGAGGGAGGCCTGGGAGCCGCCTCCGGAGCCCTGCACCCTCCCCCCGCCCCCCAGGGAGCGCTGGAACTGGACCCACTCTCAAAGCTGGGTTAGTTTTCCCGTTACTGCTGGAGCAAATTCCCACGGGCGCGCTGCCTTATACCGCCACGCGTTTATTCTCTTGTGGTTCGAGAGATCGGAAATCCACAAGCATGGTGGCGAAGGACTGCATTCCTTCTGGAGGCTTCGCCCTTGGCCCCGGGGCCCTACCTCCAAATTCCGAGCCAGCAGGCACATCACTCTGAGCTTGGCTTCCATCATCATATCCCCTTCTGTGACTCTGGTCCTCCTGCCCCTCTTCTAAGGCCCGTTGTAGCTACACTGGGTCCACCCGGATAAGCTCTCCAGCGCAAGATCTGTCATTTAATCACATCTGCAAAGTCCCTTTTGCCATATGTGACAAACATATTCACCGAGTCCTGGAACTAAGACATGGACATCTTGGAAGGTTGGGGGCATTATTCAGCCCTGCACACAGTTGTCCAGAGGAAGGCCTAGGTGACTAGACCCTTATGTCCCCCTTTTAAAAGGTCACCAGAAGGGCACGACTTTGACCCGGGCACTCTCTGTAGCTGAGGCAGCCCCCGAAAGTGCCGACAGCTGTAGGGGTCCCTTGAAACCATCCTACAAACCAGTGCAGCAAATGCCCTTTTATTTTTTTTGCTTTTTAGGGCCGAACCCTTGGCATATGGAAGGTCCCAGGTTAGGGGTCGAATCGGAGCTACAGCTGCCGGCCTACGGCACAGCCACAGCAATGCAGGATCCGAGCCACGCCTGTGACCTACACCACAGCTCAAGGCAACACCGGATCGTTAACCCACTGAGCAAGGCCAGGGATCGAACCCGCATCCTCATGGATCCTAGTTGGGTTCGTTAACCGCTGAGCCAGGAAGGGAACTCCAGCAAGTGCTCTCTTGAAGGTGAACCGGGACAGTGTATTATGGCATCGGCCACCATGCGCCGGCCCCAAATCCTAGTACAGAAATGGGCACCAATTAGACCCTTAACCTTGACTTTAGGTGGTAAGTTGCCACCTAGACGCTCACCCACAGAGGACTCCCCAGGAACAGATCATGATGACAATGGCGCCCGGTGACAGCACAAACCATGTGCCAGGCCCTGTGCTTAGCATGGGACTGTGGGAGCCCCTGCATGCCCGCCCCCGCCCTATTACTCCTCCCATTTGTTTGAACAGAGAAGGAAACCGAGGCTCAGGAAGGCGAAGTCCTTTGTCTGAGGTCACACAGCCCCAGGAAAGGCAGGACTCAAACCCATGTCCTTCTAGCTGGCCAGCACCAGGACATAGGCCCACGGAAGCAATGCAGCCATAGTAGAATGAAATGGAAGGCTCGAGAGACCAAAAGGGTCCCCTCAGCTGTCACCATGCCTGGCCATGTAAGTCTGGGTGACTTGATCCTGCCATATCCCTCCATGCGGGGGTCGGGGGGGTTCGGGGGGGTCCCATCCCCAGCATACCAGCTGCTCTGGAGAGCTGTACCCAAGTGCCTTTTATTTATTTTTGCTTTTTGGCGCCACACCCGCAGCATACAGAGTTCCCAGGCTAGGGGTTGAATTGGACCCGCCGCTTCCGGTCTACACCACAGCCACAGCAACGCGGGATCCAAGCCACATCTGCGACCTACACCACAGCTCACGGCAACGCCGGATCCTTTAACCCACTGAGCGAGGCCAGGGATCAAACCCGCATCCTCACGAAGACTAGTCAGGTTCTTAACCAACTGAGCCACAACGGGAACTCCCCCGAGTATCTTTAAAAGAGATGCTCGTGTACTGCTGGAGGGAACAGAAAATGGTACAGCCTCTGCAGAAAACGGGATGGTGGGTTCTCAACATGTTACACATAGAATTACCACGTGACCCAGCAATTCCACTTCCGGGTGTAGACCCCAAGCAAGCAAGAGATTCAGACAGACAGGTGCACACCCAAGTTCAGAGCAGCACTGTTCACCATGACCCAAAAGTGGAGGCAACCCAAATGTCCATAAGCAAAAACGTGACCTAGCCACGCTATGGAATATCGTCCAGCCTTAAAAAGGAAGGAAATTCCAAGCCAGGCTACAAGGGGGATGAACCATGAAGACCTTATGCTTAAGGAAAGGCAACAGACACAACCAGGCGAATGCTGTCCCTTTACGCGAGAGCCTGTGTCACGTGGACCGCAGCAAGATGGTGCCCAGAACGCCCAAGGACGGGCCTGGGCCTGGTCTGCCTTTGACGCCATCCACGTGGGTGTCCTTGGCCTCGGGCAGGCTCAAGGCCTCTCCAGCCCAGTGGGGTAGATACAATAGTTAAAGAAACGTAAACCATTGCGACAGAGGCAGTGGGGAGCTCTGCAGAGGCCTTTGGCAGGCACCTTTCACAGCTCCGGCTCTTTGCCTGGCCTTTTTCCTCGGCTACAGGGCAGCCTGAGGGCCAAGTTCGCGCCCTCAGGGGGCAGCCCTCCGCTAAGGACTGATGGGACTGGAGGACCCCAGCTCCCTCGCCCCTCAGGTAAATTCTACACTCATTCCCCGAGGACCTGGCAGGCCTGAGCCTGGTTCCCATCTGCTTCTTCCCGCGCCCGCTATTATCTCCCCTGCAGCGTCCCTGTCTCATCCCCTCCTGTGCTTTTTTACTGGCGTTGCTGGGATCACCTCCCAAATAAGCTCCTTGCACGCGGTGTTGGCTTCTGTGTATGTGTCCTGGTTGAACGTTTTGTGTTGGTGAAAGGGGTCAGGTTTGTGCAAGTTTTGATAAATAAACACAGACAAACAGGAAAAAAAAAATCCAATCCAAACGAGGACAAAACAAAGCACAGAGAACGTATCAGACTCGGTCAGGTGCAGTCTCTGAAACCAGATACTTTTGTTCTTGACGTGTGAAGCCTGGGCAGAGAGCCCATCTTCAATTGCCACGGGAAAAGAGTCAGGCACTTCTCCTTCGCTCTCTCACTCTCCTTTCTTCATCTCTATCCAACTCCCTCTGGCACATTCAACAGAACAACAGCCACTCGTGCCCTGAATTACCTCTAGTTCTCTACCCTTTCAAGACTCCATCCCTTTCCATGGTTTCCTTTGCTCAAATGACCTTTCCCCCTTTCTCCAACCTGGAAAACTCCTATTCAGCCTTCAGAACCCAGATACGTCATCTCTTCAGGAGGTCTTCCTCGACTCGTCCCGTTACCTCTGTGCTTCTTCCCTTGGTATTGTAATTGAACTTGTTTCCTATCTCTAACAGGACACCACACATACATGCACGCATGCACGCACATGCACACATGCACGCGCGCACACACACACACACACACACACACACAAAGTTCCTAAATAAAGACACTGCTGTACTCTTGGCAACTGGGATACACAACGCTTAGCACATATTAGAAACTCGATATTGAAATTTAATATTGCTTATTGCCTTTTTATCCTGCATGAGAATCTTGGAAAGTTCGTACTAAAAAGGTGCTCCTGAGGGAGGAGGAAATGGGATGAATGGGGAGTTTGTGGAGTTGGTAGATGAAAACTATTATGTTTAGAATGGATAAGCAGGAGTTCCCGTTGTGGCTCAGCAGTAATGAACTCGACTAGGATCCATGAGGACACGGGTTCGATCCCTGGCCTTGCTCAGCGGGTTAAGGATCCAGCGCTTCCCTGAGCTGTGGTGTAGGTGGCAGACGCAGCTCATGTCCTGCGTTGCTGTGGCTGTGGCATAGGCTGGCGGCTATAGCTCCGATTTGACCCTTAGCCTGGGAATTTCCATATGCTGCGGGTACGGCCCTAAAAAGAAAAAGAAAAAAATAGAATGGGTAAGCAATGAGGTCCTATGGTACAGCACAGGGAACTACAGCCAATCTCTTGAGGTACAACACGATGGAAGATAGTATGAGAAAAAGAATATATATATGTACGACTGGGTCACTATGTTGTACAGCAGAAAATGACACAACACGGTAAATCAATCATACTCAAATTTTAAAAATTAAAAAAAAATAAAAAGACCCTCGTAAAATGTCAGATCACGTCACTCCTTTGCTCAAAACCCTGCAGTGGCTCTCCATTTAACTCAGAGTAAAAGCCAAGGTCTTGACAGTGCTCTCCAAGACCACTGGGTACAAGAGTCTGCCCTATTTCTCACTTCACTGCTCGTATCTCCTATTCTCCGCCTCCGTCTGCCGCAGCCACACTGGCCTCCTTGCTGCTCATGGAATGTCCCAGGCCATCCTGCCTCAGGACCTTTGCACTGGCTGGTCCCGCCGGCTAGAACACTCTTTCCCCAGATAACTGCCTGGCCGACTCCACCGCCGTTGAGCCTTTGCTCTGAAGTCACCTTTTGATGAGGCCTCTCTGACCATCCTATTCAATTCAGCCACCACCCCCATCTCACACCCCCAACCCCCCCCTTCTCCTCTTTTTGAGAGATACACTAATTCACTCATTATGCTTATTGTTTGTCTTCCCTCGTTCCTGGAACGTAAATTCCATGACAGGTGGAACCTTTTGTCCATTTTGTTCAGCAAGACGTCCCCAGGGCCTAGACCGGCTCCTAGCACGCGGCAGCCACTGGTGAAATATTTGGTGAGTTAACGAACCTTAGGTTACCAAGCCCCCTCGGGTTAGCAGAAGCTGCCCAGCCCTCGTGGAGGTAAAAAGCATCAGTGCGGCCAGAGCCCCTGCCTCGCAGGCAAGTTTAGAATAAGCATCCCCCTCCTTCCTGGAGATTCTCGCAGAAGTGGTCCCCCACGTCCCCCATGTCCCCCGTGGCTGCTTTTCTTGGTCGAGGACGTTCTTGCCTCGCAGGCACCCAGTTGGCCTGCACGACCTCAACTCCTCAGGCAGCCCCAGCGTTGAAACAAGAGCCCCAGGAACAGACCAGCCGAGGCCCCGCGGGCCTACCTGGCTCCCGGAGCCTGTCCTGAAATGCGCCGCGAAGGCGCTGAGGAGGTCTCGCCACCTCAGCACGCACCTCCTTTTTTGAGTCTGGGGGCCCAACGGCTGAAGCGTCTGAGGAGGCGCCCGTCACCGGTGGCCAGGGGTTGATTCTGAGCGGTTGTAACACCACAAGCGCTCGAAGCTATTTCTCAAGTCTTCAGGAAAATTCCACGAGTTCTCCACAAGAAGCACTTACGGGAAGATCTACTCCAGGAAAAAGGACGAACACGCACAGTGATCCCGCCTCGCACTGGGCCAAGTTCCGGGAAAGCAGGCAGGCCCTGCATCTAATTAGACAGGTCGCGAGGCAGGCGTGATTCACCCGGCCGCCAGCCACCGGCTTATCAGAATTTCAGGGTTGGCAACTGAAGCTCTGAATGAAACCGTTTGGGTTCTGCGGACCTGCTGCGGCGTGCTGGCTTCAGCCTCGAACTGGCGATTTAGCAAACGGCTGGGTCCGGGTGGGCGGTGGGGCGGGACCCGGATCTCTCCATCGACCAGCAAGACCCCGGGGCCCGGCGTGGAGAGCTGAGGCCGCGGTTTGCTAAGAGGGGGAATGAAAGCCGGGAGAGGACTCCGGGGCAGTGGGGTTGATGGGGTGAGCGTTGAAGGCCTCCCCCCCCCCCCCGCAACAGATCAAAGGGCCCCCTCGGACCAAACCTGTGGAAAACCCTTTGATCTCCTCATCGCGTCTGCTTCTCTTGGGTCCAGCCTGAGACAGAAGAACCGCCCAGAGGGACCAGCCTTGGAGGGGCTCCTGAGGGTTGCTCTGAGCTCTTGCTTCTCCGGGGTATTTGGGATTCTGTGGGTACATCCTGGGCCACCGAGAGGGCACCCCTGGGATCCCTGAGCCCACATGGGCCCAGCTGCCTGAGGCCTAGCGGGCTGCCAGCAGGAGAGGGGTGATAAAAGCCACGAGGCCGTGACCTCAGTGGCAGCCGGATGCAGAGGCGAGAGCAGCAGTGTCCACGGGGCCTACTTGTCCTTGAAGCCTTCGAGTGTGCGTTGTGGGGCGGAAGGTCAGAGGCGGTGGGAGAAGCCAAGTTCAAAGGGGCCTTTCATTCAGCTCCCCCACCTCTAATAACAAGTGATCACAGCACCAACGTGGCGCCTGGCACCATTCTCCAAGCTTTCCCTTGCTAGCCTGTAGCCATATTATCATGACCCCCGTTTGACAGATGAGGAAATGGAGGCACAGAGAGCTTCGCTGACTCACACAAGGTTTCCCAGTTTGCAAATGGTGGAGCAGGAGCCTTCGCCACCTAGACCCCCCGGTTCCCACCATCCACACGCCTCACCACCAACCCAGGCCTACTCCCTCTCGGTGACTTCCAGTCCTCACGTGGTCCCGCGCGGGGAGAACCGGGACCTCAGGGGCCCTGATGTGACTCTAACATCCAGATGTTGTCATTTCCACCTCCCTAGGTTCCCTTCCATACGCATTTTGTCAAATGCCGATAACAGACCCCCCTGCTCTGTCCACCCACTGAGGGGCTTTGGAAGTGTGGGAGATGCCAGGAATGTGAATATGTTTAAAAAAAAAAAAAAAATCCCCAAACGTGAGACCGTATCCTTCTTTTCTTTCCTCAACTCCTCTGGGCTTCCCGCGAGATCTAAGTTTTGAGAAGGGGGTGTAATGGAAAAGGTTTGGGGGACAGAGCTACCCGGCAAGAGGGGGGCTGGGGTCTTTTCCTGGCTGGAAGGGGCTCTGAACCTCCTCTTCTTTCAGGGTCTGCCAGGCAGAGCCCTCCGTCTTTAACTCCAGGAGGCGCCATTCACATAGGATGCAGGGCTCAGGGTGCCGCCCAGAGTCACTTGGCATGCCTACCAGGCTGAGCGGGAGAAGCTTCTCGAAAGGGCACATCTGCCTGGGGGCGTGATCCAGCCCTGACCACAGCCCCTGGGCGTGGGGCGCGGGGACTCCTGGAAGGCCTGAGGCACTGGGGGTGGGGGGTCGGGGGTGGGGGGTTAGGCAAAGAGCAGAGGCCAAGACAGGGGTCCGGGGAGGCCGGGCCAGCAAGGAGCGGGTGGGGAGGGGGCGGCCACGAGGGAAAAGCTCAGGGATGCCCGCACAGCACCGCCCCCCCGGCCCCGGCTGGGCTGTGGGAGGGAGACCCTGACCACATCAGGGGTGTGTGGCGAGGAAATGAGGCCTCCGCAGGAACGAGCTGCAAATGAGAACCGTATGGCGTTCCGGGATCCCCGCAGGAACACAGGCAAAGGGTTCGGTTGCATCCATGGGAAAGTTATTATCATTCTCTGCTGAAGTTAAACATTCGGGAGGGTCTGTTTTCCATCTCCTCCACCTGGGAGCCTGCGCAGGGGGAGGCACGTGGGGCGGGGGGTGCTGGTCAGGAGGGCCTGGCGGGTCACGTTTTCCGAGGGGCGTCAGGCCAGGGAGGCGCTGGGCTGGGCTGGAGGGGGTCCGCCGGCGGGGGAGGGGGGCTGGGGCCTCAGAGCCCACGGCCTCCCTCCGCTCCGCCCTGCGCATGCTCGCTCTTCCTCCTCCGGTGCTCTGGTTCCACGGCGCCAAGGGCGAGCTCTCTCTGGAGGCTGTCAGAGGCTGCCTGGCCTCTGCGAGGCCCTGGGCAGAAGGAGGGGAGGCCCAGGGAGGGCCTCGTGGGCCCCCGAAGAGACTAGCAGGTCATGGAGAACTCGGGCAAAGCTTACAGGGAGGCAAGAGCTTCAGGCTTCTGGACAGTTCTCTATCCCCGGTCCCCAGATAGGCAAGGAAGTGTCAGGCAGAGAAGTTCAAGAAGGGACGAGGTCCAGCCTCTAGGTGCCGGGCCTCCACCAGCATCCACTAGTGACCTTTGGGACAAAAGCACAGCCTCAGAGACCGGGCCGCCCTCAGAGCTCGGGGAGGAGCTGGGCTTTTAGGATCGGAGCGAACCAGAGTGCTGGGCAGAGGACACGGCGGCCTCCAAGCCTGTGGAGCCCAAGCTCCCTGGCAGGCCCCTCCAAGGCCCCTACCTCGAACATGGCTCCGCCACTGCCCTCCCTCTGCCCAGGGGTTTTCCCTTCACTGAACTTGAACGGCGGAAAGCTGCCTGCTACCTGCTTCGCGGCTCCTCCCTACCCTCCATCTCATAGCCCTACCGAGATTTTTTCTGGGCTTTTCTAACTCAAGAATAACAACAGGTGAACTAGAAATGTTTGGTTTTTTTGCTGGTGGAAGTTCCCAGGCTGAGGATCGAACCCGAGCCACAGCAGTGACAATGCCAGATCTTTAACCATTAGGCCACCAGGGAACTCCAAAGACAGGAGTTTGTTTTTTTGTTTTGGGTTTGTTGTTTTTTTTTTCCATTGTCTTTTTAGGGCTGCATCCGCGGCATATGGAAGTTCTCAGGCTAGCGGTTGAATCAGAGCTGTAGCTGCCGGCCTACACCACAGCCACAGCAACTTGGGATCTGAGCCCCATCTGCGACCTACACCACAGCTCATGGCAACGCAGGAAACTTAACCCACTGAATGAGACCAGGGATCGAACAGGCATCCTCGTGGATACTAGTCAGGTTCATTACTGCTGGGCCACAACAGGAACTCCCCAAAGACAGGAGATTTTTAAAGGCTCTTTCCTTTTTTTTTTTTTTTTTGTCTTTCTGTCATTTTAGGGCCGCACCCGCGGCATATGTAGGTTCCCAGGCTAGGGGTGGAATAGGAGCCACAGCCACCCCAGATCCAAGCCACGTCTGCAAACTACACCACAGCTCATGGCAACGCTGGATCCTTAATCCACTGAGCAAGGCCAGGGATCGAACCCGCAACCTCATGGTTCCTAGTCGGATTTGATTCCGCTGTGCCATGACGGGAACTCCCTAAAGGCTGCTTTCTGACACATACACACATCCTACTTTTCTGGACAGGCAGATGCCAGGGTGCCAGTGAGGTGCTGTAGGATCTGCAAAGGCCATCCCAACAGTGCCCAGCCTTTGAGGACCTCCGAGGCACTCTCCCCAGAGGTGAACAGGAAGGGGACCCCAGTTCTTTCTGCCATGGACAGAAATATGGCGGAGCAGGTGTGGGCTCTGGAGCCTGCCAGGCGCAGGCTTTGGTTCCAGTTCTGCCACCAGTTAAGCCACGTAACCTCTCAGACCAGTTTTCCCAACGGTCGCAGCGAGGCAAATAACACTAGGTACCAGAATGGTTTTAAGGATGAGCTGACAAAATACATCTAAACCATGTTAGACACTTGCCAAATGAAGACTCCTTTCTCATCCACATCCCTGACCCTGGAGACATGGGCCTTGAGAACTAGAATTGAAATGAGTTAGCAATCAAACGTAAATGCTAAGGACATATACCTCTGTATGGAGGCTTACACAGATTTGAAGTTTATCCTCTCCATCAAAAAGAGCCCAGTAGTGGGCAGTCTAGTTCTGGTATGGAAGCTCTATAGTCATCAGGGTCCCGAATTCCTTCTATATTTCTGCTTTGCTTTCTCTGCCATGGGGCTTCCATCCTCAAGGTCACAAGATAGCTGCTGGAACTCCAGCCATCATCATGGCAGGCAGGAGAGGTTTAAGGAGAAGGGCAAGGCGCAATGGGAACTCTTCCCAGTTAAAAGAACTGCTTTGAAGACTTGCTTTTATGCATTATGAGCCACCTCTCAGCTTCAAGCAAAGCTTGAAGGATACAGTCTTTGAGCTACACACAATAAAAATAAAATCCTAGGAAGACAAGGAGAATGCAGAATTGATATTCACAAGTTCGGGTGCACAACGGTTAAAACAGTGAAACGTCTCCCTACTGATGATAAAAGGTCCCTTCCCTAAGCCTCGTCTTCAGTGTCCCTCTTTGTGGCACTGACCCCTCCTCCATCTCCCGATGACCCAGCAACCCCACAGAGGGTCTCCAGAATCCCAGGTTAGCACCGATCAAGCATCTGCTCTCATTGATCACTGCCTGTCCTATATGGTAGCGAAATATTTCCAACATCACCCTCAGAAGCATGGGTGCAAGGCAGGTGACTAGCTTCAAGGAAGGTTGCTAGCTGCACAGGAAAGAGAAGCAAATGAGTGCCAGCCCGAAGGACACAGGGCAGTTCTACCACGCAAGACTTGGTCTGCTCTTTAGGATAAGAAATACTCTTAGGACTGGGCAATCAAGGTCCCCGGTCTGAGTCCACGCTCAAGAGGGCCCTGTGCTGGCCACACCCCTGCTATGAGGCAAGGCATTCGCGGGGCCAAAGGGACACCCGCCTGGAATCCCTTCTCTCCTCTGGACAGGCTCTGGGATCCTAGGACCCCAGAATTCCCTAAGTTCACTACCTGGGACTGCCCAGCCCTCCTCCCCTCGTCCGTCCTAAGGGCACACATCGCTGGCTGTCCACCCCCTTAGGTGGCCGAAGGGGTGACTGTTTGGAGGGGGAGTTTGGGGAGGGCACAAAGTGGAAAGCCCCGGACTGGGTGGGCTGGAGGGTGAATGCGCAGCAGGCCCCTCCCAGGGTGGCACCGAGCCCCGCAGGTGGGAAGGGGACAGTGAGGAGGCGGGGCAGAAGCCAGCTGTGCTCCAGGGCGGAACGCCTCGGAACCCAAGCATTCTAGGTTCACCCCCGCCCTGCCACATCACTGGGAAGCTTGATTGTCATTTTCGGATACCTAGAAACAAGGAACGTGGGCCTCTGCGTGCATTCCTGTCCCGGCCTCCAACAAAATTAAGGTCCAGCCATTGCTAAGTCTGGCCTCGGTATCTTGGAGGAGGGAATCATCAGAGCAGGGGGAGCAGAACTGGATGGAGTGAGCCGGCAGCAAGGCCCGGGAGGTGGACCCGAGCAGCACCATCAAAGCAGCCATGGCCTCGAGCCCCCCCACCCAGAACTTCCCGCCTGCTGTGCCAGCCCTGGGTGTCCCTCACAGTACCATGGGGCAGGGCTGCGGCTCTGAGGTCTGGCTGCTTGTTTAGTGAGCATCCTGCTCCCTGCAAGGACAGTGAGTGAGCATATTCTGGGGTTGCTGAACCAGGCGGGGCGGATGCAGGCGGCAGCCCTGGCGTGGGTACCACTCGTGATGGAGGAGACAGAATGATGTCGACTCTCGAGCCCATGGAGGGACTACACGTTGAAGAGGCTGTGTGTAAGCTTAGTGACGATGGACAAGACAGGTGCCACCACCGGCAGGACGGCCCTGTGAAAAGGCAGCAGACGGAAAGACAGCAACTCCCTCTCCAGAGGCCCCCCCCCCACCGCGCGTCTCTAGTCATAGGGAAATCAGGAGCCTTGGGAATGGTCTCAGACCTGCTCCATTCCCTATGGAGCTGCTGGAAATAGCCATTTCTGCCCATCTTTCTTTTTTTGTGTTCTGTGGAGTTTGGGGGGGGGGGTGTTTATTTTTTTTCCTCTTTCAGCCACACCCGTGGCATATGGAAGTTCCCGGAACCAGGGATGGAATCCAAGTCACAGCTGTGACAACGCCAGGTCCTTAACCCACTGTGCCACAGTGGGAACTCCTCCACCCAGCTTTCAATGCAGTGACAGAGAGGGGCCACAGCACAGTGGCTGGGACCAGGACTTGACCCGTTGCTCATTCTCGCCCCAGGTTGCAGCACAGCACCCGCTCCCCGAGCTTCCCAGGTTCAGCTCCCCTGTCTCCACGCAGCACCCCCTCTTCTCCTCCCCCAGAGCCCTCTCACACTGCGTGGGCTTCTGGAGACGAAAGCTGAGACCAGCCACACGTACCGGTCAGCCTGGGGTCCCTGACTCCTGGGGACTAAGAATCACTCTCCTAGAATTCAATGACAAATTCGGCGTGTTGGCACCATCCAGGCACTCTTTAGGGGAAAGAATCCTGGTTTTCATGTGTCACTCAAAAATAAATAAACCAAAAAAACCAATGACTTCCAGTTTCTTAGGAGCAAGTGCTTTTTAGTATACGTGTGTCTGGCTATCCTTTTCAGTAGGAAATCTCGTTTTTGCCAACCTTTTTTTTTTTTTTTTTGTCTTTTTAGGGCTGCACCTGAGGCATATAGAGGTTCCCAGGCTAGGGGTTGAATCGGAGCTGTAGCCGCTGGCCTACACCACAGCCACAGCAACATGGGATCAGAGCCGCATCTGCGACCTACACCACAGCTCACGGCAACGCCGGATCCTTAACCCACTGAGTGAGGCCAGGGATAAAACTGGCGTCCTCATGGATACTAGTCGGATTCATTTCCGCTGTGCCACGACGAGAACTCCATCGTTTTTGCTAACTTTTAAAAGTGCTATAAAACCTTTCATGGCTTGGAAGGTAGAAGTACATTTCAGAAAGCAGAGAGGAGAAGGCGGGGGTCGGGGAGAGAGAAAGAAATCTCACTTTGCAAGAGAGGCTCCGTTGGCACCCCAAATGAAACCTAGACCCCCTATTACACTCTCTCAGCATCCAATATTTTCCCCCCTGGGCATTCCTCTCGATTTGTTGCTGCGTATTTACTTATAAGGTGATTTGTTTTCCGGCTGAAGTTAGAAATTGGGCCCGTTTTGTTTGCAAGCGTCTATTCATTGCCGAGCACAGCTTAGGCCCTCGATAAATATGTGTAAAAACAGCTTAATGAATTCTTCAGGGGAATGGGTCCAAAAACAAAGTTTTAAGAATTTGCAGTTCAGCAGAAATTATCACAACATCGTAAATCAACTACACTTCAACAAAACTTAAAAAAACCACCACCACAAAGTGAATATCTCAAAAAAAAACTCTTGCACAAGTGTGAGATTAGCTTCCACATACACTCAAACCAATTCTAACTATTGGTTGGGATTCTGTCCCAAAAGAGAAGCTCTGAGAGGGGGCCGATAATAATGCCTTGAGCCCCAAATATGCACGCAGATGCCTTCTGCCCTTCTGCCCAGCTTTCCCCAGCATGATAAACCGAGCAACGAGCTTTCCCAAGACTTAGTAGCATAAAAATAAAACAAAATTAGGCTCACAGATTCTGCAGGTCAGGAATTCAGACAGCGGGGACAGGCTTGTCTCTGCTCCGTGACGTCTGGGCCCTGCAGGTGGCAGACTCAGAGGTTGGGGGCCTGGGGGGGCCTTCGTTTCGCTCCCCTTCAGCCTCTCCCGGTCGTCGCTCCGCTCAGACCGGTTTGGACTCGCTCACAGCACGGGCGCCTGCGTTGGAAGAGCGAGCCAGCTCGCAGGTGGAAGCAGTATAGCTTTTTATAACCCAGCCGCAGCCGTCAATCAATATCACCTCTGACTCATTTCATTTGCGGAGGCAATTACTAAGTCCCGCCCATGGAGGGAGGGGAGAACCCAAGTTCCGCCTGTTGATGGTGGGGGGAGGGATGGCGTGATTCTAGAAAAACATGTAGGGCTGGAACTATTGTTGTGGCCGTTTGGGGAAAATCAAATCTACCACACACCTGACACCCACGTGCCAGTCCCGGGCCTCACGCCCTCCGATATACCCCCTCCGTCCCCTTGTGCTGCTAGGCTTTGTCTGTATGTTTCCTGGCGTCCGTGGAAGGCACCAGAAGGGCCGGAGGAAGGGAGAAGCCAGGGTATTTCTCCTCCGTGCTCTGTGCCGGCAACTGGAGCGCCTCTGTGGCTGCGGATCCCAGAGGACAGAATCGCCGCAGCCCGGGGTTCCGCCTGCTGAGCCCACTTCCAGGCACCAGGGACCCAGATCTTTCCTTCGTCCCTCCAGCTTTAGGGGCCACAGACGCTTCCTGCGCTTGCTTCCGTCCGTGTTGCTTCCCCCTCTCTGTTTTCCATCACACGTGTAAACAATTTTACGCATTAAGTTCCTCTGATCCAAACACCTAGAGGCGTTCCTGTATCCTTGATTGGACTTGGACCGCTGTGTGTAATGAGGCCCAGCGAGAGCTTGCGGGAGAGCAGAGAAGGTCACGGAGGGCGCCTCAGGAACCCTAAAATCAAATCTCAGCCCCAGCGTCACTCAGGCGATTCCCTCTGAAAAAACCTGTCTTGCTCCCGGATTCTAAAACAGCAAAATTAAATAAGAGTCTTTGGGACCCCTACGTTCCCAGCCAGAATTTCCAGTTTCCTTTTCAGATGTTTAGCCTAGTAGTCCGACTTTGATCGCGTATCACTTTCTGGAGTGTGCTTCAGACCCACAGGACCCTTATCCACAGGGCCAGGGAAAACAGGGCCAACAATGTGGGCCAGATAACGCATGCAGTAGCCCACCTCCAAGACGGCCTCCACTCATCCTCACCTCCCACCATTCATTCCCTCGTATATTGCTTCCCTGATCAGGAGGATCTTGTGGGAATGACAGAAAGTGACTTTTTTTTTTGCCTTATCTAGGGCCGCACCGGTGGCATATGGAGGTTCCCAGGCTAGGGGTCTAACAGGAGCTGTACCTGCCGGCCTTCGCCACAGCCACAGCAATGCGGGACCCGAGCGGCGTCTGCAACCTACACCACAGCTCACGGCAACGCCGGAGCCTTAACCCACTGAGCGAGGCCAGGGATCGAACCCGGAACCTCATGGTTCCTAGTCGGATTCGTTAACCACTGAGCCACGACGGGAACTCCAGAAAGTGAGTTCTGAGGCTAGATTCTCAAAGACATTGTGGCTTGTGCCCTCCTCTGTTATGGATCAGCCTGCGGTAGGCCAGCTGCCATGTGAGGACGCTTTATGGAGAACTCTATGGAGCGGTCCATCAGGTGACGAACTGAGGCCTCTTGCCTCCTATCCATGCAAGTGAGCCATCTTGGAAGTGGGTCCTTCAGCCCCAGTCAAGCCTTCAGATGACTGCGGCCCCAGCTAACATCTTGACCACAACCTCATAAAAAACCCTGAGCCAGAACCACAGAGCTAAGCTGCTTCTAAATTCTTGACCCACAGAAACAGTGGGGTAATACAGGCTTGTTGTTGTTTCAAGCTGCTAGACTTTGGCGTACTTTGTTGTGTGGCAACAGATAACTAATGCAGCACAGTAACATCGTACTCTGAGAGCAGCCCTGAGGATAAAAACTCTGCTATTGACCCCTGGCAGGTGGACATCCCCATATCCAAAAGTGTGTTCCAGGAAAATAAGGAACCAAACATTAAAAACCTATGAGAGAGGAGTTCCCGTCATGGCGTAGTGGTTAACGAATCCGACTAGGAACCATGAGGTTGCAGGTTCGATCCCTGGCCTCGCTCAGTGGGTTAAGGATCCGGCATTGCTGTGAGCTGTGGTATAGGTCGCAGATGCGGCTCAGATCTGGTGTTGCTGTGGCTGTGGCGTAGGCCGGCGGCAACAGCTCCGATTTGACCCTTAGCCTGGGAACCTCCATGTGCCGTGTGTGTGGCCCTAAAAAGCAAAAAATAAAATAAAAACCTATTAGAGTTCCCACTGTGGCGCAGTGGGTTAACGATCTGACTCATCTCTGTAGAGGTGCTGGTTTGGTATCCGGCTCAGCTCCAGCATTACTGCAACTATGGTACAGGTTGCAGCTCTGGCTCGGATTTGATCCCTGGCCTGAGAACTGCCATATGTCATGGGCGCAGCTGAAAACAACTGAAAAAAAAAAAGGGGAGTTCCCATTGTGGCACAGTGGAAATGAATCTGACTAGTATCCATGAGGATGTGGGTTCAACCCCTGGCCTCGTTCAGTGGGCTAAGGAACCGGCGTTGCCGTGAGCTGTGATGTAGCCCGCAGACGCAGCTCAGATCCCGCGTTGCTGTGGCTGTGGTGTAGGCCGGCGGCTACAGCTCCGATTCGACCCCTAGCCTGGGAACCTCCATATGCCGTGGGTGTGGCCCTAAAAAAATAAAAACCCCTGTGAAAGTACTAGAAGAAAATGCAAATTAATTTTTTGTACATGATTAGGGTAGGGAAACACTTCCTAGGCAAGCCATGAAATCCAGAAGTCATGGAAAAGAGGGACAGATTTGATGATGTTGACGTAAAACATTGTGTATGGAAAAAAACCATCATGAACAATGTCTGAGATAAATGCTACACTGGGAGAAAATACGTGGAGAAGAAGGCAAACACCGCAGTGCCACACAGAAGGGGTATGAAACAGGTTTGACTGGGAAATTTTTCAAGTGAATGCTCAGCAAGATGAGGTACAAGGACCCTGTGATCCCATCAGGGCACAGGAAGGAGCAGGGGTTCTGGATGCAAGGTGGGCTATGATCCAGGAGGGGACCCCACCCGTCCGCATTCTGGATGCTACTTTTCCTGGATGGGAGCTTGGAGAGGATTTACATACAGGGAACAAACAGTTAAGACTTGGAGGCACTCATGCTGGAGGAAGGGGAGCCCTCAGCTCCGTGCAAACTTGGGTCCAGACAAAGCCACTCCCACTAGGGGGAGGGGGGTCCTCGGCCTGATCAGGCGACAAAAGAAGGGTTCCAGGAATCATCATTGGACCGTTCTGCTTGTCACTCCACAAAATGTTTTCAACATACGTAACAGGCAAAATATCACATCTATGATAAGCAAAGTGTCTTAGAAAAAAATAGTCCAATCAAAAATAAAGCAAAATATAGGAATACAAATCACAGATACAGAAGTATACAAGGCCCATAAGCACAGGAAAAGATGCTCAATTTCGCCCAATGATAAGAGTAATGCACAATTAAAGCCAAAATGAAATACCATTCTTAACCCATTCCACTGGCAGAAAAATTGAAACAATTGACAATAACCCATATTGGTGGGAGGGTAAATTGGTCCAGCATTTTTTTTTTTTTTTTTTTTTTGCTTTTTTAGGGCCAAACCAGCGGCATATGGAGGTTCCCAGGCTAGGTCAAATCGAAGCTGTAGCCACCGGCCTACACCACAACCACAGCCACGCCAGTTTCGAGCCACGTCTGCGACCTACGCCACAGCTCACGGCAACCCCAGATCGTTAACCCACTGAGTGAGGTCAGGAATCAAACCCACAACCTCATGGTTCCTAGTCAGATTCATTAACCGCTGCGCCACAACGGGAACTCCTGGTTCAGCATTTTTTTGCAAAGCAACTTGGCAATATCATTCATGACTGAAAGACCATAAATCCTCTTTGCTCAGTACCCCTAGAGAAATAAATCTTAAGTATATACACAAAAATCCAGGGAGAGGAGTTGCCGTCGTGGCTCAGTGGTTAATGAATCCAACTAAGAACCATGAGGTTGCGGGTTCGATCCCTGGCCTTGCTCAGTGGGTTAAGGATCCGGGATTGCCGTGAGCTGTGGTGTAGGTCGCAGACATGGCTCAGATCCCGCGTTGCTGTGGCCGTGGTGTAGGCCGGCGGCTACAGCTCCGATTAGACCCCTAGCCTGGGAACCTCCATATGCCCCAAGTATGGCCCTAGAAAAGGCAAAAAGACAAAAAAAAAAAAAAATTTAGGGAGACATGAACTCATTCATTCCAAAAATATTTATTGCATGCTCTTCCAGGGGCTGGAGGCTGTTCCAGGTGTCGGCACCACCCCAGACGCTAGGGGATGTAGCACAGACAAAACAAGTCCCTGTTCACATCCTAATGGAGGAGACAGTTAAAAACCTGTGGGCAGGAGTTCCCACTGTGGCACAGTGAGTTAAGAATCCAACTGCAGCTGCTCGGGTGGCTGAGGAGGTTTGGATTCGATCCCTGGCCTGGCACAGTGGGTTAAAGGATCCTACATTGCTGCAGCTGTGGCGTAGGTCACAGCTATGGTATAGGTCACAGCTGCAGCTTGGATTCAACGTCTAGCCCAGGAATTTCCAAATGCCATAGGTGTGGCCATAAAAAACCAACCAACCAACAAACCTGTGAGCAAATGAGGTACCATTACACTCACCAGAGATGCAACAAGTAAAAAGGCTGACAGTGTTGAGTGACGATAAGAATATGAAGCAACCAGAACTCTCATACTTTGCTGGTGGGCGTGTAAAACAATGTGTCGATTTACTATAAAGTTAAATATAACACTTATCATATAACCCCATGTCTGTACTCTTAGATATTTACCCAGGAGGAAGGAAAGCATATGGCCACAAATCCTTGTACAGGAACACTCATAGCACTTTTATGCATAATAGTCCCATATACAAATGACACGAATGCCCATCAGCAGGAGAATAAATAGATGGTGACATACTCATACAACGACATACTACCCAGCCATAAAAAGGAATTAAGTGCAGGAACACACAACCTGGATGAACCTCAAAAATAACATGCTGAACAAAATAGTATGCAGTCACACAAGAGTACATCCATCCTATATGATTCCATTTATAGGAAATGCCAGAAAAGACAAACATTGGTCTCTAACAGCAAAGCAGATCAGTGCTTGCCGGGGGCTGGGGGTGGGAGGAGGGGATCAACTGCAAAGGGGGCACAAGGAGACTCTGCAGTGATGAAAATGTTTCAGACTTTGATTGCAGCGGTGGTCACGTGGGTGGTGGTCACGTGGGTGAGGTTTGTCAATTCTCAGCCATCTGTACCCTTAAATGGGTCGATTTTGTTACATGTAAATCACCCATTGCTACAGTTGACTAGAAGGAAATATATGGGTGGATTCTTCCCCTGTATGGCACAATCCCATCCACAGAACCTTCTGGAGGCAAGACCAGGGATTCTATCTCTTGGCCTGCAAATAAGGCACACATGCTAGAATGTGTGAAACACACCGCACACCACAGTCACACAGATGAGGACACAAGAGGACACCTGGCAGGAAGTGCCTCGCTCTCTCTCTCTGTCTCAGGAAGTGCAAGAGAGTGTTTTGATCAGAGGCAGCAAATATGAGCTGAAACAGTACTGCTCTCTGATGTTAGGGACTCATCGCCCTAAAGCTGAATCCAGGATTGAAAAACTATACATAATTATGCGTCACCCTGTGGTTTATGTGTCTAACCAAAGTTGCTATTGTCCTCGTTACCTATTGTCACATGCTGCCCCCAAACCTAGTGGCTTTAGTACAAGAACATGTTATCTCTCACAGGTCTGAGAGTTGACTGGGCTCAGCTATCGGGGTTTGGGGGTGGGTGTTACTCTGGGTTCCACATGCAGTGGCAGTCAAGTGTTGGCTGGGGCTGGAGTCCTCTGAAGGCTTCACCCAGCTGGCCGTCCAAAATGGCACACACACGGGGCTGACAGTTAATACTGGTTTCTGGCTGGAACTTAACTGGGGTTTCAACTGGAGCGCTTAAATGTGGCCTGGCCACTGTAGTCTGGGCTTCTCACAGCATGGTGGCCAAGTTCCAAAAGGGAGTGTCCCTAAAGTGAGCATTCTAGTAGGCTCGGGAAGCTTCAAGGCTTTCTGTAACCTCATCCCGAAAAATCATACAGGATCACTTCCACCTCATTCCATTGGTCAGAGCAGTCACATAACCCACATGGGTTCAAATAGGTAAAGAAGCTCACCTCTTTACTTGATGGGAGAGTGACAGTTCACACGGCAGAAAAACATGTGAGATGTTGTTGCAGTCATCTTTTAAAAATGCAATCCTTCCCCATTATGAAGTGAAACCTCATTTTTCTTGGCTCATCAACGCAGTTTTAAATTGGGCTCCAACAACTTGGACTAAGGGCAAAGGTTTGAGAAAGGCAGCATTACAATGGTGGTCAGCCCAGTGGTATGTGGGGCCTTGTTATAAATACACTAGAAGTATTAGGTCTTATAGAAATTAGTGTTTACTTTTCCTCTATAGCCCTTGGAGTGCTTAGTAGTGTCTTACTCCAGGATTCCCCTCTGCTATTAGTCCTCACCACTCCCCCGGGATCAATGTAATCCAAAAAGTATTTCTTTGGGCCCCACTTGACTACAGTCTCTTTCCCCACCATTTCAATCTCCATTCACTTCCCCACCAGGCATTTACAATGACTCGTAGAGCTGGGATGCAATGCCTCATTTCACCAACAGGTGGCAACCTAACAGTGGACCCAAGCTTTCATTTTAGGGAAAAGGAACGTGGGATAGGGTTAGAGAGGTGGAAATGGAAGCAAAGGAAGTATCTAACATTCCTGCGTTCCAGCCTGAAATCATCAAGTTTGAAATGTTAATGGTTCGCAAATACCATTTTCATCGAGCTTTGAAGTCTGATCATATTGGCTTCCTCTGGAACAAAGTACATCTATGACAGCTGTACTGAATATACTAGTGGGAGCCTTGATAATACAAGATTTTATCTAATATCCCAACTCTTTTTTTTTTTTTTTGTCTTTTTGCCGTTATGTAGAGCCACACCTGCAGCATATGGAGGTTCCCAGGCTAGGGATCTAACAGGAGCTGTAGCTGCCAGCCTTCGCCACAGCCACAGCAACGCGGGATCTGAGCCACATCTGCAACCTTCACCACAGTTCACGGCAACGCCGGATCCTTAACCCACTGAGCAAGGCCAGGGATCGAACCCGCAACCTCATGGTTCCCAGTCGGATTCGTTAACCACTGAGCCACTCTTTTAGCACTAGAGCCAGTCAACAGACCATAATGGATAAGTCACTCTGCCAAGGGCACTCTATTAGGCTCTTAAAGTGGGTCATGGTAAGGGAGAAATCAAATCCCTACTTTCGAGGTAACTACAGGACAATGTCTAATCAACTTAAACTTGGCATCTGAAGGCTCAGGTGTGGGCCAGTGGAAGCCCGTGATTGTCCTAGCG
>PVHT020000193.1:8589863-8616741 GCA_004024745.2 Catagonus wagneri
CAAGCCTTTTGTCCCGAGATACCCTCTCTCCTCTGGGCAGGGCCCCTGTTTATCAGGAGACCTTTTGGTGTGCAAAGATAATCCTTCTGAGTTTGGGTGTTTCTTTTTTTAATGGACTGGGAGTAGGAGAGGGGGAGAGAAGGCAGGTGGCAAACCGGGGCGGGGGGGCGGGGGTTGAGAGCCGCAATTAGAGTCTGTTTCAGTTGACGGTGTGTGCTCCCAGGGACCCAGGGACTGGGTGCTCCTTTACCAAATGTAAATATCAAACCAATAAATGCTAATGTAGCATGAAAAAGTGCTGATTTGGGAGAAAGTTCCAATCATTTAGAGAGCTCGTCACAGAAAGCATTTAGGTGTTCTGGCTGCAAGGGAGCTGGGGAAGGAATCAAAGGCATGGAATTCAGAGCTCCCTTCTGGGGGGGGGGGGGTCCCACCCTGGCCACCCATTCTAGGAAAAGGGAACCAGAAAAGAGGAATATGGCAGGGTGGCGGGGGGGGGGTGTAATAAATAAAACAAAACCAGGAAAAGGGTCAAGTTCCTGAACATCTGGCACCAAAAGAGGGAGACAGCAAAGAGCCCTGTCAGCAAGATCTCTGTGGACTTGACACTGACCTTGATGGGTCTTAGCCCAAGGTCACTGTCATCCTGATGGTTTCCTGAATGTTTCCCCAGCCACATCAGGCTGCCTTCAGGGACCTCTTTTTTTTTTTTTAATCTACTTATTTATTTTTACTTTTTGGCTCCACCCATGGCATGTGGAAGTTCCCGGGCCGGGGACTGAACCCATGCCACAGTAGCAACCCTAGCTGCTGCAGTGACAATGCTGGATCCTCTTGGATCCTTAACCCACTGCACTACCAGGGAACTCCTTTTTTTAAAAAAAATAGACTTTATTTATTTTTGTCTTTTTTTTTTTTTTTTTGGCCTCTTTAGGGCCGCACCTGTGGCATATGGAGGTTCCCAGGCTAGGGGTCTAATCAGAGCTGTAGCCATCGGCCTACACCACAGCCACAGAAATGCAGGATCCCATCCGCATCTGCAACGCACACCACAGCTCATGGCAATGCCAGATCCTTAACCCACCGAGCAAGGCCAGGAATCGAATCCAAAGCCTCATGGTTCCTAGTCGATACGTTTCTGCTGTGCCACGACGGGAACTCCCAGGGACCTCTTTCTGACTGATGGCTCTCATCTCGCTGTCCCTCGACCCCTAGTCCCACCCCCACCATACACGCACACTCATAACACACTTGCCAGGACCTCCCCCCAAGAAAACCTGCCAGACTTACCCACTTCACAGAGGCCCTGGAAGAGCTCTGTAAATACTTACGAACTTGACTCAATACAAGTGGCTGTTAAGGGAGCTATGAGACGAGAAAGCAGGCAAGTTTGTTAGAAGACTCAGCTGGGGAGTTCCCGTCGTGTTGCAGCTGAAACGAATCCAACTAGGAACCATGAGGTTGCGGGTTCGATCCCTGGCCTCGCTCAGTGGGTTAAGGAATCCGGCGTTGCCATGAGCTGTGGTGTAGGTTGCAGACGCGGCTCGGATCTCGCGTTGCTGTGGCTGCGGCGTAGACCGGCAGTTGCAGCTCCGATTCGACCCCTAGCCTGGGAGCCTCCACATGCCGCAGGTGCAGCCCTAAAAAGCAAAACAAAAAACTCTATAAGGAGGGTTTCCAGTAAGAAGGGGCAGCTGGGCCCTGAGTCTTGGCCACTGTCCAGCCAGGCACAACAAGACCTTACGAAAGAAGGTGAAAGGACAAGGACAGAATAGCTAAGGCAGTTCTCGGTCCTTTAAACCCTCACAAAACGATCGGAGCCAGGCATAAGGCTGAGCTCTGGAGAGACAGCAGAGCCCAAGACAGAATCCGCCCCTGCTGAAGAAACCTGCTCTGGGGAAGCCAGCCACTGGGGCACAAGGGTGTCAACCTGCCAGCCCTGTGAGGGGAGCCACCTTGGAAGTGGACGCTGCGGCCTCAGCTAAGCCTTCAGACAGCGACAGCCAGGGCCACCTTGGACTGCAACCTTTTGAGAGAGGTTGGGTCATAACTGCCCAGCCAAGCTTTGGAGGATTTCTGTGTCAGAAACACCGAGAGAGCGAAAAAAAAATGACTTTTGTTGTTGGAAACCACTAAGTTTTGGGGGGATTTGCTACCTCACAATATATAACTAATATTGTGCCGCAGATGATTGGACTCGGGCTGCATAGGAGTCCCTGCTGTGGTACAAAGGGTCGGCGGCACCTTGGGAGCACTGGGACACAGGTTCAATCCCCGGCCCAAGCACGGTGGGTTAAGGATCCCACGTTGCTGCAGCTGCAGCCTAGGTGGCAACTGTGGCACAGATTTGATGCCAGGCCTGGGAACTCCATATGCCACGGGGCAGCCAAAAAAACGAAGAGAAAGAAAGAAAAGAAGGAAGGAAGGAAGGAAGGAAGAAAAGAAAAAAAGGAAGGAAAGAAGGCAGACAGTGAAAATGTCATCAGGTGACTCCCAAGGCTAAGTCATAAAACATGCAGCTTCTACCTTATTTGCTAGAACAATCACACTTGAAGCCCTGAGCCACCACGTAAAAAGCCCCACCAGGAGTTCCGCTGTGGCACAACAGGACTGGCAGTGTCTCTGCGGCGCCAGGATGCAGGTTCGATCCCTGGCCCAACACAGGGGGTTAAAGGATTCAATGTTGCCCCAGCTGCAGCGTATGTCACAACTGCAGCAGCTCAGATCTGATCCCTAGCCTGGGAACTTCTATATGCCATGGGACGGCCAAAAAAAAAAAAAAAAAACATCATGCTGAGGCCACCATGCTGTGAGGAAGCCCAAGCTACACAGAGAGGCCACCTGTAGGTGTTCCATCCACCGTCCAAGCTTTTGAGTGCCCCCCAGCCCAGGCACCAGCCATGTCAATGCTGGAACCTGTAGATGACTCCAGCCCCCAACTACCATCGCTGGACTTTGAGTCTTCCCAGCTGAGGCCCCAGACGTTGCGGAGTACAGACAAGCCATCCCCCACTGTGCTCTGTCTGAATTCCGGGCCCACAGAGTCGGGGAGCATTAAAATGGTTGTTTGGAGTCGCTAAGTTTGGGGAGTGATTTGTTACATGGCGATAGTAACTGGAACAACGTGCCAGAAGGCAAGTGGAAGGCCGGTCAGCCGAGGATCCCCTCTTCCCCAAAATATACAGACCTGCTGCGGTTGTGTCTCAGCTCTGAAACCCAGGAACCTCTGCACCCCCCTTATACCACTGCCCCCCACTTCCCACTGAGAACTGAAACCACATTATCCCCTCTCCCTGTGATGATCACCCCTGATATTAACTCCCTCGTGTGGTCCCCTTCCACGCCGAGCAAGGCTGCCCTGTGTAACCAATAGAATAGCTTGTAAATTACAAGTAAGACTTCCAAGGTTAGGTCGTAAAAGACACTGTGGGCCTCTCTCTCTCTCTCTCTCTCTCTCTCTCTCTCTCTTTTTTTTGTTTGTTTTTTCTTGTTTGTTTGTTTTTTTAGGGCCGCACCCGCGGCATATGGAGGTTCCCAGGCTAGGGGTCTAATCGGAGCTACAGCTGCCGGCCTACACCACAGGAGCAGCACCACAAGATCCGAGCTTGTGTCTGCAACCTACACCACAGCTCACGGCAACGCCGGATCCTTAACCCAATGAGCGAGGCCAGGGATCGAACACGCAACCTCATGGTTCCTAGTCGGATTCGTTTCAGCTGCAACACGACGGGAGGTCCCGGCTTCTCTTTAAATCCCTTGCTCCAGGGGAAGGTAGCTAGCATGCCATAAGGATTCTCAAGCAGCTCCGTGGGAGCAGCCCACATGCCAAGGAACTGAGTCCTCCCGCCAACAGCCAACCCCATTACGCCAACGGGCCACCTTGAAAGTGGGCCTTCCAGCCCTAGTAAACCTTTTAAAGATTATTGGCAACCCCAGCCAATATCCTGGCTACCACCTCGTGTGAGACCCCAAGCCAGGACCACCCAATTCAGCTGCTCCCAAATTCCTAATCTTCAGCAACTGTGAGATAATGTTTATTGTTTTAAGCCACTCCATTCGAGGGTAATTTGTTATTCCCTGTCCCTATGTTAAACAATTCTGGGACCAGGCATGCTTGCTGATCCCCATGTTTAAAGTATACTGAGAACAAACAAAAATAACTTAGCTATTTGCTTTGAGAAATACTTGCTCCTGGAAGATAAGCCTGAACCCACTAAAATAGCTTGGTTATCAAGACCAACAGCTAGCTCATCAAGACTTTACAGCAAGACCTCTGCCTTGGTATGCTCAGCAATCCAAAACTGTTTTGTCATAAACTCTCCCCAACCCCAGTCAGCTGCTTGCCTTGAAAGGCCCAACTTCAAATTCACCCAGTCCAAGCTCTAAAGTGCTATCTATCAATACCTTTCGACAATGTCCCTGCTTGCTAGACGTTTCGAGCACTCTGTCACAGGGGTACACTTCCTTAATGAAGTAGGTCTAACAAATTAACATTTGCTTGATCGAGAGGTGGTTTTTTTTTGTTTGTTTTGTCTTTTTGCCTTTTCTAGGGCCACACTCGCAGCACATGGAGGTTCCCAGGCTAGGGGTCGAAGAGGAGCTACAGCCGCTGGCCTACACCACAGCCACAGCAAGGTGGGATCCAAGCCGCGTCTGTAACCTACACCACAGCTCCCGGCAAGGCTGGATCCTTAACCCACTGAGCGAGGCCAGGGATCGAACCCGGAACTTCATGGTTCCTAGTTGGATTCGTTAACCACTGAGCCATGACAGGAACTCTCAAGAGGTGTTTTTGGGGGAGTCTAGAATCAATACTGTACACCCCCCAAAACTGGGGCATCCATTCAGGTTTTATTTGGTCAGGTGTCTCTGGGCTGTCCAATTCAGTGGTCACTAAGCACAAGTGGCTATTTATAATAAATTACGTGAATTGCTTTGCTGTACACCTGAAATGATAAAATCAACTATAATTTTTAAACTCTAAAAAAGGATTCCCATTGTGGCTCAGCAGGTTAAGGACTCGACGCTGTCTCTGTGAGTATGCGGGTTTGATCCCTGACCTCGCTCAATGCGTTAAGGATCCTGGGGCGTTGCTGCAAGCTGCTGCAGCGTAGGTCAAAGATGTGGCTCAGATCCGGCATTGCTGTGGCTGTGGCGTAGGCCGGCACCCGCAGCTCCGATTCCACCCCTGGCCTAGGAACCTCTACAGGCCACAGCTGCGGCCGTCAAAAGAAAAAAAAAAAAACAGTCAAGCTGAAAATTCATTTCCTCAGTTGCACTAGTCACACCTCAACACAGATATGGGACATCTCCCTTCTCACAGAAAGTCGTGTTGGACAGCACCGCTCTAGAAGAAAGTGGATCATTCGTTTCAGAGGATGGCAATCCCTGACGAAGCTCCAGAAGCAGAAGAATGCGGGAGGCTACAAACCAGGAGCAGGCCGCTGCCCAGAGCACAGCAGACTCAGCAAATGCCCAAATGTCCAGCGAGGCCACAGGCATGACTCCAGGCAGTGGGCAACTCCCCCGGGGGTGAGGGGGCGGTTGCAGGAAGGAAATCACCTAGCTTTAGCACTGCAGGGCACATGGGCACGCCGACGCCCGGGACTTTGCCTGGTCTCCGCAGAGTGGCCCTGGCTCAGCAGGAAAGGAAAATAAATGATCCCTGATCAACACACACATACTCACGCACATGCGCGCGCGCACACGCACACGCACACACGAGAGCGCGCGCACGCCTTACCAACTCACCGGCCAGTGGCAGGGCTTGTTTTCTGGCTTCAGGTGTGACGGCGACCTGCCGACCTTCAGAAGCTCCAGTTTCCTGGCTCCTTGTCGGGGACCTGGGGAGAAGTCTGAGAGGAAAGCATGGCCTGGCGCGCTGGCCCTCGCAGAACAAAAGCCCGAGCCAAGAGGCAAATGAGAGATTCGTGAAATCATCGGACTTCGGTTGCCTTTGCTTTTCTGGCTTTGAGAATTTGTATTTCTTCCATGGTAACTCTTCCTGGCTGCGGAATGTCATTTAAAAATCATACTGTCTTTAAAACGGTAGGATGAGGGGAAAGAAAAAGTCACCTCCAACCGGGTTTTCACCATGCAAATCAAGGACATTTCAAAATGCTGGCAAGCTGCTCGGGGACTTCAAAGATGTCCAGGTCCAATTACGCTTCATTTGGGGTGTGAATTGAGGAACTCTGGGGGAGGTGGCCCGAGTGCTACGTGTCAGGGTCGATACTGTGGTAATGAACCTAGGCCTTTGTTCCTGGGAGCCCAGCTGCTGACAAGTGGGCTGTTTCCTGAAGGGCGGAGAAGCGCTGCGTCTGCCACCAGGTGCAGGAAGCAGGGGAGAGATGGAGCTGCCGTTCAAAAAAAAAAAAAAAATCATTTTAGGGTGGCTTTTATTTTTTCTCATTTTTAAAAATCAAAACTTTCCGACAGTAGAACAGAGTACGTCAATTATACTTCAATCAAAACAAAAAGAGATTGATGACAATGAAAAAAAAATTAAAAGGGGGGAGGTCAGCGCTGAAATCTTGTCATGTCCTGGAAAGAGCCACGCTAAAGGTCTCAGGCGATTTGATTGAATTGGGGTCTGAGAAATAACTCTAACTTACAGCTTAGATAACATACCACCTCGATCTCTGTGGCTGAGAACGTTCAGAGGGGCGCTGGGAAAGGCCTGACGAGGGAGGATTTATTGTTAGTTAAATGGTTAAGAAAAAATGAATTGGGAGTTCCCGTTGTGGCTCGGTGGAAAAGAAACTGACTAGCATTCATGAGGACACAGGTTCGATTCCTGGCCTCACTCAGTGGATTAAAGAGCCCGCGTTGCCGGCAGCTGTGCTGTAGTTCGCAGACATGGCTCAGATTCCGTGTTGCTGTGGCTGTGGTGTAGACCAGCAGCTACAGCTCCGATTCGACCCGTAGCCGGGGAACCTCCGTATGCCGCGGGTGCGGCCCTCCAAAAAGACCAGAAAAAAAAAAAAAAGAAAGAATTGGAGTAGGGGAATAATTTTGGTTTTGCTAGCTAGTGCGAATGGAACCGACGGGCTATCGCTGGTTTGGTAACTCAGCCTTCTGTGGGCAAGGTTGATGGCTCAAGTGCGTTCAAAAATGATTCGTTCGGAGTTCCCGTCGTGGCTCAGGGGTTAACGAATCCAACTAGGAACCATGAGGTTGCGGGTTCTATCCCTGGCCTTGCTCAGTGGGTTAAGGATCCGGCGTTGCCGTGAGCTGTGGTGTAGGTCGCAGACGCGGCTCAGATCCCGCGTTGCTGTGGCTGTGGCATAGGCGGGCGGCTATAGCTCCGATTAGACCCCTAGCCTGGGAATCTCCATATGCCGCGGGTGCAGCCCTAGAAAAGGCAAAAAGACAAAAAAAGAAAAAAAAAGATTCGTTCAAGTTCTAGCCCCTCATTCCCCTCCAAAAAACTCAGCACTTTCAGAAATCTCAGCCAAGACCGCTGCGTAGATTCCTAGCAGGACATTCAAGAGCAATAAATCTGCTGCAAGTGGGAGAAAAGAGATCAAAAGCTGGTCTCTCCCCCTTGCTAGGATGCTTATGCAATTCATTATTTTATGTCCTGGGTTCTTTTTTTTTTCTCAAATGCAGATACCCTGAGAAAGGTAACACATCCAGTTTCTAACACCTTAGTGCAAATGCACGCATCTGGGTAAGGCTGCCTGTGAATAGGGAATAAAAACTACAGATGCTGAAGTCATACCCCCGAGATTCAGTCTCCGAGGGTGGAGCCCTAACAGCAATATTATTTTTTAAAGCTCCCCCGGCTGAGAACCCCCGGGAGAGAGGGTGGAGGGCTGAGGATGGAAAGGGAGGGAGTGGAAGAGACAAAAGAAGAAAACAGAGTTCCTCTCATGAAAGATTTTGGTTTTGGAGTCCTTGCTGCCTGCACGATCCTGGTCCAGTGAGTGAGCCCCTCTGATCTTCATCTGCTTCATCTGTTAAAGGATGCTGTGCTTCGTAACTGCTGTAGAGCACAGGGAACTACATCCAATCACTCGTGATGGAACATGATGGAGGATAACGTGAGAAAAAGAATGTGTGTGAATATATATATATAAAAATAACTGGGTCACCTTTGCTGTATAGCAGAAATGAACAGAGCGTTGTCAATCAACTATAATTAAAAACTTTTTTTAAGTATAAAAAACAAGATTAAGACGTTTGCAGTAGGAGTTCCCATCTAGTGCAGCGGAAACGAATCCGATTAGGAACCATGAGGTTGCGGGTTCGATCCCTGGCATCGCTCAGTGGGTTAAGGATCCGGTGTTGCCTTGAGCTGTGGTATAGGTCGTAGACGCGGCTCGGATCTGGCGTTGCTGTGGCTGTGGTGTAGGCCGGCGGCAACAGCTCTGATTTGACCCTTAGCCTGGGAACCTCCATATGCTGCAGGTGCAGCCCTAAAAACACACACACACACACAAAAGTTTGCAGTAAATAGTGATACAATAAACTGTGACAAAAACCGAAAAAAACTTTTAAAAAAAGATCCAGAATAGTAAGAAGCGAACAACAATCTTAATATCTAAGATTAAAGAAAATATATCTGGGTCAAAAAAGGAAAAACGTTTTTGACAAAATAAGTAAATTACCTACAGACTATATAACCATAAAAAAATTCTTTGTAAAACAGTGGCTCTCAAGCTTTTTTTTGGCTTTTTAGAGCTGCACTCGCGGCATACAGAAGTTCCCAGGCTAGGGGTCTAATCGGAGCCGTAGCTTCCTGCCTACACCACAGCCACAGCAACGCCAGATCTGAGCCGCGTCTGCGACCTACACCACAGCTCACAGCAACGCCGGATCCTTAACCCACTGAGCGAGGCCAGGGATCGAACCTGCGTCCTCATGGATGCTAGTTGGGTTCGCTAACCACTGCAGTGTCTCTCAAACTTAAAAGGACATCAGAATCACCTGGAGGGCTTGTTAAAACACAGAGTCCCAGGTCCCACCCCGGCCCCCAAAGATCCCCCCCCCCAAAGATTCCACACCCACGGCATATGGAAGTTCCCCACCCTCAACTCCCAGGGACTGAATCCAAGCCACGACCAATGCTGGTTCTTTTTTTGTTTTGTTTTGTCTTTTTAGGACCGCACCTGTGTCAATGGAGGCTTCAAGGCTAGGGGTCAAATCGGAGCTGTAGCCGCCGGCCAACGTCACAGCCACAGCAACGCGGGATCCAAGCCACATCTGCAACCTACACCACAGCTCACGGCAATACCGGATCCTTAACCCACTGAGTGATGCCAGGGATCGAACCTGCATCCTCATGTATACTAGTCGGATTTGTTAACCACTGAGCCACAATGGGAACTCTCAATGCTGGATTCTTTAACCCACTGCACCCGGCCAGGGATCAAACCCACACCTCCACGGCAACCCAAGCTGCTGCAGCCAGATTCTTAACCCAGTGCACCACAGCAGGAACTCACAAATGTGCATTTCTAGCAAGCTCCCAGATGATTGCTGATGGTGCTTTGAGATCCCCTGATATCAAGGGCCACCATCACAAAGACAACTCTGGAAGAACTGGGCCAGGCCGCAGAGAGAGCATATTTTAAGCAACACCCCTCTTCCCTGAGAAAAGCACCCCTGACATATATTGTCCCAAAGAGGCTGGGGCATGGTCACCAAGAGCAGGTATAACCGATTCAGCTGCTGTTCTCCCTGAGGGCAAAACCCACACGGGGCGGGGGGCGGAATTTTTGTTTCTGACCACGCCCACCGCATACAAAAGTTCCCGGGCCTGGGAATCGAACCCTGACCACGGCAGTGACAACACCAGATGCTTAACCACTAGGCCACCAGGAAACTTCTACACTTCTACTTTAAAATGCTTACTAGCAGGGCTGGAAGAGGGGCTGGGGCGCCTACATTAGCCCCCCCCCAGAGCAGGGCTGTGAGGCCAGGCTTTGAAGTAAAGAAGATCATCATTTATACACTCTTTCCAGAGTATCTGCTGTGGCACAGTGGGATCGGTGGCATCGTGGGAGCACCGGGACACAGGTTCGATCCCTGGGCCAGGCACAGTGGGTTAAAGATCCCGCGTTGCCACAATTGCGGCTCAGATCTGATCCCCGGCCCGGGAACTCTATGTGCCACGGGGCAGCAGAAAGGAAAAAAGAAAAACAAAACAAAATGATACGTTCTTTCCATCCCAGCCCCCCAACTCCCATTTTTTCCGTACCCGAACCCAGCGACCTCATGTCTCAGCCTGGGTTTTTGGCTTCTCTCTGCCCCTGCCTTCCCCGACCTCCTGTCAGACGTCTGCCTGCTCAAACTTCCTAGGTGTCAGTGACAAGATGATAACAGAGCCCAGTCTTCACATCATTGAAGGTGATAAATGGAGGCTCTTGTCACGAATCGGAGCATTTTCTCTGGGGACTCTCAAACGGTGGCATCTCTGGCACAGGGATTTACAGAGGATACCACCAGCCACGGAGGGGTCTTCAGGATCAAAATAAAAGCCAGAGCATGAAAAGTCAGCGCCAGGAGGAGACCCTCCATTGAGAAAAGGGAAACTGAACCAAGAGATTGGAATTCGGCCCACACGGGTTACATCTTCCACTTAAGGGCCTTCTGCCCCGAGTCCCACTGTCACCAGTTAACTAAGCATGAAGAACCCGAGATACATCAGATCATTCTGGCTCGCCAGGGCCTCATGCCCATCTGATCACAGCTGCCACATATCCTTTGCTCCTTGGCCCACCCCATCCCCAGCCTGGGCCACATATGATGTCACCCTCCCTTAAATAGTGACAATTTGAGAGTACCGGATTCCCAGGGCTCCAGGCTTTAGGGGTCCACATGATCACAACCTGGCAAGTTATTATTTTAAAAGTCATCTTATTGTTAATTGTTTCATCCATTTAAATGTTACGTGCTCCTTAGGGCAGTCACCAGCAGTCTTGTTAAAGCACCAACATGGAAGGACGGATGGATGGATGGAAGAACAGACGGAAGGAAGATGGGATGGATAGGGGGATGAGGGTGGATGGATGGGTAAATGGGCAGATAGAAGGATGGATGGATGGAAGATCAGGGGCGTGGTGGATGAATGGATGGATGGATGGAAGGTCAAGGGCATGGGTGGATGAATGGATGGATGGATGGAAGGTCAAGGGCATGGGTGGATGAACGGATGGATGGATGGAAAGTCAAGGGCATGGGTGGGTGAATGGATGGATGGATGGATGGATGGGTGGGTGGGTGGGTACACTGGCCTCCATGTTACCATTGTACTTCTCCTATAGATACCATAACACTCAGCAGTTCTCAAAGGTTTAGGTCTTGGGACCCCTTTATTTTTTGATTCACTATTGAGGACTCCAAAAAGCTATTGTTTAGATTGACCCAGTTATCAGTATTTCTCATATTCAAAATGAAAACAGAAAAGTTTTAAAGAGTTGTTTGTTAACTGATATAAAAGGAACAATAATGAACTTATTAGATGAGTGGTAAGCAGCCTTTGAGATGGTACCCAGGAATCCCCACCTTTTGTCATCCACGCCCTTGAGTATTTCCCTTCCCTTGAATGGGGGGGAGGGGTTTGAACTTACTGAAACTTACTGAGGGTTTTTTTTTTTTTTGCCTTATCTAGGGCCGCACCTGCGACATATGGAGGTTCCCAGGCTAGGGGTCGAATCAGAGCTGTAGCCTCTGGCCTTCGCCACAGCCACAGCAACGCGGGATCCGAGCCGCGTCTGCAACCTACACCACAGCTCATGGCAACGCCGGATCCTTAACCCACTGAGCGAGGCCAGGGATCGAACCCGCAACCTCATGGTTCCTAGTCGGATTCGTTTCCGCGGCGCCACGATGGGAACTCCCTTGAGTTACTTCTAATAGGACAGACGTAATGGCATGTCACGTCTGTCTTGGGTGCTCTCTCTCTCTCTCTAGGGGAAGCCAGCTGCCACAGCCCGAGGCAGCCCTGAGGAGAAGCCCACACGGCATGGCACTGAGGCCTGTCAACAGCCATGTGAGTGAACCTGGAGGAGGATCCTTTCTTTCCTTGGCGGAGCTTTGAGATGGCTGCGGCCCTGGACCACACCTTGATTCCAGCCTCGTGAGAGACCCTGGATCAGAATCACCCAGTTAAGCTGGCTGTTCTGAGCTTCCTAACCCACAGAAACTGAGTGATAATAAATGTGTGTTGTTTTCAGCCACTGAGTTTTGGGGTCATTTGTTACACAGCAATAGATAACTCATACACATGTTAACATCAATAGCACAGTTTAGTGAAAAAAGACTATTTTCTAAAACAAACAAAAATTATGGGGCAAAGTGACATCGTTTTACATTTTTGCAAACCTGTTTAATAGCCGGCTTCGTAGAGGACAGCTGCTTACTCCGAGCTGCTTCAGCAGCCAATCTGTTGTGATATGTGCTTTTGGTTAAAGTATATGAAGAAAAGCCAGGCTCGTGGAGTTTTGCCACTAGAAAAGACAATCCGGAGTTCCCGTCATGGCTCAGTGGTTAACAAATCCGACTAGCATCCATGAGGACGCAGGTTTGATCCCTTGCCTCGCTCAGTGGGTTAAGGATCCGGCGTTGCCGTGAGCTGTGGTGTGGGTCGCAGACGCGGCTCAGATCCATGTTCCTGTGGCTGTGGTGTAGGCCGGCAGCTACAGCTCAGATTTGAACCCTAGCCTGGGAACCTCCATATGCGGCGGGTGTGGCCCTGAAACGACAAAAAAAAAGAAGAGAATCTGAAAAGGTCTGCGGTACTGCAAGGATCCTAGGAACACACTTTGGGAACCTCTGGCCTGGCCCATCACGGCCACAAAAGAATGTCTTTCTAAGGCCCTGACCCCGACCTAATCTTGATTTCCTGTTGGGGACATTTGCCAGTTTTTCCAGGTGCTAGAGTAACCATGGTAACTGACACCACCCAGAAGCTCATGTCCCACTGCGCTCTCCTCCAAGACCCAAGAGCCGAAGACAGTGATGAATAAATGTCCAGCCTTGACTGGGTCAGGCCCAAGGTGTCACCAAGGAGGGAAAAGATGGCCCACCTTTGGCAGCCAAGGTTAAACCTGAGGCCTCTGGGGCCGGGGGAATGGCAGGGGTTGTTCTGTGCGGTGACAGCATCCAGAGACTGCGGTTTGCTGGATCCTAAGAGATTTCCTCCTCTTCGCCCCTTTTCTGCACACCTCCCGCTCCCTGCCCTGTCCCCCAGCTCCAAGTTTAAGGCCTGTTTCAGCGGGAGCCAGTCTGATTTTCTCTGCCTAGTTGGTCAGAGAAATGCACGCAGCTGTAGCAAAGAATAAAAATAGCTTCCTCCGTGACCAGTTTCTTCCCACTTCCCTTTCTCTCTCTCTCTCTCTCTCTCTCTCTCTCTCTCCACACTCGCCTCTCTCTCTGTCCCCACCTTCTACAGAGGCAGGAAGGTCACTGAGATATGCCAGGCGCCTGAGTTTCCCTCCCAGGCGGCACCTGTTCCTGATTCTATTTTGCTGTGGTCCCCACGGGCTGACACAGGCTTCCCAGGGGACAGGGCATTGTCAGATGGGTCCCTGGCGGCCCAGGGTCCACCCACCTCACTGAGCAGCCTTGCTCTGCCGCACACAAGCGCAACAGACATTGGCACATGGCGAGCCCGCCGGCCACGCGTGGGTCCTGGGGCGCCTAGACCCTCTCAGAGCCAGCCAAAGGCCTGCCGGGTCTTCTGGCAACTTAGAGGTTAAATAAGAAACCTCAAGCTGGAAGGGGAAAAAAAAATGCACACACACACACAAAAAAAAAAAAAAAAAACGGTGCTATGCGCCCAGGCTCCAGGCGGTGTCCCTAGCGTCCTGGGCTTCCTCAGCACCCTAGTGACTGCGCGTCCTGGTGAAGGTGGAATCTGAAAGCGGGCTCCTGCTTTCTCGCTTAGAAGCAGGAACAGAGTCAAACCCGCAGAAGCTCTGCTCCTCAAAGAGAGGGTCTCACCTGCCTTGGGCAATAGAGTGGTTCTTTTTTTTTTTTTTTTGTCTTTTTGCCTTTATGTAGAGCCGCACCCGCGGCATATGGAGGTTCCCAGGCTAGGGGTCTAACAGGAGTCGCCGGCCTTCGCCACAGCCACAGCAACGCGGGATCCAAGCCGCGTCTGCGACCTACACCACAGCTCACGGCAACGCCGGATCCTTAACCCACCAAGCAAGGCCAGGGATCGAACCCGCAACCTCATGGTTCCTAGTCGGATTCATTAACCACTGAGCCATGACGGGAACTCCAATAGAGTGGTTCTAAAACCCCGTGCCACTGGCGGCGAGAACCTGGGCTGTGGCCCGGACATGCCCAGCCTCTTTTCCCCAAGCCTGTAGGACCCTATAGCAACAGAGGACAGGCCATCTAAATAAGTTCACCGGTGAGAGAGTTCCCTTCGTGGCTCAGCGGAAACGAATCTGACTAGTATCCATGAGGACACAGGTTCGATCCCTGACCTCGCTCGGTGGGTTAAGGATCTGACATTGCCATGAGCTGTACTACAGGTACCAGACGCAGCTCGGATCTGGCGTGGCTGTGGCGTAGGCTGGCAGCTGCAGCTCTGATTTGATGCCTAACTTGGGAACCTCAATGTGCCACAGGTATGGCCCTAAAAATCTATATATAATAATTTCACCGGGGGTCTAGGGCCGTCTGCCTCACTGTACTGCAATTTGGGAACAGAGTAAACCACCCCAGCAAAGCCGGGAGGGCTTGCCCAAACCACACAAAAGTTCAAACAACACAAACATTGGCTCCAACTGGGCTTGGAGCGCAGGGCTGGCTTTATCTGTCCCTGAGGGTTTCGCCCTGCCTTGAAAATGATTAGGGCTCCTGAAAACCACTAAAACAGTTTATCTTGCCCACTCAGCCTCAAGCCCCCTGATGGGCTGGAGTGGAGCCTGGATTGTTCTGGCAGCCAAGCCCAGCCCAGCTTTGACCAGGCTTCATTGCCCCCAGGGCCACCTGCCCGGGCGCTCGCCCCACAGAGAGTCCTCATTTTATGGCACCAAATAGGGGCCAGTGCCACGGCCAGGGGCATTCTCTTCACCACAGGAAGGGAGAGCCTTCAGACCTGGTGGAAGCGGAGAGGGAGGTTTGGAAAGACAAAGATTTTTTTTTCTTTTTTTTTTTTGTCTTTTCAGGGCCACACCCATGGCATATGGAGGTTCCCAGGCTAGGGGTCTAATCGGAGCTGCAGCTGCCGGCCTTCGCCACAGCCACAGCAACGCGGGATCCGAGCCGCGTCTGCGGCCTACACCACGGTTCACGGCAACGCCGGATCCTTAACCCACTGAGCAAGGCCGGGGATCGAACCCGCAACCTCATGGTTCCTAGTCAGATTCGTTAACCACTGAGCCACGACGGGAACTCCCGAAAGACAAAGATTTAACTGGGAAGGGTAAGGAATTGAGGGGGGCTTTAACACAGACTGGTGGGCTAAATGGGGGAACCCAGGCATGTGTAGGACTGAGTCCCATGGTAGCTGACTTTTCAGGCTCACACCAGGACGCCTGCCACCTTTCCCAGCCACCATGGCACAGCCGCGGGGCCACTCATTGCTCTAACGGTGGACAAAGAGGCAAAATTCCTCCTGAATGCACAGGAGAACACTTTCGGCCTCTGAAAGCTGGTGACCCACTCAAATTACCTGAATTCTTTCAAGCTGTCTTCTGCCCAGCAGTTCAAGGTGAAAGAACCGGCTGGGGGCATGTAAACTTTGGAGTGCCTCGTCACAAGGGTCTCTATCGCCTTTAGTCTCCCCAGACAAGAGGGACACCCTTCCTTGAAAAACACCGAACAGGTGTAAAAGGCTTTACAGTTTGCAAAGCTGTGTAGGACCTGCCATCTCATCTCATCCCAGCAACTGTGTGAGCAGTGGGGTGTGACTCCTATAGCAGTTGGGGTTCAGTGGCAGGAAACAGAAAGCCTCTCCAGCTATTTTAAGCCAGAAGAGATTTAATATAGGAAGTTAGGTGCTTACAAAGTCATCGGCAGGGCCAGAGCAGCAGGCTCTAGACTCCCGTAACACCACTGAACTGGGCTGCCAAGATTGCCGCCACCTCTGCCATCACCAGGAAGCCAGGGAGGGAGGGGGCTGGCCACAGAGATGTTGATTTCAAATGGATACTATTGCAGTTGCCCGCGGGGGTGCCACTGCCACCACAACACGTCTCAATACCCACAAAGCTGGTAACTAATCAAACACTAGCATGTTCCCTCCCTCACACACACACACACACACACACACACACACTGACTCCAGCAGCAACAGCCAGAGCAGCAAGCAAGTAGTCTCTTCCCGCCTTCCTAATCTCACACAAGCGCCTCTAGCTTGTGTGAATCCAGATGAGAATCTAATGAGATGAAAGTCAAATTCTCATCTGCAGCCCCAGCTACAAAGGCATCTGGGAATTGCAGTTTTTAGCCTTCCAGCCTCTGTGGAACATGAAGGCACCGTAGGACCAGATTAGAAGGGAGGCTTGGTGCCCGCCACCTCGACTCTATTTCGCAGGTAAGAAAACTAAGTTTCAGGGAAGTTAAGGAACATGGTACCAGATCATGTGGCTGGTAAACACCCACTTCTCCGACTCCAGAATCAGTGCTCTCATTCGTTACAAGGAACCGTCTGGGACTCTGGCGGTATCGGAGACAAATTTGAGCGCAGTGGTCCAGACTACAGCAGAAGCTACCACACACCTTCTGCACATTCAAAGGCTGAACAGCAGGCCGTGACATGGAACTGAGACCCAAGACCTAAAACAGCTTGTCTAAGGTTGACAGGCAGAGGGGAGTCAGAGTCGAACCCAGGATTCCTGATCCCACGTCAGAGAATGGAACATGTTCCTATCTTTACACACACACGCACACACACATGCACATACACACACTTCCATCACCACCTGGAGGACAGGAGGACAGGCTCAGGTTGTCCCTGGAGGAACACAGTTCTCTCTGGGGACAGCCGTTCTACATTTTTCCACGTGACGCAGGTATAAGTGGACCCGCATCCAACCCCATGACCAGATTTGAAAAATTCCCCATATTTCTAGTTGCCTCCCACTAGAGAGTCGAAAAACGCCACCCAGTTGCTTTCCTGGCCGCCACTGCAGTTAGCGTGGGCTCCTGACTTACGCTCAGCCAGTCAGATGCCCCGTCAAAGACTCAGCGTCAGAAGCTGATGATGCAGAGATGCGGGGAGCACGGAATTCCATTCTGGTGGAGGGCGGCAGTCACCACGGCAATGACACTCCATGCCTGGGCTGGCAGGGACCACATGCACGTCCAGAAGTGGCAGCGTAAGCCGAGGCGTCCCGGACTTGGCAGTGGGACTCTCACTGGACTGGCCTGACTTTGGCCGTGGTCCTGACTGCTACTCAGCCCCCTTTGCTTGGCCTGCTTTGCAAACCCAGTCCTCCAGCCCTCCCGGTTATTTTGCAAGCTCCCCGAGACCCTTTTTGCTACAGTCCTTTTCTGCTTAAATAAACCAGAATTGCTTCCTGTTGCTCGGAGCCAAGAGC
This sequence comes from Catagonus wagneri, assembly GCA_004024745.2. NCBI lineage: Eukaryota > Metazoa > Chordata > Mammalia > Artiodactyla > Tayassuidae > Catagonus > Catagonus wagneri. The sequence continues at coordinate 8,607,371 of PVHT020000193.1, forward strand.
CTGGCCGTCACAGCTCAGTTGCCAGATTTTGCCTGGCTCCCCTCAGCCAGACCACAAGGACACTGGTGATTCTAGATCCCTCGTGCATCGCACCGCAGGATGTCAGCCTGTTAGCCTTACATCAGGAGAACTGGCCCGGTCTGACACACGGTCCCCCATCTAACCCAGGCAGCTGCATGCTGGCATTCCTGGGCTCCATCTTCGACTCTCATCCCATCAAAGGCTTTCCCATTGACCATGACCTTTGCCTGGGCCCAAGTCAGAGGCCTCCCACGCACATACGTACCTCCCCAAGGGCTCCCATTCAGCAACCAGAAAACATTTCTTCTTCCTCCCAAGGTTTTGCTTTTTGGTAGCTCTTTGCTCCACGCTGAGGCAGAACAGCTGCGGGCCCTGCTCAGACTCCATGGATGCAGGCTGGCAGGGGGTGGGGGTGCACACCGGGGCCCCTGCAAGAGATAATGGCTGGAGGAGTTCGCGTCGTGGCTCGGTGGTAACAAACCCAACTAATGTCCATGAGAATTCGGGTTCGATCCCTGGCCTCGCTCAGTGGGTTAAGGATCCGGCGTTGCCATGAGCTGTGGTGTAGGTCGCAGACGCGGCTCGGATCCATGTTGCTGTGGCTGTGGTGTAGGCCGGCGGCTGTAGCTCTGATTCGACCCCTAGCCCGGGAACCTCCATGTGCCGCCGGTGTGGCCATTAAAAAAAAAAAAGGAAGAGGGGACAGTGAGACTCCAGCCATAGGAGAGTGAGCAGTTCTCACTGCCACCACGGACTGGGAGTGGGGAAGGCCTGGAGGAGGGCATTCCTCAGCTAGGTGCCGGGCCTGCGGGTCAGATCAGCGCATGGAACCGACCAGGGCCTTGTTCAGCCAAGGCAGGCAGAAGCCCGAAGGGGCTGGGTTCCCACAGTCATCACCGCGGGAGCAGCTCACATCAGCCTCTGTCTGAGTGTAGACGGGGCTGAGGTTAGGGGTCCTATCTCAGGGGATGGCGCAGCCAGTGCAGAGAGTGGAGGTCCATTGAGATGATAATAGGCTATAAACTTGGCCTTGTCTCCATGCTACTGTCTTTGTTTCCCTGACCCCCACTTTCCGAGGAAGAGTACCCTGGAAATAGAACCCAGGTCCAGAGCGGTATGTACGCCCTGAGCCCAGCAGACCCAGGATGCTGCTGTGGTTGGAGAGGCCACGAGGGTCAGGGCCATCGTTGTCCTGGCTAGAACTCCAAAGGAAGGAGGAACAGCCTTCTGTCGTCAACATGGAAGGGAGAAGAGCAGAAGGGAGCCAGAAGAAGATGGGTGCTTTTCTCCCCTTTTGGCCGGAGACGTTGAAGGATATCATGGAGTGCTAGGGCAGGGGTGAGCTAGAGACAAGATGGAAAGTGACCTCGCTATTGGACTGCGATTTGGGGGTGGCCACAAACATCAACCGGCCATAGAGCCAGCCTCAGCCGTGCTTTGCGGGAGAAGCGTGGATTCTGTAGTCAGACAGACCTGGGTTCAAATCCCACCTATGCCATTCAACAGCCATGGGACACTGGACAAGCCTTTTTTGGGGAGGCTGTTACGTGAGCGTCCCCAGTAAGCCAGGCTTCCCAGTGTGTGGGCCCTCATCGGCCAAAGAAAGTCAGAGGCCCAAACCTAGAGTCAGCGTGGGAGCGGGTAACATGTTGAGGCTTGTCCTCTTGGAACACGCCTTCCTGGAAGGCAACTGACCAGCTCGGGGAAGCCCAAGCTAGCCTGGTGAAAACATCATGACGAAGAGAGCTGAGACAGCCCAGCTAACAGCCAGCACCAAGACCCCAGGCATGGGGCATGTCCTCTTTGACCTTTCAGCCCAATGTAGCTGCCAACTGACTGTATTCACATGATAGATCTCAGCCCAAGAACCAACCACTTCATCCACCAAATCATGAGACATTATCATTCATCCATTATCTATCGTTCAATGCTATTTTAAGTCACTAAAGTTTGGGAAGATTGTAACAAATAACTGAAATACCATTGAACCTCTCTAAGTTTATGATATTCGTTGCCAAAATGGGGAGATAATATTAGTTGCCAAAAGCTATGAGGAGAAACTTGAAGATGAGCACCTGCTGTGTTTCAGGCACTGTGATAGATGCCGGGGGTCCGTAATTTAAAGCATCTAATCTGCAGAGCACCTGTCTCTGTGAAGTAAGCACGGTTAGGCCTATTTTCCAAGCGAGGAGGTTGAACCCAGAGGGGTTCGGTAATTTGCTCAAGGAGCTGGGACCCTAACCCGGGTCCCCCCCATTCCGATCACTATGGCCCAGCAGGACTTCCTCGCCTGGCACCAGTGAATGAATGACCTTCCAGGAAAGCACCGAACCTTCCGATATTTCAAGAACTTTGTCACGTGGTGGCAGGAAGGAGACAGGGGGCATACTCACAAGGCCAGCATCAAGTCCAAGTGCCCTCGAGGGCGGGTTGGCATGGCTCTTTTTGGTGGTGAGTCCTGTCCTCTGGGCACTGCTTCTTTGGTGAGCCCTGGGTCACAAGGGATGACAGAACTCAGAGCAAATCCATTTTAGGAAAACAGCTATCGGGGGTGGGGGTGGGGGGTCAGCGGCACCGCAATCACAGCCAAAAGGCACCTTGTTTCTCAAGAGGCAGGAGGCAGCTAGGCTCGGCCCTGCCCCCGTCACTGGAGGGCCTCTAGAAGCCAGAAGCCAGCCCACTGGTCCCTCTGAGAGACAGTCCCCTTGCATACACACACCCACATACACACACGCACGCGCGCTCACATACAAAACCACAGGGGAGGGGGCAGCTGTGGGGACCTGGCTCACAATGGGGTGGGGGTGGGGGTAACCAGAGGGCCCCACTGGCCCAGGCCCTCTGCTGGGAAGCTCCCACTCCGCCTAAGAACTGCCGAGTGACACTGAAAACGATGACAGTGGGCCACTTCTTCGCCCTCACCCCAAGCTGACAGCATCACTCTCCACCCCAGAGGCCCAGGAACGACCTTGTCCCGGGTGGCGCCAGGAACCCTCCAGCTGAAAAACCCCAACTCCCTCCCTTTCCTTGATTCCACCCATCTTAACGTATCCTGCCTTCACCGGGTCCTTTTCAGCACTTCTCATACAGGATACAACATGCGGAAAAAACCTGATCTAAAAGTATATTGCTAGGAGTTCCCACTGTGGTGCAGCATGTTAAGAATCTGACCACAGGAGTTCCCGTCGTGGTGCAGTGGAAACGAATCTGACTAGGAACCATGAGGTTGCAGGTTCGATCCCTGGCCTCGCTCAGTGGGTTAAGGATCTGGCATTTCTGTGAGCTGTGGTGTAGGTCACAGACACGGCTCAGATCCTGCATGGCTGTGGCTGTGGCCAGCCGCTGTAGCTCCAATTTGACGCTGAGCCTGGGAAACTCCACATGCCAGCAGTGCGGCCCTAAAAAGCAAAAAAAAAAAAAAAAAGAGCGAGAGAGATAGAATCTGACCACAACAGCTTGGGTGGCTGCAGAGGTGTAGGTTCGATCCCCAGCCTGGTGCAGTGGCTTAAAGGATCTGGTATTGCCACAGCCGTGGTGTAGGTGACAGCTGTAGCTCAGATTCAGTCCCTGGCCTACGAATTTCCATATGCTGCAGGTGCAGCCATGAAAATAAATAAATTAATAAAAGTATACTGCTAGAATAATCTCAACTTTGCTTAAAAATTACATATATTTGAGAATTTATATATACATGTGTATATTTTTGTAAATACACAAAAAAGAGTGGCAAGAACTATCTGAAAATGTTGACAATGATTATCGCCAGCTGGTAAGATAAGGTTTATTTCTTCTTTGTATCTTTCCTTATCTTCAACTTCTCTACAAAAGGCACAATTGCTTTTAGAATCAGAAAATAAACTACATTATCTGTGCTGCGTTGCTTTTCTTTCTTTCCTTTTCCTTTTTTTTTGGGGGGGGTCTTTTGTCTTTTTAGGGCTGCACCCGCGACACATGGAAGTTCCCAGGCTAGGGGTCGAATCGGAGCCACAGCCACAGCCACACTAGATCCAAGAAGCCATGTCTGCGACCTACATCACAGCTCACGAAACACTGGATCCTTAACCCACCGAGCGAGGCCAGGGATTGAACTCGCAACCTCATGGATACTAGCCGGGTTCGTTAACGCTGAGCCACAAGGGGCACTTCCTGTGCCACTTTTTAATGAATGTGCATTGCCTGTAAAAGTGACAACTGAAAACTCTTCTCATCCAGCACCTTCATTATTGGTTCACACCTGGATGATTAGCAGTGTCTCTGGACAACCCAGTCTTCACTCAGGGTAAAGATGGAACTGGAGCAGCCCCAGTGCCCAAAGCAAAAGGGGCGGAGCCATTGAGGCGCAGCAGAAGGGGGCGGGGTCAGCGAGCCTGGAGCCTGCCCTGTCTGTACATAGGGCCGCTTCCAGGCCTCCTGTGGACTGGAGACCCGGCGCCCAAGGCATTGCAAGACTGGGCTGGAGAAGTTGCTGGAATGGAGGGCCACCCCTGCCTGTCCTGAGAGAGCCGGAAGCCCTGGGCTGGAAGCACAATTCTGAGGCCTGGCTCACACACGCCGCCTAGTTCACACTGGATCCCCATCACTTAAGAGCAAAAGCCCTACCTTGCAGGCTGAGTGTGGAGGCTTGGCGGTGAGGTGGCGTATATACAGTGCTCGGCATAATTCCTAGCATACACTGGGCACTCAATAAATGCAGTTGCGATTATAGGAATAAACACACGCCCATCGGCACCAACGCTCAGTACACCCAGCACCTCTGTCATCTGGTGCCAGAAAAGGGATGACTCATGCCCTGTGCTCAGGTGGCAATCCCCTGTTTTGTCGCTTGCTGGGTCCTGCTCAATATGGAGCCAGAAAGAAATTTTTCCACTCCCAGAGCAGTTTCTAGATACGCTACTTTGGCCAAAGCAAGCTGCTCGTTGGCATGAGTGAGAAATGCCCAGGTGATGCCATCGAAGGCCATTAGGGTGCCGCAGCTGGTTGGGGGTGTTCGTTTTACTTCCCTTCAACTCTGCTCAGAAGGATGACGGTACCTCCAGCCAGAGTGCGAGGCACGTGGGACAGCCAGGTCTGGGGAAGGCAGACACAACTGGGAATGCGAACGGTCCCTCAGACAGAGGAGTGGGCTCTAGGTGAGCTCCTCTATCCTCCCGTACTTTCAGGCTTCCAGTGCCCAAGCTGCTCTCTCCCGGCTCTGACTTACACACTTGTTCCAGGAAGGGGTTTGAGGTAAGTCATTTACATGCTAGTATGAATTTCAGTATTCTCAGGGGCCCCTGGTTTCACAATAGAATCAAATTTTTTTTTTGTCTTTTGTCATTTTTTAGGGCCGCACCTGCAGCATGTGGAAGTTCCCAGGCTAGGGGTCTAATTGGAGCTGTAGCCTGCCACAGCCACAGCCACGCGGGATCCGAGCTGCGCCTGTGACCTACACCACAGCTCACAGCAACACCGGATCCTTAACCCACTGAGCGAGGCCAGGGATCGAACATGCAACCTCATGGTTCCTAGTCGGGTTTGTTAACCACTGAGCCACGACGGGAACTCCGGAATAAAACTCTATTCTCTTCCCTTGAAATCCTATCGTGTCAGGGGGTGGTCCTTGACCTTAACTGAGAAAATGGGAAAGAGTTCTAATTCTGATGTTTTAGCCCCTCTTGGGCCCGGCCACCCACGCCCCCAAGGTCAGGCACTTTTCTACTCTCTGACTCCTGGAATGTGCGTGTTCACCTTTATTTCTCATTAACGACACTTGAATAAAAACATGAAAAGATTTTCTCTAGCATGAAAAGAGGATTTAGAGGTTTTTTTTTAAAAAAAGTGTTAAATTGATAAAAAAAAATTTTTAATGACTCAGAAGTCATAAAGGAAAAAACGGGCAGACACGGCAACACAAACGGCCCTTTGCAGGGAAATATAACATCAACCAGAAGTTTCGAACCAGTGTCCTGCTGATCCATGCCAGCTCAAACACTGCTGTCTCTTCTAGTGCTTAAAGCTCCCATCGTGGCTCAGTGGTTAACAAATCCGACTAGGAAGCTAGAGGTTGCAGGTTCGATCCCTGGCCTCGCTCAGTGGGTGAAGGATCGGGCATTGCCGTGAGCTGTGGTGTAGGTCACAGACATGGCTCAGATCCCGCGTGGCTGTGGCTGTGGCAGCTACAGCTCTGATTAGACCCCCAGCCTGGGAAACTCCATATGCCACCAGTGCAGCCCTAAAAAGAAAAGGAAAAAAAAAAGTTTTCTCGACGAGTTGCCAGCATTTTCAAATTGGAAGTTTTCCCATAAAAATCCATATTTCCGGCATCTCCTGAAGAATCAAAAGATCTGGCACACTGGTCCCCAGCAGAAGCAGGCACACTCCCAAGCCTGCCACAGCCTCCGAGCCCGCTTCACTTGTTTGCATGGCTTGCCTCGCAAGCAGTTGTCTGCGATGCGCCATAAACAAAACAAAAAAACCAAAGGTGCTCCAGGGGAACATGTTTGCAACACATCCAAGAAAAAGTTAATATCCATTATATATCAATAAGAACCCGACCAAGAGTTGAGTGGAAAAATAGGGGAAAGTATAAACAGGTAATTCATAGTGAAAGAAATTCAAATGGCCAATAAACATGAAAGATACTCAACCTCCGGGTGATTAGGAAAATGCAAATGAAAATGAGAAGATACTCTTTTTCAAAAGCCATCACGCTGGTAAAAAAAAAGAAATCAAAAAGCTTTCTAGCATCGCTGGCAAGGAGGATGTGGTGAAACGAGAACTCGTGCGTGTTGTTAGCGAGCGTGTAAATTGGCACGATCTTTTTGGAGGGCTCTTTGGCAGTTCCAATCATTATGTTAAATGCACGTATCTTTAAAAGAAATGTAGGTAAATTTTTATTGAAGTAGAGCATGCGTGTAGAAAAAGATCGCAAATCCTCAGGCTGAGTCACTGAACACACCCAGGCAACCATCGCAGGTGGAGAAAGAGAATATCATTAGTACCCAGCAGCCCCTGCGCCCTCCGTCAGTAAATGCCCCCCAAAAGGTAGCCACTAGCCAACCTTCTAACAGGATTTGCCTGTTTCTGAACATCCCATGAATGGAATTATACTGTATATATTCTTTTGTGTCTGGCTTCTTTTCAGCAAATATTATATATTTTTTTCTTCTTAGTGCCATACCTGCGGCATATGGAGGTTCCCAGGCTATGGGTCGAATCAGAGCTACAGCTGCCAGCCTAAGCCACAGCCACAGCAACGCCAGATCTGAGCTGCGTCTGTGACCTACGCTGCAGCTTGTGGCAGCGCCAGATCCTTAACCCACTGAGCGAGGCCAAGGATCGAACCCACATTCTCACAGACACTCTGTCGCGTTCTTAACCCACTGAGCCAAAACAGAGACTCCAATATTACCTTTTAAAACTCCATGAAGGAGTTCCCGTAGTGGCTCAGTGGTTAACAAAACCGACTAGTATCCATGAGGATGCAGGTTCAATTCCTGACCTTGCTTAGTGGGTAGGGAATCTGGCGTTTCCATGAGCTGTGGTGTAGGCTGCAGACGCGGTTCGGATCCTGCATTGCTGTGGTGTAGGCCGGCAGCTGTAGCTCCGATTTGATCCCTAGCCTGGGAACCTCCATATGCCGTGAGTGTGGCCCTAAAAAAACAAAAAGAAATAAAAAATAAGTAAAACTTCACGTATGTTGCTCTGTGAAGCAGAACGTTCACTTTTCGTTGCTGTACAGAATTCCACTGCATGGCTAGACCAGACTTTACTATTCTCCTGCATTGATGAAGAACATTTGAGTTGGTTTCAGCTTGGGGCTACCGCTGCTAACAAACATTCTTGTATGTGGCTTTTGGGGCACACAGAAACTCATTTCTGTCGGGTATACAGTTAACCCTTGAACAATGCAGGGACTGGGAGTGTGTACCCTGCATGCAGCTGAATCTGTGTCTTACAGTTGGCCTTCTGGATATATGTCGTTCCTCCATATCCACGGTTCCAGATCTGCAGATTCAACCAACCTATATAACACTAGTATTTACTATAGAAAAAGTCCATGTATAAGCGGACCTATGCAGTTCGAACCCCTGTTGTTCAAGGGTCAACTGTCTACCTCTTGACAACATTCACTCTAGAGTTCCATTTTACAGAAACCCCTGAAAGGATAAGACTTCATGTCCAAGGCCATTTACCATAATATTAAAAAGTAGTGTGATCGGAGTTCCCATTGTGGCTCAGCAGGTTAAGAACCTGACATAGCGTCTGTGAGGATGAGGTTCCAGCCCTGACCTCGCCCAAGGAGTTAAAGATCCAGCATTGTCACAAGCTGCGGCATAGGACACAGATGCGGCTGGGATCCAGTGTTTGCTGGGGCTGTGGCGTAGGCCGGCAGCTTCAGCTCCCATTTGACCCCTAGTCTGGGAAATTCCATATACTGCAGGTGCAGTCATAAAAAGAAAGAAAAATAGTGTGGTCAACCCCTGTGTTTACTAATAATGATATGGTTTAAAAATATAATGCTTCATCTTGACTTGGAATAATACGCAGCTGATAAAAACAGAGAATGAGCTCCACAGATGGTTTCTGATATGGAAGGCTGCTCACACATAGTCAAGCGAAAAAAAAAATCCTACCCCAAAAATGGGTATAGTACGATTTTTTTTTTTTTTTAATGGTGCACCCGAGGCATATGGAAGTTCCTGTGCCAAGGACTGACTCTGAGCTGCAGCTGTGACCCACGCCACAGCTGCCGCAATGCAGGATCCTTTAACCCAATGCCCTGGGCCAGGGATCGCACTCCACAGCAACATGAGCTGCTGCAGTCGGGTTCTCAACCCACTGAGCCACAGTGGGAACTCCCTGAGTCTACTTTTTAAACAAAAGAGAAAACCAAACTTTACATGTGGAGGTTTGTGTGCGTTACAACTAGAATGACTTCTCACGTAGGAACTAGGGAAGGGAAATGCAGGCAGGGGACAGGAAGGGGTGAGATTTTATGTAGATGCTGTAGATCTCAAATCCGTGTACTCGTCTCCAACCTCATTGTCACTGCCACGCCCTAAGCCACCATGACCTCTGGTGTTGAAGACACAATGGTCTCCTTACTGCTGTACCTCTCAAGTTATCTCTGTCACTACCCTGAAGGTGGGGGCTTCAAGGGACAGCCCGTGAAGATGGCCTCAAGAGTACACGATCAGGAGTTCCTGTCGTGGCTCAGTGGTTAACGAATCTGGCTAAGAACCATGATGTTGCGGGTTCGATCCCTGGCCTCGCTCAGTGGGTTAAGGATCTGGTGTTGCCGTGAGCTGTGGTGTAGGTTGCAGACGCGGCTCGGATCCTGCATGGCTGTGGCTGTGGCGAAGGCCGGC
>PVHT020000193.1:8616841-8658739 GCA_004024745.2 Catagonus wagneri
AGCAATACAAGTGAATATATAAGTGTGCATTAAAATCCTTGGCGGTTACAGCTGGCACCACATCTCATTATCCACAAAGCAGATGACAGGCCGGCGTTTCCTTATGGACTTTCCCTGTGTCCAACACGGGCCGCACAGGCAAAGTTTGAACCGCAGCTCATCTGCATCTTGGCAGAAGGTGAGAAGATGCAGGCGTGTGAGGGGACGGCTCCGAGGCCGTCTTTCATCATCTCCTGTACTAGTTGGCTCGGGCTCTCATGCACAGCACCACAGACTGGGTGGCTTACCCAACAAAAAAAATTTTTTTTTAATTTTTTTTGTCTTTTTGTCTTTTCTAGGGCCGCACCCGCGGCATATGGAGGTTCCCAGGCTAGGGGTCTAGCAGGAGCTGTAGCCACCGGACTACATCACAGCCACAGCAACGCCAGATACCAGATCCAAGCCACTTCTGCGACCTACACCACAGCTCGCAGCAACGCTGGATCCTTAACCCACTGAGCAAGGCCAGGGATCGAACCCAGAACCTCATGGTTCCTAGTCGGATTCGTTAACCACTGAGCCACGACGGGAACTCCCCCAACAGAAATTTAACTGTTCACAGTTCTTGGACGCTGGACGTCCAAGATCAAGGTGCTGGCAGGGTGAGTTCCTTCTGGGGCCCAAGAAGGAAGGATCTGTTCCAGGCCGCTCCCTTTTGCTTTATAGACGGCTGCCTTCTTCCTGAGCCTTCACGCTAACTTCTCCCCTGTCCTAATCTCTTCTCATAAAGACACCCAGTCAGACGGGATCAGGGCCCACTCATATGATCTCACTTTAATGTAATTCCCTCTTTACGGGCCCTGTCGCCAAATCCAGTACCGCATTCTGAGATGCGAGGGATCAGGATTTCAACATAGGAACTGGAGGTGGAGGGGATAGAATTCAGCCCATAACGTCTCCCTATCTCCCTGGGGAGGCTTTCAGGAGACGTTTATCATCACCTCCTGCTGGGTTCTGAGGCGATCTGAAACTTCCATGCTGCCCCCCTCAAGACAGAGCTCGTACCAAACTGCCTAGTTTTACATTTCTATGCTGCCGGTCTGGGAGCCAGCTCCCCCCACTTTTCGGGGCCGCACCTGCAGCACATGGAAGTTCCCGGGCCAGGGAGCAAATCTGAGCCACAGCTGGGACCTTCGCCACAGCTGCGGTAATGCCAGGTCCTTAACCGGCTGGGCCATAGTGGGAACTCCCAGCCCCTCCCCCCCTTTTTAATTACTTAATGAATTTTATTACATTTATAGGTGTACAACAATCATCACAACCAAATTTTTACAGCATTTCCATCCCGAACCCTCAGTGCATCCCCCCACCCCCCAACATGTCTCATTTGGAAAGCAGAAGTTTTGCAAAATCTGTGAGTCAGTATCTGTTCTGCAAAGAAGTTCACTGTGTCCTTTTTTTAGATTCCACATGTGAGTGATAGCATTTGATGTTGGTGTCTCACTGTCTAACTGACTTCACTTAGTGTGATCATTCCTAGGTCCATCCGTGTTGCCGCAAATGCCATTATTTCCTTCCTTGTAATGCCTGCCCCTTTTGTTTTGATGTCATCCTTTTTGGGGGTGAGACAAACACCCAGGGAGCCAGCACCTTTGGCTAATCTTTCCCTCACCGTTTATGTCAGTAATAAACTGTCCAAAGTTGAAAGGGGCTCACTGCATCTTTATCAGTCAAATCGGCCAGGGCTTGGCCTTGGCTTTCCTGGAAAGTCTGGTATGTACTTGACAACAGGCACTGGAATGTGTTGCAAAAGTAAAAACAAAAGTCTTGCCAACGGAGGTGGGAGAAAGGGAAACCAGAAGGAGGACTCCCAAATCTGCGCCTCTCCCCCCAACTTCCCCACCCCTGGCTCCAGCACCCAGTGCGTCTTTTTTTTTTTGTCTTTTGAGGGCTGCACCTGCAGCATGTGGAGGTTCCCAGGCTAGGAGTCAAATTGGAGCTGCAACTGCCGGCCTGCACCACAGCCACAGGAACTGGGGATCTGAGCCGCGTCTGCGACCTACACCACAGCTCACGGCAACACCGCCAGATCCTTAACCCACTGAGTGAGGCCAGGGATCGAACCCGCATCCTCATGGATACTAGTTGGGTTTGTTACCACTGAGCCACAATGGGAACTCCCACCCGGTGCTCTTCTGCTGAGATGCCTCTGCGTCACCTGTATTTGAACTTGATTGCCATTTAAAAAATGAATTAACAAAAGCTAAAACATGTACAATATCTGTATGCACTAAAATGTCCTGAAGAATTTTTATATATGAATTGGTAACGTCACTAACCCTTGCGGAAGGAGGATGAGGTGTGGGGAACGGATTTTAACATTTTATACATATTTTATGCAACTGGCCCCAGAAGACACAGGTGAAAGGGCAGAGGTGGGAAGCTTAGCCTCTGACAGGCAAAGCTCAGTCCGCTCACAGTTAACATCCCGTCCAGGAACCCTTACTCTCAACTCTTTTCCCAACAAAGATAAGTTTAGCTAAAGAAAGCAAAGCCAGAGTTCCCACTGTGGCTCAGCAGTGACAAACCCGACTAGCATCCATGAGGACTCGGGTTCAATCCCTGGCCTCGCTCAGTGGGTTAAGGATCCAGTATTGCCATGAGCTGTGGTGTGGGTGGCAGATAAGGCTTGGATCTGGCGTTGCTGTGGCTGTGGTGTAGGCTGGCGGCTGCAGCTCTGATTCAACCCCTAGTCTGGGAACTCCCTTATGCTGAGGATACAGCCACAAAAAAAGACCTAAAATTTTTAAAAAAGAAAGAAAGAAAGAAAGAAAAACCACTTCATACCCATCAGGATGGCTATTGTCGAAATCCAGAAAGAAAAAGAAAAAAAACAGAAAATAGCAAGTATTGGTGAGGACATGAAGAAATTGGAACCTTTGTGCACTGCTGGCGGGAGTGTAAAATGGCACAGCCACTGTGGAAAACAGTAGCCGGACACAAAAGGACAAATATTATATGATTCCACTTATATGAGGTCCCTAGGGCGGTCAGATTCACAGACAGAAAGTAGGCTGGTGGCTGCCAGGAGAAAAGGAGGAGTCAATGTTTAATGGATTCCAAGTTAAGATGAAAATGTTCCAGAGATGGATGGCAGCGATGGTTGCACAAACAACGAGAATGTATTTAATGCCACTGAACTGTATGCTTCAAAATGGTTACAATGGTAAGTTTTATGTTATGTATACGTTGCCACAATAAAAAATTAAAAAAAAAAAAAAGTATAGTGCTCGCTCCGGCAGCACATATGCTACAACTGGAACGGCACAGAGAAGATTTAGCATGGCCCCTGCACAAAGATGGCATGCGAATTCATGAAGCGCTCCTTATTTTTTTTTTCTTTTTTGCTTTTTAGGGCCACATCCACGGCACATGGAGGTTCCCAGGCTAGGGGTCCAATCAGAGCTACAGCCGCCGGCCTGCGCCACAGCCGCAGCAACGCGGGATCCGAGCCACGTCTGCGACCTACACCACAGCTCACGGCAACGCCGGATCCTTAACCCACTGAGCAAGGCCAGGGATCGAACCTGCATCCTCATGGTTGCCAGTCAGATTCGTTTCTGCTGAGCCACGACAGGAACTCCCTTTTATTTATTTATTTTTTTAGGGCTCCTTATTTTTTTAATGCAGAAAAAATATGAAGACTAGAATAACAATGTCCTGGGGGGAAGGAGAGATAAATTAGGAGTTTGGGATTAATAGATACACACTACTGTACATAAAATAGATAAATGAGGACCTACTGTATAGCACAATGAACTATACTCAATATCTTGTAAAAACCTATAATGGAAAAAGGATGTGTGTATATATATATATATGTGTGTGTATATATATGTATATATATATAATATATTTAACTGAATGTCTTTGCTGTACACCTGAAACCAACACAACATTGTAAACCAACTGTACTTCAATTTAAAAGAATACTCCTGGAGCTCCTGTTGTGGTTCATCGGGTTAAGAACCCGACATAGTGTCCATGAGGATGGGTTCAATTCCTGGCCTTGCTCAGTGGGTTAAGGATCCTGCATTGCCATAAGCTGCGACGTAGCTTGCAGAGGTGGCTCAGATCCAGCGTTGCCATGGCTGTGGTGTAGACCTGCAGCTGCAGCTCCAATTCAACCCCCAGCCTAGGAATTTCCATATGCTGCTGGAGTGGCTGTAAAAAAAAGAGAAAGAAAAAAAATTCCTGGTATATGAAAACCTAGCTCACCACACACACACACACATAGTACAGGAGTTCCCTGGTGGCCTAGCAATTAAGGATCCAGCATTGTCACTGCTGTGGCTCAGGCTGGATACCTGGCCTGAGAACTTCCCCATGTTATGTGGCCAAAAAAAAAAACAGGTATTAAAAAAAATCTCTTCTAAAGTAAACTTTATACTCCACATACACGAAAAGTTTAGCTCAAGATTTGGGAGATTTTGCTGCCTGGAGATGGAATTTAATAAAGACACCAATTCCTTTGCTGCAGTTTTGCACTTGTTAAGAGAGGGACTGAGCTCAGCGACTGCGAGCTAATGGCCAGAGAGACTCCCCAGGCACGGATGGTCCCGAGCCAGGAAGGTTGCACACGCTGTGAGCACGGCATTTCCCTTCCGTCTGTTCTCTGTCTACAGCCCGGGTCAGAGGACACAGGGTTAAAAGCTGAGATGCACAGAGCCTTCCTTGAGTTTCCCTCCTCTGTTTCTTCCCACGCCCGTCCCTGGCTCTCCCATCAGCGTGTAGTGTACAGGAGGTGGCGTGTACATGCAGACAACAGAACAGGATTCGGTGCTAAAGAGAGATGAGCTAGCGAGCCACAAGGAGACGTGGAGGAGCCGGAAACACCAATTACCGAGTGAAAGAAGCCAACTTGCAAAGCCTATGTGCTAGATGAGTCCGACCACTTGACACTCTGGGAAAGATGAAACTCTGGAGACAGTCCGAAGATCAGTAGTTGCCAGGGACTGGGGGAGACGGAGGGAGGAATAGATGGAGCGAGAGGATGTTTAGGGCAGCGAAACGACGCTGTATGATGCTGCAAGGGTGGATACATGACATTACGCATTTGTCAAAATCCATAGAATGGGAGTTCCCGTCGTGGCGCAGCGGAAACAGATCTGACCAGGAACCATGAGGTTACAGGTTCGATCCCTGGCCTCGCTCAGTGGGTTCAGGATCGGGCGTTACCATGAGCTGTGGTGGAGGTAACAGACGCGGCTCAGATCTGGCGTTGCTGTGGCTGTGGTGTAGGCTGGCAGCTGTAGCTCCGATTGAACCCCTAACCTGGGAACCTCCATATGCCATGACTGTGCCCCTACAAAGACAAAAGACCCCCCCCCAAAAAAATCCATAGAATGCATAAAACAGAGTAAACCCTAATGTAAACTAGAGATGAGTTAATAATAATGTATTAATATTGAGCTCTCAATATTGAACCCATATTCTAATTGTAAGATATTAATAGTAGTGGAAAATGGGGGTTGTATATGGGAACTCTCTACCATCTGCCCAGTTTTCCTGAAACTGCTCTAAAAAAGAAAATCGGGAGTTCCCATCATGGCTCAGCAGAAAGGAATCTGACTAGCATCCATGAGAACACAGGTTCGAACCCTGGCTTCACTCAGTGGCGTTGCTGTGAGCTGTGGTGTAGGTTGCAGATGCACCTTGGATCTGGCGTTGCTGTGACTGTGGTATAGACCAGCAGCTACAGCTCCGATTTGACCCCTAGCCTGGGAACCTCCATATGCTGCCCCAAGTGCAGCCCTAGAAAAGGCAAAAAGACAAAAAAAAAAAAAAAAAGGATGCTTTGACTCTCTGTGGAAGTTACTTATGATTTTAATACAAAATATGATACACTAATTAGGGCAAAAGAAACACAAACACCTGGGACAAATCTTGCAACTATTATTATTATATCTGAGCCGCATCTGCTACCTACACCACAGCTCGCAGCAACGCCAGATCCTTACCCCGCTGGGGGAGGCCAGGGTTCGAACCTGCAACCTCATGGTTCCTAGTCGGATTCGTTAACCACTGAGCCACGATGGGAACTCCCGAAGCATCCTTAACGCATCTGACATCCCCTTTACAGGCCTTTTCCAACCCTGGCCTCTGAAGGGAATGAACAGGCCACACATCACATGGCTTCGTTCAGAGAACTAAGGAAGGGAGCTAAAAACTAAATGTCCAACATTACAGCAGTGTCACCTGCCTACCAAACGGTTTCTAGAGAGACAGTATTCAGGGAACCACACTGCAGAGGAACGCAAAGGCTCTGAGAGTTCCCGTTGTGGCTCAGCGGGTTAAGAACCCAACTAGCATTCATGAGGATGTAGGCTTAATCCCTGGCCTCGCTCAGCGGGTTAAGCCGGGGCGTCGCCGTGGCTGTGGCGTAGGCCAGCAGCTGCAGCTCCACCAGTTGGACCTCCAGCTGAAAACTTCCATATGCTGCAGGTGCGGCCCTAAAAGTTAAAATAAATAAAAGGAACGCAAGGGCTCTGATGTAAACAGATACTTGTCATAGTGCCTGACCCAAAGGCAGCAGGCAGGACAGCCATTCCCAGCGGCCACTGTTTTTGTAATAGACCAGGGCAAGCCCAGGGTGAACCTGAAACATCAGCGGCCTGTGTGAGCTTCCCAGAGCCTTCTTGACCCTCCGAACCTACAATGCAACAACATAAACAGGTTTACAAACTCTTCTGTATTTCCTAAGTACACAACCTTCATTATATTGAGCTTAATACCTCTGTAGCAAGCAGCACTAATATTTGGTCAGCATTCAGGGCGCCTGACCTCCCAGTGCACATGCACAGAAAGGAGAAGCAAACGAGCGTCTTCAGCAGGTGGCCCTAACACTGGGTTTTGAGTGGGACTTTCCCACTGTTCTCGGCTTCCAGGTGACATTTCTCAGCTTCATACTGCCACAGTTCCCTCTTTATCACAGTCCCCTCTGCACACATACCCCCGCTCCAAGTCAACTTCTGATTAGAGGCTAGAAAACAGGCCCTAGGAGGGAACTAATTGCTTAAGTTGGGGGAAAAGAGAGGCCCAGGAATGTCTTGGTAAACAGTCTCTGTGCATCTCGAGGGTTACAGGCCATGGTGTCTTATGTCAGGTTCCCCGGAAGCAAAGCCCCAGACACGGATTCCTTTTTTTTTGCTCTTTAAGGCCACACCCGTGGCATATGGAGGTTCCCAGGCTAGGGGTCCAATCGGAGCTACAGCTGCCGGCCTACACCACAGCCACAGCAATGCCAGATCCGAGCCACATCTGCGATCTACACCACAGCTCACGGCAACGCCAGATCCTTAACCCACTGAGCGAGGCCAGGGATCGAACCCACATCCTCACAGATAAAAGTCGGGTTCTCAACCCCCTGAGTCACAACAGGAACTCCCAGAAACGAATTCTTGTGCAAGTGAGTTACCGAGAGAAGGACTCTCAGGAGACAAAGTTCACGGCAGGAGGGAAGCAGAAGAGGGCAGGGAAAGAAGCCAAGCAGAGATGGAGATTTGGCCAAAGTCTGACCTCAGCCTGATCCCCGGTGGTGGGGAGGCGGGGCCGGGAAAATGATGCGGGGGGGGCGGGGGGACAGCACAGAACCCTTCATCCCCACACCTGAGACAGGGGGCGGGCCTTCATATCTACCAGTCAGTCACTGACGACAATGGCAGGCTGCCTCCACGGGAAGCCATCGGCTCTGGGCAAGGCTGCTCCTGTCTGTAGAGAGCCGTTCCCCAGAGAAGGCTGAAGCCACGAGCCGCTCGGCTGGGCTCAATGCGAGGCATCTGGCTGGACACCAAGAGCAGCCACAAAGGGCTGCCCTCTAAAACAGTGGCAGGAGAGAGGGGAGGTGGCAACGAGGAAAAGCCTCTCGCGGTGGCTGGATTCCCTGGAAGTCCCTTCCAGCTGCCTGTCATTAGAACAGAGGGAACGGCCTCAATTCAAGTGCATCTTTCTAAGCCCATCCGAGCCGGATGTTCGCGCAGGTGCCCTCAGAAAAGACCCAGTCCGAGAACAACACTGAGAGCCACCGGTGAAATCCTGCTGTCAAACGGTAACCTGAGACCGCAGGGGCACCCCAGAAAGTTTCCAGAACAGCTTAGTTCTGACAACAGTGGCAGCTTGTACAGATGTTACTCTACCAGGTGCTGTTCTGTTTTAACTGTTAGCTTCATTTAATCCTCACAACGAGCGGAGGAGTAAGGCGTTAGTGTTGACCATGCCCATTTCTCAGATGAGAAGACCGAGGTCCAGGGAGGTTCATGTATTTGCTTAACAGCTGTAAGTAGCAGGGTCAAGCAGCCTGGTGTGGGCAGGCTGTCTCAGCACTCCACAACCCCTGGCTGGCTGTCTAGCTTGAGTAAGTGATACTACAAGTCAGGAGACCACCGTGGCTGCCGTCAGAGGGTTATGTTTACACACAGCACACATCAGAATCACCTGCGAGTGACGTTACTCCGCAGGACCCAGAGCCTCATCCTGAACCTAGTGAATCAGAACCTAGAGCCACGTGGAAATCTACACACTTTTTTTTTTTGCCTTTTCTAGGGCCACACTCGCGGCATATGGAGGTTCCCAGGCTAGGGGTCAAATCGGAGCTACAGCTGCCGGCCTACACCACAGCCACAGCAACATGGGATCCAAGCCGCATCTGCAACCTATACCACAGCTCACGGCAACGCCGTATCGTTAACCCACTGAGCAAGGCCAGGGATCGAACCCGCAACCTCATGGTTCCTAGTTGGATTCGTTAACCGCTGAGCCACGAGAGCAACTCCGGAAAACCATACATTTAACAAGCACCCACACACACACCCACAGCTGTTCTGACACAGGCAGTCCAGAGGCAACTCCAAAATTCCACAATGATTCAGATTGAAAGAGCGGAGTCCAGGTTCAAACCCTGGCTGTTTCATTTTCTACCTGTGTGACCTTGGAAAAGTTCATTAACCTCTCTGAGCCTCAATTTTTCTCAAATCTAAAATTAAAAAAAAAACCTGCTCTTAAGATTGTGTGACATTTAAAATGTCAGTTGCTATACATCTGTTGTAATTCCTTGTATACATAAAGCTACTTAAAACTATGTACATGTATATCTTACACACACATATATAAATATTAGACAAAGGTCATAGAATAAATTATTAAGGGCGATTATCTCTAGCAAGATAAGGGGGGGATAAAGGGAGGTAGAGAGTGGAATGGGAAAGGCTTTCACTTCTTACTCCATGTATTAAATTTTAATTTTTTTATAAAGAGAATATATTAAAGTATTGTATATATAGGAACTCTCTAGTGGCCTAATAGTTAAGGACCCAGCATTGTCACCGCTGAGGCTCGGTTTCGATCCCCGGCCCAGGAACATCTCTGTGCCCCGGGCGCAGCCAAAAAGATTGCATATGTAAAATGTATTTAATCAAAACCCAAAAGACTAAATAGAATCATCTAGATAAGTGCCTGGCCCCACAGTACGTGCTCAATTAATGGAAGCTGTTGGTCTTATCATCATCCACAAATATTTGCTGAGTGCCTTTTATGTGCGAGTCATCATATTTACGCTGCATCGGGAGGCAGAGAAGGACAACACAAAGTTGCTGCTCTCACATGCACACACACACAAAAACACCCAAATGCCCAATAGCACTGTTTACTTTGGGACCAGTGAGTGCTATAGAAAATAAAGGCTTTAAGAGTTGAAATGAGAGAGATCGTTTCCAGCTGGCCTCTTCAGGGGAGGTGGGGCTGGCGCGAGGCACTGAGGAAAGGGGAAGATGTCAATGGGCAGAGAAAGGGGGAAAGAACATTCCAGGGCAGAAAAGAGCTTGGTTCAAAGGGCAGTGGGACTTGGTGGGCATGCGCAGAAGTTGCTGAGTGGACATCTGGCCCCCCCGGCGGCCGGGCTGCGGGATGCGATCGTGCCGGATCCCAGGCACGACGTACCGGGCCTCCACTCCCACAACTGAAATAACACAGTCTCTGGCCCCAACCCTTCCGGCCCCTGGAGTGAGGCCAAGATCGACTTTCTCAACAATTCTTGACCCTTGCGGACGCGACCTAGAATGGGAAGTGAAGTAGCCATAGCGATTTGGGGGGGGGGGGAACAAACAAACAAACAAAAGTGGATCCTCTCCCCTAAGCGCTGCGGTGGGACCCAAGTGCGTGCAGGCCGTGTGCAGGGCGTGGGGGAGGGGCGCAGAGCCGAGGGGCGCGGGAACGTGAGTCCGGGGGCCCCGGGGTGGGGGGCGGTGCGCGCGCGCTGCGACGTGCGGCGTGTCTGGCGACTGATGCGTGAGTGTGCACGTGGTCGTGACAGGCAGCGTTTCCTGCGATTGTGTGCTGTGATGTTCCCGGCTGAGTTATGCGTGCAGCGTGTGCTGAGCACATCCCTGAAGGCTAATCTTTCTGAGCCACCGAGGAGGCGGCCGAGGGAAGCCAGCAGCCAGCAAAATAGGTCCACGGAACGCGCCCTCTGCCCTCCTAGTATTTCTGGTCAGGGCCAGGGGTCCCGCGGAGGACGGGTGGCACCGCGTAGAGGCAAGGAGAGCGCTGACGTGGGTTGCCCCTGCAGCGGCAAATACCATGCCTCTGGGTCACCTATCAAGCATCCTGGCAGCGCCAGAGATCTGGTGCCTGTGCGTCTGCATACACAGTGTATATAGAGAGCTCGGGAGATAAACCCTTTAAAAAAAAAAAAAGTGAAAGCTTGATTAGCTGAACACCACGAGGCCCTGGGAAATTGAATTTGAGCAAAAATTTGGATAATTGGAACAGTGGAGAATATCAAGAATGTTAAATACACAAGTCAGCTGAGCACACAGAGCTTATGGCAAGCTCTGATTAAGACGAAGTTTCTGATAATCAAAGTTTTAATGGCAGAGTCTCATTTGAATTTCTTGTGTCTAAAAGGGAGATTAGATATCGTGTGCACGGAATATCTTGTGATATTTTCCATTCTTCCCAACTCCGGTTGAGTCACAGACATGCTTTTCTAACGTAGGTATTTGTTTCGTAAAAAGTACTCTCTCCTTTCGGTCTGCCCCAGACTACCCCCAAACAGGACTTGTCACAGATGTGTTTATCAGATCGTACTGCAAACGCTAGGTGAAGGCAAGTCTGCCTATCGTCTAAGCGATTTCAAAATCAAAGCCATCCCAGGCACACCAGAAGCCTAAAGCGGCCAAGAGATAGGCCAAGTTTATAAACTTCCATAATATGTTTATTGCACGCATGGCAATTACCCAATATCCCTGCCCTCCTGGGTCTTAGATCAGAATATTTCCACAAAGAGAAATCTGTGTTTGACTGCATTTAACCAGTCATAATTCCAGATGTCTGGAATATTCCAACACCAGGCGTGGGGGTGGGGAGTAAGAAAGGAAGCTGTTGATCATTCCCCTCAGTCTCGTCGTCTGCAGTGGCCCGTCTAGTGGGGCTGTTCCCCCCCCCCAGCCCCCGTCTCCTCTCCCTAGCGGCCAGGTGTCACAGGAGCAGTCACTGTATTGAGGGGAAGTGGCTGTCCCCAGCCACAAGCAGGCTTTTCTGTCCACCTCTGGAAAGCCGACACGTCACATCAGAGCCATAATTTCTTAATGAAATGGCTCGAGTGCACCTAATTTATGCCAGGATGGAAAACGCTGACGGGGCAGAAAGGACACTTGTTTCTGCTGTTGCCGGGACCACAGGGGGACCGCATCGCTCAGGAATGAATCAGACCCGCGTTTCGGGGCAGTCGGCTGAGAGAATTGTCTCCTTGCAAGCTCCTCTAAAGTGTTAAAGATATTTACTGCGTGTGTACACGCTGGCCCCGCCCAGCCCGAGCACGGGATCACAGTCTTGTGTGAGCGCAGTCATTTGTCCCAGATCCCTTCCCGAGCACGTGTAAGACAAGCAGAATTCTTCTCCAGACTCATTAGTGGAATTCACTCTGCCCGTTCCCTCCAGGCCTCTTCCCGCAAACGGTAAACCTCACAGCACCCATTAAAGGGCGGGGAGGAGTTCCCACTGTGGCTCAGCGGATTAAGGATTCCCACTAATATCTGAGGACGCAGGTTCGATCCCTGGCCTCACTCAGTGGGTTAAGGATCCGGCGTTGCTGTGAGCCGTGGTGTGGGTCGCAGATGTGGCTCAGATCTGGCGTGTTTGTGGCTGTGGTGTAGGCCAGTAGCTGTAGCTCTCATTCGATACTTAGCCTGGGAACTTCCATATGCTGCGGATGCAGCCCTGGAAAAAAAAAAGGGGGGGGGGGAATTTGGACACGATACACATAGAAGACAAGCCAAGGAGAGAGGCCTGGAACAAATCCTTCCTTCACACCCTCAGAAGGAAGCAACCCTGTCCATCCCTTGATCTTGGACTTCCAGCCTCCAGAACAATGAGACAATAAATTTCTCCTGTTTACACCACCCTGTCTACAGTATCTTGTTACAGCAGCCCAAGCACAGATAGGAAGAAGATACCAGAACTTTAGACCTTCTATTTATATCGCTGTGGTGGTTTGACTTATGGATCCTAATTCGTCACTTGCATGGAATAGACTTAATACCATTTGCCATGTCACTTTGCAGTGCCTGTCATTGTGGGGGAGGAGGGAACACTCCCCCCCCCATGCCAGTGAAGCTGGGCTTGTGACTTGTGAGCAGGACTCTAAATGTGTTGTATGGAGCGCGGTTTGCCCTCTCGCGCATCTGACATCACTTAAGAACAGATCCTAGGTGGCTACAGCCCCATCAGCCTGGGCTCCAGACCTGCACAAAACCTGCAAGCTGGAAACAGGCCCAGCCAACCTGCAACTTGGAATTGCCCAGCCCAGCCAAGATCCATCAAACCCCCACAGCCCTGCAGAACCAGAAGCAAGAGAAATCCATAGATGCTTATTGTAAGCTGCCAAGTTTGGGGGTATTTGTTCAGCAGCATAATTGCAACAAGAGTTGACTGTTGCAGTGGCCAATAGGCAACATGCAGATTGACCTCAGGGCCTCAGATGGGCTGTCTGTCACTGCTCGGCATCCAGTGTGACAGGCAAGGAATGCCAAGGGAAGAGGGACAGTCCCTTAACTTGTTCAGTATCCTCCTTGTGTGATTTTTCACCTCCGTAAACAGCCTCTTATGAGTGCCATGTTGAGTGGATTTACGCATTGTATTATCTCTGCACTAAACTAATCATCACAAAATCAGTGAGGGTTGAAATGACATCTCTAAAGAAACCAGGGCTTGGAAGTTTCCATCGTGGCGCAGCCGAAACAAATCCGACGAGGAACCATGAGGTTGTGGGTTCGATGCCTGGCCTCGCTCAAGTGAGTTAAGGATCCGGCATTGCCGTGAGCGGTGGTGTAGGTCGAAGACACGGCTCAGATCTGGTGTTGCCAAGATAACACCAAAAAAACAAAAATTAAATTAAAGAAAGAAACCATGGTTTGGCGTGGATAAGCAATGAGATCCTGCCCTACAGCACAGGGAACTATATCTAGTCACCTGTGATGGAACATGATGGAGGATAATGTCAGAAAAAGAATGTATATACATATATATATGTATGACTGGGTCACCTTGCTGTACAGCAGGAACATTGCAAATCAACTATAATTTAAAAAATAATAGAGAATAAAATTTAAAAGAAACCATGGCTTGGAGATAATACTGTGAAAGTAAGCACCAGCCATGAAGAAGCTGGCCAGCTCCTGGTTTCGAAGCTCTGCCAGCGCCATTCAGAGGAAATACCATGATCTCAATCAGACTGGACAAGGAGTACATTTGAAAATTTTCAAATTTTGGGCGTTCCTGTTGTGGTGCAGCGGAAACGAATCCGACTAGCATCCATGAGGATGCAGGTTCGATCCCTGGCCTCGCTCAGTGGGTTAAGGATCTGGTGTTGCCGTGAGCTGTGGTGTAGGTTGCAGATGCAGCTTGGATTCCACGTTGCTGTGGCTGTGGCGTAGGCCAGCAGCTGTAGCTCTGATTCGACCCCTAGCCTGGGAACCTCCATATACCTTGGGTGCGGCCCTAAAAAGACCAAAAAAAAAAAAAAAGAAAAAGAAAATTTTCAAACTTGGGAAGATAATTTAATATGTGGATTTTCACAGACATATGTTTTATATATATATTTTACATATCTATAAGAGCTTTATGCTCTTAGCAAAAAAAAAACCAAACACACACATGAATGTAATTGCAAGTAAATACACTCAAAATGAGCTAATGTTTCACTGCCTGGGTTGAGACCACTTGAAAGTCACTCAAAAGCGAGTTGGGCATATCAAGCTAATTTGGGGGGGGGGGCTGTACCCGCGGCACGTGGAGGTTCCCAGGCTAGGGGTCCAATTGGACCTGTAGCTGCCAGCCTACACCACACTGACAGCAACGCCAGATCCAAGCCGTGTCTGCGACCTACACCACAGCTCACGGCAACGCCGGATCCTTAACCCACTGAGCGAGGCCAGGGATCAAACCTGCGTCCTCATGGATACCAGTCAGGTTCATTAACCACTTGAGCCACGATGGGAACTCCTCAAAGTGATTTATTAACGTGTTGGGTGAGTTAACTATGTTAAATATGAAGGAATTATTAGGCAGCTGTCACTGAATGTGGGAAAGACCGATCCCCTCGAAACGCGAAGTGCAGAACCCATCAGCTCTCCAGTGTTCGGTTGTGTTCCCCCAGTTTCTAAAGGCTGGCCGAGAAACTAATGTCATGGGAAAAAGTGAGGACATACCTCGGCATGGGGCCTAAGGGGGAACCTTCCAGAGCGAGGAGCTGACACATTGTGCCGCAGAAAGGGTGCCTGCGGGGGGTGCGGGGGGTGAGCGGAGGGTGCTGCTTCAGGCCCAAAGACTCCTCCCAGCTTCGAGAAGTCCTGAAAGGGCCCAGCTCTGCTGCCCCGTCCCAGTTCCAACACCACCATCATTCTGGGCATGGAAAGGAGGTACACCCCGCTCCCAGCCACAATGTCTCTCTAGACAGAGTCACTGGCCAGCCAGCGTTTATGCCCAACTCTGATTAAACCACAAAGTGTTCTGTAAACCAGCTATAATGCCAAAAAAAAAAAAAAAACACAAAGTGTTGGAGTTCCCGAGTGGCTCAGTGGGTTAAGGACCCAGCATTGCTGCTACTCTGGCACAGGTTCCATCCCTGGCCCAGGAACTTCCGCTTACTGTGAGCACAGCCAAAAAAAAAAACAAAAAGCCCACAAAGCTTCAGGTAATGCTGACCACTCCCTCTGCTCCAGAAAAAGTATCTTTGCTCCCTCAAACCCCTGAGCTGCAGCCTTTCTACCTGCCTTATGACGTTGTACTTACTTTTAGCAGAAATGTCACAGAACTAGAGATTCTTCTTTTGATGGAAGATGGATCTTGCCTTAACTTTCCTGTCCTCAGTATCCACCTTGCTGGCATTCCCATTGTGGAGCAGCAGAAACGAAACCAACTAGTATCCATGAGGATGTGGGTTCGATCCCTGGCCTCGCTCGGTGGGTTAAGGATCTGGTGACAGGTGGAAGGGAGGGCCCCGGTTCTCTATTCTGAAGAATTCTCATCAAATTCATGGGCGTGTGGGGTGGCAGGGCAGCCACGCCTGGGCATGACTGTGAAAAGACTGGGACAGAAAGGACAGGAGGTTGTCTCGTCGAGGCTGGAGCCAGGGTGCAGACCACGGTGCGGGTTACGGGGGGAGGGCTTCATAACGGAACAAGAGCTGACCCAAGTGTGGGAGAGTCTGGGAAAGGAAGAGCCCCAAGGAGACACTGGAGGGACGTGAAGAGTCACCAGCCAGCCCTCCTCCGGCCAGGCGCAGGCAGCTGTCAGAGTGGGGGCCACGTGGGGGGGGGCAACCCACAGAAGCTGTGTCCCTCTGTCTGGCGGGGGGCCTGGTGTTGCTGTGGCTCTGCAGGGCCCACAGAGCAGGAAAGAACAAGGCAATGCCAGAACCTCTGGCATTTTCTGTCTTTCACTGCACCTAACCGTGAAGGCTAGAGAGGAATAGCAGCTGCTTCTATGTCCCCTTGCAAGCCATGTGCAAATTTCTCTTCTGACCAACTCTACTTTGGAACCGTAAAAGGAGGGGGCTTTTGGAAAATGCTCCAGCTTACCCTGAAGTGACACAACACAAAAGCACCGCAAGATTTGAACTGACTGCCTCAGGGTCTGCCGTCGCTTTTTTGCACAACTGGTTTAGAAATGGAGTTGCCGTTGTGGTTCAGTGGAAACAAATCTGACTAACATCCATGAGGACGCAGGTTCGATCCCTGGCCTTGCTCAGTGGGTTAAGGGTCCGGTGTTGCTGTAGCCGTGGTGTAGGTTACAGACACAGCTCGGATCTACCATTGCTGTGGCTGTGGCGAAGGCCGGCAGCTGTAGCTCTGACTGGGCCCCTAGCCTGGGAACCTCCATATGCCGTGGGTGCAGCCCTAAAAAGACCGAAAAAAAAAGGAAAAAAGAAATGAAGATGATGCTACTCATCCTCAAATATTTCTGTGCCCTAGGCTTGGTAGGTGGACTGGGCTCAAGGAAGGCAAAGATATTTATAGGGCAGCACCTTCCAAACCTGGCCTGCAGGTCAAGTTCAACACTGTCCCTTTTATCCACTTATACCTGGAGAAGGATAATTTTAGCTTGAGAGACGCAGAGAGAAAGGAAAACAGCTATGGGCCTGTGGCACACAGTATTTTCCAAAGAGGGATCGAATTGTGTCACACACACACACACACACACACACTCTTATGTTGAAGCCCTAACCCCCTAATATGACAGTATTTTTTTTGTCTTTTTGCCTTATCTAGGGCCGCACCCTGCGGCATATGGAGGTTCCCAGGCTAGGGCTCTAACAGAAGCTGTAGCTGCCGGCCTGCGCCACAGCCACAGCAACGCGGGATCCGAGCCGCGTCTGCAACCTACACCACAGCTCACGGCAACGCCGGATCCTTAACCCACTGAGCAAGGCCAGGGATCGAACCCACAACCTCATGGTTCCCAGTCGGATTCGTTAACCACTGAGCCACGACGGGAACTCCTATGACAGTATTTAGAGATGGGGCCTTTAAAGAAATAAGTGAGGTTAAGTGAGGTCATAAGAGTGAGGCCCTAGCCCACTAGGATTAGTGTCCTTATAAGATGAGGAAGAGACCCCAGGGACATGTACGCACAGAGGGAAGACTACGTGAGGACACAGAGAGAAGGCGGCCATCTGCAAGCCAGGGAGCAAGGCCCTAGAGAAACCAACTCTACCAGCACCTTGATCTTGGACTTCCAGTCTCTAGGACTGTGAAAAAATACATGTCTGCTGTTTAAGCCACCCAGTCTGTGGTATTTGTTTTGGCAGCCCGAGCAGATGAATACAGCCACCTCAATATCTCCCATCTGACAGGCTCTTCTTCAACATGACAATGACACTCCAATGACAACACTTCCAGTGCTGAGGTCTACACCCTCTTCCCTCGAACCTGATCAGGCTTTCTTAACTGCCTCAACCAACAGAATACAGCAGAAGTGAAGCTTTGCGACTTCTAAGACTGGGTCCTAAAAATGTCACGCCCTTCTCCCTTGTCCCATTAGGATGCTCACCCTTAGAGCCCAGCCACCACGCGGTGAGGAAGCCAAGAAGCCACATGGAGGGGCCACAGTCAACAACGCCAAGGCACATGAAAAGATGCTCAATATTGCTAATTAATAGAGAAACGCAAATCAAAACTAGAGTGAGGTATCACCTCACACTGATCAGAACGGCCGTCATTAAAAAGTCTACAAACAATAAACGTTAGAAGGGGTGTGGAGAAAAGGGAACCCTCCTGCACTGTTGGTGGGAATGTAAACTGATGTCACCACTATGGAGAACAGTACGGAGATTCCTTAAAAAACTAAAAATAGAGTTGCCATGTGATCCAACAATCTCTGCCTATACTCGAACAAAACTACAATTTGAAAATATACATGCATCCCTACACCCATAGCAGCACTATTTACAAGAGCTAAGACATGGAAACAATGTAAATGTCCATGGACAGATGAATGGATAAAGATGTGCTATATGCACACAATGGAATATTACTCAGCCATTAAAAAGAGTGAAAGAATGCCATTTGCAGCAATATGGTTGGACCTAGCATACTTACAGAAATAAGTCAAGCAGAGAAAAACAAATACCATATGACATCACTTACATGTGTCATCTCAAATATGACACAAATCAACATTTCTATGAAACAGAAACAGTCTCACAAACATAGAGAACAGACTTGTGGTTGCCAAGCGGGAGGGGGGTGCAATCGGGAGTTTGGGATTAGCATACACAAACTATTACATATCGAATGGATAAACAACAAGGTCCTACTGCATAGCTCAATATCCTGTGATAAATCATAATGGAAAAGAATATGAAAAAGAATAGTTACGTATAGTTGAATCACTTTGCTGTATAGGAGAAATCAATCCAATATTGCCAATCAGCTATACTTCAATAAAATTTAAAAACACAAAACGACGACAACAACAACAAAAAAACCCAGCTGAGGTTTTGGCTGCAACCAGCATCAACACTAGATGTGTGATCAAGTGAACCTTTGGGCGATTCCAGCCCCCAGCCGTTGAGTCACCCCCACAGGACTCTGCGTGGAGCGGAGACGAACTGTCCCCACTGGCCTTGCCCAGACTACAGATTTGTGGGCAAAATAAATGATTGTTATTTCAAGCCACTAATTTCGGAGTGGTTTACTATGCAGCAGTAGATGGCCGGAGTAGGGGTCTTCAGAACAAAGGCATCCAGGGAGAGTGCCCGCGGGAAAACGGAACCAAGTCAATATAGAGGCTTTACCTGTTTGGGGGTGGGGGGCTGTTGCAGTGACTTCAGACAATCGAAGTTGATGTAAACCTCCGGCATCCGCGCAGCCAAACAGGCTGCCAGATGAGCAGTTCTCCGAAGATCACACCCACTTTTATGATTCCTATTCATTTCCCAGTGACTCTGAAAGTCTTCCCAAGGAAATTTTTTTTTAATTCACGTTGATCAAGCTCCAGACAGACTTTAAAGAAAGCCTATGTACAGAAGAAAATGGTGCAATCGGGAGGTTGAGCTGGAGGCTAGAATAATTAAAGGTTACACTCCAGGTTTGCATTTGGTATTTATAGAATTTTCCACGCTTGGCGTGAGCGTTTTAAAAACCAGGCTGAGCAGGGAAGCGCCTTTCAGCTCTTCGAGGAGGGAAAGGATTTTAACACAAGGAGTCCAACCTGCCTGGTTCAAAGTTGCAAAAGGCAGCACGATTAAGCTGCTTTGTTGCTTCAAGTGATGCCGTTCAGGTGAACCGGGCTGGGAAAGGAGGCTCTGCGAACAAAACAAAGCCAAACAAAACACTTTCCCTAGCCGGCACCCAGGGCTGTCAGGAGCCGCCCGAGTCCTCAAAAGCTGTTTTCCGCCTCTGTTTTCTGAAGGGGGCATGAGTGCTGCTTAGAACATTTGACACGCGCCAAGGCAAGTACAGGACAGCGGTATTCAGCGCACTACGGAGGTTACCAAAGGATGCGCACTGAGGACGTGGGTGGAGGCGGAGATCGCAAGGACCCGTGGACCCGCGCCGACTTGCACTGGCTCGGCTCACAGCTGCGCCTTCCGAGGCTGAATGCAAACTCCCCCGAAACGCAGGCACTTCTGCTTTGCTTCTAGCTTCCTCCCGCCTCCTTTCCCCCACCCTCACATTTTCAGTATAGAACTTCAGAGAAACTCCTCTGTCTGCCTTTCAGCTTGCTGTTATCTGTTTGCAGGACACAGGTCGTCTCCTTTTGTTTCCTGAAGCTTTGATGGGGCTGGGGAATGAAAGGTCAGAGGCTGCGAGGCCAGGGGTGTCTGCGCTACAGGCTCAAACTGCTTCTCCCAGGAGAGTTTTCCAAATGCATCTCGCTCCAAACCTTCAAAAGACGCGGGACGAGAAGGCTTGTGAGAACTTGTCTCAACTGGCACTGCATTTGCTGGTGAAAATCTAGTTCCTGAGACAGACTCTGACGCAGCTATGGAGAAGGATGATTATAGAGATCATGTGGCAGGATGGAAAAAAGCAGGCAGGATATGACATTAAACGAAATCGTGGAACTCCCAACTGTGCCCAAGGTACTGTCACGACTATGTTAAAAGTGGATTAGGAGCAGGGACTCAAAAGAGATGTGAGAGACCCATGTTCGTGGCAGCATTATTCACGACAGCCAAAACATGGAAACAGGAGTTCCTGCTACGGCACAGTTGTTTAAGGATCCAGCATTGCCGAGGCTGTGGCATAGGTCACAGATGAGGCTTGGATTCGATTCCTGGTCCGGGAACTTCCATATGCCGCGGGTGCGGCCAAACAAGGAAACAAAAACAAAAATACAGAAACAACCCAAGTGTCTATCAACAGTTGAAGGGATAAACAAAATGTGGTATATACACACAGTGGAATATTATTTGATCTTAAAAAGGAATGAAATCCTGACACATGCTACAACATGCATGAAGCTTGATGACATGCTAAGTTAAAGTAGCCAGTTGCAAAAGGACAAATAGCGTGTGAGGCCACTTCTGTGAGGTCCCTTGAATAGACATAGAGACGCCTGAGTGGTTTCAGGGGCTGGGAGAGGAGGAGAGAATGGGGATTGGTATTTAATAGCAAAGGAGTTTCCGTTTGGGAAGATGAAAAAGTTCTGGAGATGAATGGTGGTGATGGTTGCACTACATCGTGAATATGTTTTTTTTTTTTTTTTTGGCTGCACGCACAGTAGGCGGAAGTTCCCTGGCCAGGGATCAAACCCGAGCCACAGTTGCAACCTGTGCCACAGCTGCTGCAACAATGGATCCTTAACCCCCTGCACCACCCAGGAACTTCCGTGAATGTACTTAAGGCCACTAAACAGGACACTTTATTTTTTATTTTTTTTATTTTTTTTGCTTTTTGTCATTTTAGGGCCACACCCGCAGCATGTGGAGGTTCCCAGGCTAGGGGTCTAACAGGAGCTGTAGCCGCTGGCCTACGCCACAGCCACAGCAACGCGGGATCCGAGCCGCATCTGCAACCTACACCACAGCTCACGGCAACGCCGGATCCTTAACCCACTGAGCAAGGCCAGGGATCGAACCCGCAACCTCATGGTTCCCAGTCGGATTCGTTAACCACTGAGCCACGACAGGAACTCCTGAACAGGACACTTTATAATGGTCAAGATGGCAAATTTTATGTTATGTGTATTTTAGCATAAAAATTAATTTGCAAAGGGCCTCAGACAGATTAGTGATAGCCAGGGAGTGGGAGGAGGGGAGCACAGGGAATAATGACTTAACAAGGGTGCAGGGTTGTATTTAGGGCTAATGATGATGTTTTGGAACTAGATAGCAGTGACTGGTTGTGCAGCATTGTGAAGGTACTTAACGCCAATGAACTGCTCACTCTAAGATGCTTAATTTTATGTTATGTGAATTTCACTTCCATTTTTTAACAACTGGATTAAGAGGAGACTGAAAGGGAACACGGGAAAATGAGAACTGTTTAATGCATTAGGGTGGTTAGGTGTATTGGTGGATTCATTTTGACTTCTGAAAAAATTCAAACAGTTTGTGCAATTTTTTTTTCTTTTTAGGGCCGCACCCGTAGCATATGGAGGTTCCCAAGCTAGGGGTCCAATTGAAGCTACAGCTGCAGGCCTACACCACAGCCACAGCAACACGGGATCCGCGCCACATCTGCGACCTACACCACAGCTCACAGCAATGCCGGATCCTTAACCCACTGAGAAAGGCCAGGGATCGAACCCGCAACCTCATCGTTCCTAGTTGGATTCATTTCCGCTGCACCATAATGGGAACTATTTTTTTTTTTTTTAGCATTTTTTTAATTTTTATTTTTCCATTATAGCTGGTTTACAGATTTCTGTCAAGGAACCCCTATTTTTTTTAACGTATTTAAGAAAAGTCTGTCAGGTAGAAGTGCTGTTATTAAAAACCAGCAGCCCGTTAATCAACTAAAATAAAACCTCTTACTTTTTCTGAAAACTTGTGGGCAAGATTGTACAGAGAAAAACCGTAAGGTAAGAGAAATTGAAGACTAGGCTAAGATAGTGCTTGTCATTTCTTAATATGCATTAATATGTGTCATGTATTAATCTATTAACGATAAAATATATATTAATATAAATATATATTAATACAAATTAATAATAAGGAATATAAGAGCTGAGCACAGTATGTCCTTACTGATCAATGAAAAATATATAGGAGTTCCCTTGTGGCACAGTGGGTTAAGAATCCAGTATTGTCTCTGCAGCGGCTTGGGTCACTGCCAAGGTGTGGGTTCAACCCCTGGCTCTGCACAGTGGGTTAAGGACCTGGTGTTGCCCCAGCTGTGTGTGGCATAGGTTGCAGCTGCAGCTTAAATTCGATCCCTGGCCCGAGAACTTCCATTTGCTGTGGGTGTGGCAAAAATATTTTTTTTTTCAAGGAGTTCCCCAGTGGCTCAATGGGTTAAGGATTTAGTATTGTCACTGCTGTGGCTCAGGTCACTGCTGTGGTGCAGGTTCAACCCCTGGCCCAGGAACTTCTGCACGCCACAGGAGCAGCCGAAAAATTATATATTATATAATATCCAGTGTCCCCAGCATGATGCTGGGCCCCCCAGGAGGCCCAGAAGATCCATTAGTGTCCTTTTGGAGTGGACGCGGTAGCGCTAACTTGTGTGATGCTGATGACAAGTGCGCGAGATCAGAAAGAAGCAAAAGCACCCAGAGAGGCTGCCCAAAGGGAGTTAGGCACTTCAGCTGGACATGGAGGGATGGGGGGTCTGCACAGGTCAAAGGAAGAGAGAGGCAGGGGGCCGGATGGCCAGTGTCTGGAGGTGGGGGGGAGCAGAGAGGTGCGCCGCATGAGTTGAATGAAACAGTCAAGGCCAACTTTAAATGCCCCCGAGGGATAAATCCAGAAGGCAGCGGGGAGCCAGGGTTGGCTTCTGCGTGAGCGGTGGTGACTCCACCAGAATAGAATGACAGCAGACCTTGGATCCACTGTCCCTTTCACCCAGGGGGCCCAGAGACACCAAAACACAGCCAGACTCCCCCCCCCCCCCGCAAGCCCTGACACGGATTACAGTAGCAGCATCAGGGAGCAATTTTGGAAACTACACTCTCTCATGGAGGGTTTCTAGTTCCTTGCCCCCAAAGGCATCACTTTTAGAGAAACGTGGTATGTCTGGTTAAAGGACTGAACGCAGGCATTCATTCCTCTGCGCTAGTCCAAAAAAACTTCATGAAGATGATAGCAATGGGATTCCTTTTTTTTTTTTTTTGCGCTCTTTAGGGCCGCACCTGCAGCATATGGAAGTTTCCAGGCTAGGGGTCAAATCAGAGCTACAGCTGCTGACCTACGCCACAGCCACAAAAACTCGGAATCCAAGCCGCGTCTCCCATCT
The DNA here is from genome assembly GCA_004024745.2 of Catagonus wagneri. Classification (NCBI taxonomy): domain Eukaryota; kingdom Metazoa; phylum Chordata; class Mammalia; order Artiodactyla; family Tayassuidae; genus Catagonus; species Catagonus wagneri. The sequence goes on from PVHT020000193.1 coordinate 8,640,277, forward strand.
ACACCGCAGCTCATGGCAATTTCGAATCCTTAACTCACTGAATGAGGCCAGGGATCGAACCCGCATCCTCGTGGATACTAGTCAGGCTCATTAGTGCTGCGCCGCAACGGGAACTCCCAGTAATGGGATTTTCAAAAGGCATTTACCTGCAAGTATAAAAAGAATAGGAAAGGGGAAAATAGCCAAGAGTTTTGGAAGCTGGAATGCAGAAGGTTGTCTGGTGACTAACCTGGAGCAGGACCGAGAAAGCTGAATCTCACACTGGCTGTGGAGCAAGCTGAGAAGGGACCTGAATGGCATCAGAGGACCTTTCCCTGATCCAAAGACTCACAAGTGGCAAATGTCAGGTACTTCTGGAAGAGGAGGTGAAACTGGGACTAAGAACAGGAAGATCGACTGAAAGTCCATTTAATAAACAGTTACAACCACCATGGAAAACAGCATGGAGGTACTTCAGAAAACTAAATATAGAACTACCATATGACCCAGCAACCCCACTCCTGGGCATATATCCAGACAAAACTTTCCTTGAAAAAGACACATGCACCCATATGTTCATTGCAGCACTATTCACAATAGCCAAGACATGGAAACAACCTACATGTCTCTCTCTCTCTCTCTCTCTCTCTCTCTCCCACACACACACACACACACACACACACACACACACACAATGGAATACTACTCAGCCACGAAAAAGGACAAAATAATGCCATTTGCAACAACATGTATGGAACCAGAGATTCTCATACTAAGTGAAGTAAGTCAGAAAGAGAAAGACAAATACCATATATGACATCATTTATATCTGGAATCTAATATATGGTACAAATAAACCTTTCCACAGAAAAGAATCTCATGGACTTGGAGAACAGACTTGTGGTTGCCAAGGGGGAGGGAGTGGGTTGGGCTGGGAATCTGGGATTAATAGATGCAAACTATTGCATTTGGAGTGCATAAGCAATGAGATCCTGCTGTATAGCACTGGGACTGTATCTAGTCACTTATGATGGAGCATGATGGAGGATAATGCGAGAAAAAGAATGTGTACATGTATGTGTGACTGGGTCACCTTGCTGTACAGTAGAAAATTGACAGAACACTGTAAACCAGCTATAATGGAAAAAATAAAAATCATTTAAAAAAAAAGAATCAGGAGTTCCTGTCGTGGCACAGCGGAAACAAAGCCGACTAGGAACCACGAGGTTGTGGGTTCAATCCCTGGCCTCACTCAGTGGGTTAAGGATCCGGCGTTGCCGTGAGCTGTAGTGTAGGTTGCAGACGCGGCTCGGATCCCGCGTTGCTGTGGCTGTGGTGAAGGCCGGCGGGTACAGCTCCTGTTACACCCCTAGCCTGGGAACCTCCACATGCCGCGGGTACAGCCCTAATATGACAAAAAGCCAAAAAAGAAAAAAAGAATCAGTTAGCAGATGTAAGTTAGTATATATAGAATGGATAAACGGCAAGGTCCTACTGCACAGCACATTAATGGAGAAGAATATTTTTTAAAAGAATGTTTATATATGTATAACAATCACTTTACTGTGCAGCAGAAATTAACATTGTAAATCAACTAGATTTCAATAAAAATTAATTAAAAGAAGCAGTCAGATATTCGAATGCCTTTCCCTGCTCTGTGAACCTAAGTGACTGTCTCTTCACTTCCCACCCCCTCCCAGACAGAAGACTGGACATGATTTATCTGGAGACAGTTTTGAAAAGGGCCTTTGCATTGAAAACAAACTTAGGGTTACAAAAGATACATGCACCCACATGTCCACAGCAGTACTATTCACAATAGCCAAGACATGGAAACAATGTAAATGCCCACTGACAGATGAATGGATTAAGAAGATGTGGTACGTATACACAACGGAATACTACTCAGCCATAAAAAAGAATGAGGAGTTCCTGCTGCAGTGCAGTGGGTTAGGAACTAACGGCAGCAGCTTAGGTGGCTGCGGAGGTGCAACAACGTGGATGCAGTAAGAGATTCTCACGCTAAGCGAAGGAAGTCAGAAAGAGAAAGACAAATACCATATCATATCAAATACCATATGATAGCACTTATAAGTTGAATAGAAAATGTGGCACAAATGAAACTATCTGCAAAACAGAAACAGGCTCACAGCCATGAAGAACAGAACTGTGGTCGCCAAGGGGGAGGGGGAGAGAGAGTGGGATGGCCTGGGAGTTTGGGCTTAGTAGATGCAAACTATTACATTTAGAATGCATAAGCAATGAGGTCCTGCTGTGCAGCACAGGGAACTCTATCCAATCTCTTGTGATAGAAGATAATATGAGAGTTCCCGCTGTGGTGCGGGTTCAATTCTTGGCTTCACTCAGTGGATCGAGGATCTGGCATTGCCGTGAGCTGTGGTGTAGGTTGCAGACGCGGCTCGGATCCCGCATTGCTGTGGCTGTGGTGTAGGCCGGCGGCTACAGCTCCTGTTAGACCCCTAGCCTGGGAACCTCCTTATGCCGCAGGTGCGGCCCTAAAAAGAAAAGAAAGAAAAAAAAGGAATATGAGAAAAAGAATGTATATATATGTATGACTGGGTCGCTTTGCTGTACAGCAGAAATTGACAGAACACTGCAAATCAACTATACTTTAAAAAATTTTTTTAAATGAACTGGAAAAAAACAACCTTAGAGTTACCAAAGAGGAAAACGTAGGGGAGAGGGATAAATCAGGAGTTTGGGGATTAACAGAATAGATAAACAACAAGGACCTACTGTACAGCACAGGTAACTATAGTCAATATCCTGTAATAACCTATAATGGAAAAGAATTTGAAATGTGTATATGTATGTATATATATGTCTGAATCACTTTGCTCTACACCTGAAACTAGCACGACACTGTAAATCAACTACACTTCAATTTTAAAAATAATAAAAATTAAAAAAATAAAAAGGGTCTTTGGATAGAGATATAAGGCATAGTTAAAAGGACGATGCCCAATTAAAAACAGGGAGATTAGGAGTTCCTGTCGTGGAGTTCCCTTCGTGGCTCAGTGGTTAATGAATTCGACTACGAACCGTGAGGTTGTGGGTTCGATCCCTGGCCTTGCTCAGTGGGTTAAGGATCCGGCGTAGCCATGAGCTGTGGTGTAGGTTGCAGACGCGGCTCAGATCCTGTGTTGCTGTGGCTGTGGTGTAGGCCGGCAGCTACAGCTCCTGTTAGACCCCTAGCCTGGGAACCTCCATATGCCGCGGGTGCGGCTCTAGATAAGGCAAAAAGACAAAAAAAAAAAAAAGGAGTTCCCGTCGTGGCACAGCGGAAATGAATCCGACTAGGAACCATGAGGTTGCGGGTTCAATCCCTGGCCTCGCTCAGTGGGTTAAGGATCTGGAGTTGCCATGAGCTGTGGTGTAGGTCACAGATACGGCTCGGATCCTGCGTTGCTGTGGCTGTGGCGAAGGCCGGCAGCTGCAGCTCTGATTCAACCCCTAGCCTGGGAAACGCCATATGCCACAGGTGCGACCCTAAAAAGACAAAAAAAAAAGATAAAAACAGGGAGATTAGATATGTTTTCCTATGAACATTATACCCCCACCCAAGTACCTTGTCCACTAAACTCCCAGAAACTTGACATTCAGGCTTGGACCTTTTAGGAAGGAGACAGAATACTGACATCAGAGATTTGCCAATTAAAAGACTTACCCAGGGAGTTCTGGTTGTGGCTCAGCAGGTTAAGAACCCAACTAGTACCCTTGAGGAGACAGGTTCAATCCCTGGCCCTGCTCAGTGGATGAAGGCTCTGGCATTGCTGTGAGCTGTGGTGTAGGTCACAGCTGAAGCTCCAGTTCGACCCCTAGCCTAGGAACCTCCACATGCCACATGTGCGGCCCTAAAAAGGAAAAAAGAAAAGTTACCCAGATCACTAGGTTTGCTAAAACACAGACCGCCAGGGTTTCAAATGCACTAAAAAGGAGTGGGGCCTAACAACATGCATTTCTTATCAGTTCCCAGGTGATGCTGCTGCCCCTAGCCTGAGGACCACACATTGAAAACTGCTCCTTTAGAGTGAATTCTGCAATTGGCAGGCCACATCCACACACAGAGAAATTTCCAGCAGCTTTTTAGTGCCCTGTAAATGCGTACAAAAACCTCAACACCAAACATCTAAGGGAAACCTCTAACGTGAATGACCAAGACCAAAACAGATGAAGCAAACTGAGGGAAACAGAAACTATGCTGAGAAATGTAAATTTCACACACACACACCCACACACATGCACATCTACCTATCAATAAGGTCCCAGAAGAGACATCATTCTAATAGCATTAAAAAGAAGCACTCAGGGAATAAAAAGAAACTTTTAGAGAATAAAAATTGAGCTATCGGAAAATTAAAATATGACAGCAGAAATGAAAACATTATTAGAAGGATTGGAATATAAAGTTCGGAACATTTTCCAGAAAATAGAGAAGAGGAAATGAGATATAGCAAAACAATTTTTAAAAGATTACCCCCTAAGTCCAAATAAAAGGAGTAATAGAGCAGAGAGACAGGTGGGAAGAAAACAGCAAAGAAATAATTCAAGAAAATTTCCCATACCTAAGGGACAAGAACTTGTGGATGGAAAGGACCACAGACATACCTGATACCATGGATGAAAAAAGACTCACATAAATACGCAGCATCGTGAATTTCAGGACACTGGGGACAAAGACCCTTACAGCTTCGAAAGACAAAATATATATGATAGATTACATACAGAAGATTGAGAATCCCTCTGGCTTTGGACTTCTCGATAGCAACTCGGGAACTTGGGAGAAAAATGGAAAAAAATGCCTTTCAAAATTCAAAGAGGAAATGATCCAACTTTGAATACTATATCCAGCCAAACTATCAGTTCAGTGGGAGCATAAGCAAAAACTTCTCTGCCGTGCAAGGTCTCATGAAATCGCCACCATGCATCCTTTCTCTGGAAGCAACTGGAGGAGATGGTTCACCCAAAAGTTGGAAAATATCAAGAAAAGGGAAAACACGGAATTCAGGGAACTTAGGTGGCCAAGATAGAGTCAGAGGGAATTTCCATGATGAGGGAGCAAAGTCCAAGTTGACAGCTGAGCCCCAAGTGTAAGGAGCCACTCAGCCGAGACAGGAGCCGCTCAGAAGCCTCCTGATAGATGAGCCAAGAAGAGGGCCTTTGGGTGCTTAACCCAAAGTGAGACATCTAGTCAACTGAGAATGAGTTTGGGCTGCAGCAACCTTCTTAAACCAGAGGCGGCCAGAAGGTGGTAATAAAACTCAACGACTAGAGCCTGACCTGAATTCCCACTTTCCATACAAAGATAAAAAGCCCTGGCTTCCGCCTCTGCCTTCCTTCGCCGACAGCCAGAGCCCCATGCCTATTTGGGAAGGCAGAAATATCTAGGCCAGTTGTACCAGAATGAAAAGGAAAAAGGACCACCGGGGTTCAAACACTCCCTCATCAGATGATCTCAGCATCCCCCTGGGGTGAAATTCCAAAAGTCCAGGCGCTAGCACGTGTAGGGAAACAGGTGACGGGCAATGTTATTTTATTGAACCAGAACTTGCTGGGGTACAATTTGATGACACAGATTCCATTTTTGTTTTTTATAGGGAAGTATTTTGCTATTACCTCGGAGTACGGCGTGATATGCTTAATGGCCAGGGCATTTTTTTTTTTTCCCAACCTGGGTAGTCTCTCTCAGGGGCTTATTTAAAGTCGAAAGGACACCAAAATGGAGAGAACTACAGCATAGGCATCTGTCTCCTTGAGACAGGCTAGGACCTGGGACCCTTTGCTGCAGTGCTTGCACCTGGACAAACATCTCCTTGAGCCACAGAAGACAGAGACACTATAAGGGACCAGAGTGCGCGGTTGGGGCAAATTACGACCAGCGAAATAGAAGAACACCAAAAACCCAACTGCCACTTCTGAGGAACGCAGAGCAAAAGCAGGGCGCATAAAGCACATGCCTCCTGCATGCAGCACTGCCAAGGGGGCGAGCAGACCACCCAAACCAGCCCTCAGGATTCGGGGACCCGCCCCTACCATTTAAGGGACCAGCGCATGCGCACACACTGGGCCCTCAGGTCACAAGCAAGGACACGAGTTACTTGTTTTCATTTCCTTGTGCTGCAGCCCGAGTCCTTGCCTAAATTCCTCGTGCCTCTTACCAATATCCATCGATCAAAGAGGCAAGAACCCAGGTGGGTCACAACCTTACACATTTCCCTTCAGGGGAACTGACCACCTTTAGTGATTCATATTAGGTCATCACAGTCTCATTCCACAACTTAAATGGCATAAAACACAGGATTAATCAGGCAGGGAAAATATCTCAACAGGTTGAAATAACAATTCTTTACCTATGGTTCCCCACCCCACCCCCCAAAAAGGCACCCAAAATATCCAACCCATCGTTTCATGATATAAACAAGAATCTCCAAAGGGGAGTTTCCAACGTGGCGCGACGGGATCGGAGGCGGCGTCTTGGGAACACTGGGACGCAGGTTCAATCCCCAGCCCGGCACAGTGGGTTAAGGATCCGGTGTGGCTGTGGCTGCGGCTTGGGTGGCAACTGTGGCTCGGATCTGATCCCCGGCCCTGGGGAACTCCATATACCGCGGGGCGAGCAAAAAAAAAAAAGAAGAAGAATCTTCAAAGGAGGACCAGCCCCTCCGCGGACCAGGTGTTGGGCCCACCCCGCTGCCTGTCACTCACTCACTCACGTGCCCACGTGCCACAACTGCCCCAGCACGCCCTGTGAGCTCCTTCTGGGACTTCGGCAGACCTTCTCCAAATTCCCCACCCCACCCCCACCACATCTCTCCCCAGCCCAGAGGTCCTTTCCAGACAGAGTCCATCACAGGCCAGCAACACCCCTGTACGGTCCCTGGGCCCCCAACCCACTACCCACTCACATAGGTACCCTTCTCCCAGCGTCCCAGGACCAGCCACTGCCCGTCTCCCCTGGGACTGTAGCCAAGGGAGGGTGGAAAATATAGATTCATCTCTGAATCTGAGCACCGAGCACGAGCTGGTACGGAACCCTGCTTAACAGATACTTGTTGAGTGAATAGGTCAACAAAATGAACAAAATGCATGTACGGATGAACACGATTTAGGGGCTTTGGTAAATGCCACACGAATTTCTTGTGTCATACGACTGCCCCCAAATGCTAGTGCCAAAGGCTTAATACTTGAGAGTCACGGTCTTTGACACTCCACCAGGGTGCGTTGACAGCTTTAATTTCTCGCTTGTGTTTTTTAGGATAAAAAATCCACAAAGTCATAATGCAAATATTAATGGCAATTAATTTCTTTTTTGTTTGTAGATTAAAATCAGTGTGACTAGTCTATGTTTACCGTGCAGACTGCCATGTGAGAACACCCTTACCTGGCCACTACGGCTGTGAATCCTCGCGGTCACCGGTGGCACACACGTGGCTTCAGGAGACGAACAGGGACCCGCTCCCTCCTCCATCATCAGCAACATTCTGACCCATCGCAGCTTACAGGTGCCTAGCGATGTGGATTTACTGATCATATGACCTAGTTTTAACTGAGCTCCCAAATGAGCCATAGGGCTTAAAAAGATTCCTGCAAAGAAACCATGTGTTAAAAATAATACTAATAATACAAGCATGCTCGAACAAGATGGAGGCAGAGAAGATGTTTCTCCTGGTATGAGCCCTTTGTCAGCCACATCATGATGCAAAAACAGCCATAATCTAATCAGGTCTGAGCTGAAGTCGGCCCCCCAATTGAAACTATCAAGAGACAATTTGAAACATGAGTTTCCAATCACTGCCATCTTAATGACAAGCATGGCCTTGAGTATATATTGGATATTGGGACTATCTGGTGAATGTCAGAAGCCTCCAGAACAGAGGTCCTTAACCATAAATAAATACATCAGATTACAAAGGGAACCAACGAGGCTGAAATCGTGACCAAATTTTTTGGAACGAATCTGTGATATAGATGTGCACGTATGGGCTTTTTCAGTAAATCATTAAGTAACAAGACCTTGTGGCAGATCTAATAATGACCATCATTTCATAGTGTTGATGAGCATATGTGATAATTTAAGATACCTGCTAATCCTACTGAGGTTTGTTGCCTACGTATATAATTGAAGGAAATGCTAAATTTTAGTTCCAGGCTAGTGAAAATGGAGATGTCATTTTTTCCCCCGTCAAATTCTCACCTTGAACCTCAGGTTAAGACCCCAGTCCAGAGTAAATTAAAGGCTAACAGCCCAGAGTTCCCGTCGTGGCTCAGTGGAAACAAATCTGACCAGCATCCATGAGGACGCAGGATCGATCCCTGGCCTCACTCAGTGGGTTGAGGATCTGGCGTTGCCGAGAGCTGTGGCGTAAGTCGCAGACATGGCTTGGCTCTGGCGTGGCTGTGGCTGTGGTGTAGGCCGGTGGCTCCAGCTCCAATTCAACCATATGCAGTGTGTGCGGCCCTAAAAAGCCAAAAAAAAAAAAAAAAAGGCTATCCATCCTATTTCGCACAGCCTCATTACCAGGTGGTCTGCTAACCACCATTTTTTCAAAAAAAATTAGAGCCAGCCTCTGACCGAATCAGAAATCACACATAAAAACATTTATTACTAGCAGGCACAAAAAAACAGTTATATCAGATCTCTGCCCTTAGGCACACCAGCAAGTACCTTGGCTAAAAGGGACGCTGAATACAGAAGTGACAATATATAAGAGGCAGATTTGACTAACCCTCCAGTTAAAACAAGCACAATGTCCTCTGTTAGGTGGCAGGCCGCAGGAGTAAACAAAGTCTGTGGCCTGGAATGTCACACCCCAGGGTACTCCCCCTCCGGGCAGCTCAGATTCATAGACTTCATTCAGGCAGTGGCAAAGGTGCTCTTACAGTATTTCTAGCCAGTCCTCATGTCTTGAGCATGGCTTATTTTGTCAGTAAAAACTGATTTCTAACATTTCAAATGCTAATTGGCGAGCCCTGTGGTATAGTTGGTTTTTTTTTTTTAGGGCCACACCTGCAGCATATGGAAGTTCCCGGGCTAGAGACTGAATTGGAGCTACAGCTGCTGGCCTACACCACGGCCACAGCAACGCGGGATCCCAGCCGTGTCTGAGACCTACACCACAGCTCATGGCAACGCCGGATCCTTAACCCACTGAGTGAGGCCAGGGATCAAACTTGCATCCTCGTGGATACTGGTCAGGTTCTTAACCCGCTGAAGCACAACGGGAACTCCTGTGGTATAGATTTAGATAGCCAATGTGCTTGTGGTAGCTGTCTTTGGAGTGTGGATTTCTTTTGTTTTTATTTTTGGCTGCCTGTGGCATACGGGGTTCTGGGGCCAGGGGTCAGATCCAAGCCACAGCAGCGACCTATGCTGCACAGCTACGGCAGCGCTGGATCCTAAATTTTATGTGCCTGGCATAAAATTTAGGCCAAGCAAGAGCAAAACTGGTCCCACAAGCTAAAAATGTGCAAGGATAAACAGGTTGAGTTTATCCCAGTGCTCCAGAGATGCTGCTGATCTGGCTGCACCACAGTGGGAACTCCTGGAGTGTGGATTTCTGATTCAGGGGTTCAGGTTTTTCAAATGCTAACTAACTACCCCTGAGGTGTGCAGCCTTCATTAGCATATTTCAAATGTAAACCCTCCCCTTTAACAATATTAATCTAAAACACACTATCTAGGGAGTTCCTTTTGTGGTGCAGCAGAAACGAATGTGACTAGTATCCACGAGAATGCGGGTTCAATCCCTGGCCCCGTTCAGTGGCTTAAGGATCCGGCATTGCCGTGAGCTGTGGTGCAGGCTGCATACTCCGCTCGGATCCTGCTTGGCTTTGGCTGTGGCTGTGGCGTAGGCCCGCAGCTCTAGCTCTGATTCAACCCCTAGCCTGGGAACTTCCATATGTCGTGGGTGTGGCCTTAAAAAAGCCAAAAAACAAAAAACAAAAAACCACTGCTATGTTTACAGAAAAACTTCATTATGGACTGAATTTTGCCCCTCCCCCCACCCGCAAATGTATAGGGAATACATTTGTAGTCCCTAAATGTATAGTGCGCACGCACACACACGCACATGCGTAGCAAGAGAGAGTGAGTTTAAGGAACTGGCTCACATGATTATAGAGGCTGATAAGTCCCAAGATCCTCAGTCACCAAACTGGAGACCCAGGAGAGCAGATGTTACAGTTCCAGTCTGAGCGCCCTCAGGTTCAAAACCCAGGGGACGTGGATGTTTCGGTCTGAGTTCAAAGGCAGGAAAAAACAGATGTCCCAGCTGGAAGGTAGTCAGACAGGAGCAGTCCCCCCTTATTCCCAGGAGGGTCAGCCCTTTTGCTCTGTTCAGACCTTCAACTGATTGGATGAGGCCCACCCACGTTAGAGAGGGCGATCTGCTTTACTCAGTCCGCCAATTCAAGTGTTTATCTCATCCAACACCACTCTCGAAGACACATCTACAATAATGTTTGACCCCATTACTGTGGGCCCCCGTGGCCCAGTCAGTTAACACCTACAATTAACTATCACACTGTCCTCCCTGAACTCAACTTGTTTATCCTTGGACATTTTTAGCTTGTGGGACCAGTTTTGCTCTTGCTTGGCCTAAATTTTATGCTTTAAAGAGTTCTGCCCTCACTCATACATAATTCATGTATTTTCATAATTTTATCGATGTTGATAAAAGTGCCTCTTAGAGTTGGTGGGAGAAAATAGATAGAAGAAAGACAAAGGGAGCATCGGGTGTCCTAGTTCTAAATACTTTTTCTTAATAGATTCTGGGAGAAAATCAATGAACATACCTTAAGAGGAAAAAATAGGAAAATACTTTAACAGCCTAGGACAGATCTTAAATTATAAAGTGCATCAGAATTACCTATTGGCCTCTGAAAACACAGAGGACTGGGACCCACCCCCAGAATTTCTTATTCAGTAGGTCTGGGATAAGGCCTGAGAATTTGCATTTCTAACAAGTTCCCATGATCCTGGTTCTGGTAGTCGAAGACCACATTTTGGGTAGGAAAATGCTAGGGGAAAAAAGCCCATCCATAATGTGCATAGAAGTGATATGGCATTCAAGGACCCATGTTTCTGCTATCAGGGTACACTTGATCAGTCTATGCTACCTCACAGTCCAAAATAGCTGCCTGAGCTCCAGCCATCACAACTAGGTTCCAAGCAAAGGTAAAAAGGAACAAGGAAAGACCACTCCTTTTAAGGACACTTCCCACTTCCCAGAAGTTGCATGCAAGACTTCCATTTACATTCTGGTGACCAGAACTTAGTCACACGGCCACACCTAGCTACAAAGGAAGCTGGGGAAATTTCTTTTTTCTCCAGGAGGCTATGTGCCCAGCTAAAATTCCATTACTTATAAATAATGGGGGAAAGAGCTATTTAGGGACAATGAATGGCCTCTGCCATGGGGATCTTTCAGCTTGTTTGGAACAGGAAATAATTCGTTCCCTATGCCAGTGTATAAGCTGGCCTACCTTCCCTTCTGAATCAGAGGCACAGTCTATGCAGCTCAATAAATAAAACTTAGAGCCTTGCAAAGCCTAGCGACTAAGGAATTACCAGCCTGGCCTATGTCACAGGTTCTCCATGCCAACTGCTGGAAAAATGAAGATGGAACTCCGAAGCTAGATATGGGCATTGCCATGTTCCCTCTCACTGGTCTGGCTAATGGGTTATCCTCTTCACTGGCAGAGGTGTTGGTTTCCTCTGGTTTACTTGCCTCCTGAAATCCAGTAAGGACCAGACGTCAGCAGCTTTAAGGGGGCAATGTCCTCTGGAGGAAAGACCTGGAACTCCAGCAACGCACATAATTACGATCGCCCGCTCAGTTCTAGAGAAGACAGAATAAACAAGCTTTTAACAATCCCCGTAGCTGTGCCAGACAACAGAGGTTTTTATCACCCTTTCCCCCCACACACACCCAGTGCTGGGCTCCGAGGTGGAAGACCGGCCTGCAAGGTCTCAGCTGCTAAAAGGAAAGTGTGAGGAAAAAGTGCTGCCAGAGTTGAAGCCCACACGTTTTCTTCAAATGCTTGATTTGGTGGTTTAATTTTCAAATACGGCTCCGGTTGATAAGACTGAGATGCAAATAGAAATTGCTGTTCCTTGATTAACCCTTCTAGCCACTGGGTGCCACTCTTGATTTGTTCGGTTAATCAGACTGTAAAAAGGCTTTAATACGGGGAGGGGGAAATTCTCAGTGTAGATTACTTTGGCAAGAAGTGCACGTAGCCCCCCCTCCAGAAGAAAAGTCTGTATGTGTATATCTATTCCCTTAGGTGTATGTTGGTTATTTTTCTCTCCTGACTAGCTCTCACCAGACAACATACTTCTGTTTCTCTGTAGTATCTCCTTCTTGATCTCATAATGAATTTCGCAGTAACGCTTGAAGAACTGCTTTGAAAATTGTTTCAAGTCCCTCACCGTTCTCAAAAAGAAGAAATCTGTTCAAATTCTACTGCTTCGTGACGTTTGCTAGAATGTGCATGCCTCATTATTATCAAAAACAAAATTTTTGCCACGCCCCCGGCATATGGAAGTTCCCGGGCCAGGGATCGAATGCACACCATGGCAGCAACCCTAGCCACTTGCAGGGACAACAGTGGATCCTCCACCTGCTGCGCCACAAGGGAACGCCAATAAAAAAAAAAATGTTTTTAAAGTGCCTACTATCTGCCTGGGGCTGGGGAATAGAAAAATCAGCAGGTTCCTGCCAGCAAGGGGTTACGCGGTCTACTCATAGATGACATACAGTCAAGAATAAAAAAGTAAATACAGGAGTTCCCGTCGTGCCTCAGTGGTTAACGAATCCGACTAGGAACCATGAGGCTGCAGGTTTGGTCCCTGGCCTCGCTCAGTGGGTTGAGGATCCGGCGTTGCTGTGAGCTGTGGTGTAGGCCGGTGGCTATAGCTCTGATTTGATCCCTAGCCTGGGGACCTCCATATGCCGCGAGTGCGGCCCTAGAAAAGGCAAAAGACAAAAAAAAAAAAAACCGTAAATAGGTGGGTTGGGCAATAGCTGTGGCCAAAACTACAGCGAAGGAACTGTTATCCAAGGAACTGTTCTCTCCTTCCACGCCTTCAAGTTCCCTGCACCTTCCTGCACAGCCAAGCCCCAATTTTGTTCTCTTGTTCGCCCTCCTGTGTGATCAGGAAATGGGACCCCCCCTCCCAGCCCTAAGGGAATGGATTCTGCTTGATCTAAGCCAGCAGCGATGGCCTCCTGTTCCTTACCGAAGACTGGTGGAGCACGGCCACGTGACCCAGTCCTAGACAACGGGGACCGCAGTAAAATCCGCTACCCACAGTGAAGGAGGTGTCAGTTTCTTTCAACTGAACCTGTGATGTCTGGAATTGCTTCAGTGGTCTTTAGACCATGAGGAGCAGCACCTCCAATAAAGCCGAGGACAGTGCAACAGAGACGCTAGGAGCCCCCACCCCCACCCGCCGGGAATGAGCCTGTCTCAGGAGCTCTCTGGTGACATACGGTACCATTTTCTGAAGCCACTTTTAGCTGGATCTTCAATATCTTGCAGCTGAAGGCGTTCCCGTCACGGCTCAGCAGTTAATGAGCCCGACTGGTATCCATGAGGATGTGGGTTCGATCCCTGGCCTCGCTCAGTGGGTTAAGGATCCGGCGTTGCCGTGAGCTGTGGTGTAGGTCGCAGACGCGGCTCGGATCTGGCGTGGCTGTGGCTGTGGCGTAGGCCGGCGGCTACAGCTCCGATTCAACCCCTAGCCTGGGAACCTCCATATGCAGCGAGTGTGGCCCTAAAAAGAGCAAAAGAAAAAAAAAAAATACCTTGCAGCTGAAGACACACTGTCTGAAGCAAAGGCCATGAACGCTGGCTGCTATACATATGTTAGCACACTGCTGTCCCTCTGCCTGTGAAGAAGACATTATCAAGCCCATTTTAGGGATGAAGCAATGGAGTCTGAGAGGTCAATACCACATCCAACATCCCACTAAAGGACTCCTATTTGAAATACAATCAACACCCAATAAAGATTCCATGGGGTATGAATAGCCAAGCATGGGGTGTAGCTGAGTGACATTTGGCGGCCAGGAAACACAACCCTGCAATGGGACACACCAGGACCCGATCTTCAGGCCATTCCTAGACCCTCCAACCTAAGCATCTTCAAATGCATCCCAAACGACGGGTTTCTGGGTTTCACTAAAAAAGCCTCTGACCAAAATCCAGGGTGAAAGAATTCCCATTGCGGCTCAGCGGTAACAACGCGCCTAGTATCCACGAGGATGTGGTTTGATCCCTGGCCTCGCTTGGTGGGTTAAGGATCCGGTGTTGCCCTGGCTGTGGCCCCAGGCGGCCTGCAGCTCCGATTCCACCCCTAGCCAGGGAACTTCCATATGCTGCAGGTGCGGCCCTAAAGAGACAAAAAAAAAAAAAAAAAAATCCAGGGCAAAGGCTATCCATCGGCAGAAGTCCTTCCTAAGATCTGACCTCAGACTCCCGCCCCCACCTCCACCCCCCATGGGGGATGCAGTTGGGTCTCCGGTTTCCAGCTTTCCAGCACAAGGCAGCCCTGCCATCTCCCTTCTCTTCAGCTGGAGACATCGTGGCCTTGGACTCAGCACCCGGGCCTCCAAGACAGAGCCGCGGCAGTGCAAGGAAGTCTCTTTGGAAACAAAAGACCGCCCGGCTCCGGACAGACAGTGAGGCCGGGAGCTCCGTTTCCTTGCGGGCGTCCTTCACGCTCCCGAGCCAAATGGAAAGCCCACAAAGCGATGCAGACGCCGTCCTTTCTTTTGTTCAGTGTCCATTACGGGGACGGCGATGACGGCTCAGCGGGCACGTTTCTCTCTGGCTGGCCACCCAGCCTCCGAAGCTGGGACTTGAGGGCTGTCCTTCACCCGGAGCCACACCGCAGCAGACCCCGGCAGCTGCCCGAGGGCGGTGTTCTAGGCGAGGAAAATTGCTCCCGAGATTGCTTAAGGCCCCTGGGGAAATGACAAGGAGAAATTAATCTTCCATTGCTAATCTTCCTACGCGGCTGGATCAGAACTGTTGCCTGCAGAAGGAAGGAGATCGTCGCCGGGCTCCCGAGGGTCGCCTGGCTCCCGGGCGCCACCACCCCCCCCATCCCTCCACACTGTTGATGGGCAGAGGCTGAGGGGGAGGTCAGAAGGAGGCCAGGGCCATGGTCCTTACACAGCCCACCCTGTGCCCAGGTGCCAGAATTCCTCACCAGTTTGGACTCAGTCACTGATATTTGACCTTGATCGTCAGCCTACACTGTACCTTCCAGGCCCACAACGTGTGGACTCTGTCCCAGCCTCCACTTCTATCTGCCTCCTCTGGGCTTCAGCAGCCCACCTCCCTTTCCCACCCCAGGGCCTGGACCTGGGCTAGCTCCTCTGCTTGGAACCCTTATTTGTCACAGGTGTAATGACTTTTTTTTTTAATTTAGGGCCACACCCGCAGCATATGGAAGTTCCCAGGCTAGGGGTCGAACCGGAACTGCGGCTGCCGGCCTACGCCACAGCCACAGCAACGCAGGATCTGAGAGGCATCTGTAACCTACACCAGCCAAGCAGCTTGCGGCAATGCTGGATCCTTAAGCCACTGAGCAAGACCAGGGATCGAACCTGCATCCTCATGAATACTAGTGAGGTTCTTAACCTGCTGAACCACAATGGAAACTCGGTAACGACTTTTATGTCCGTGTCCCTGGCAGACTATGAGGGCAGGTGCCTTATCTGTCTAGTTTGCCACTGTACCTCCAGCACCTTGCACAGCGCCTGGTGTGTCCTGAATACTCATAGGTGTTGGGGAAAGAAACCATTCCTTCAGCTTAGGATGTGCAAAGCACTGCCTCGGCCACTGTGGAGATGCAGAACGAACATGTAACTTTCATCATCATCATCATCATCGTCGTCATCAAGGCCAACTCACTTCATCTGCACCAATGAGCCTGAGGGTTAAGTACAATTATTCTCTCCATTTTATGGAGGGACAAACTGAGGCACAGACAGGTTAGGTACTTTGCTTGGTGCAGACCATCCATCCCAGAACATATATGCCCGTGACCTGGAAACCACAGGCCCTCTTGGGTTGTTGTTCCATGTGCCTCCCCAACTAGGCTGTGTCCTGTTTTAGAGCAGGACAGGCCTTCTGTCTCCTGGGTCCTTTCCCCAGCCCAGGGCCATCCCGGCTCTCAGTAGGTACCAGTTAACAATCGGATACAACTCAGTCAAAAGAAGCCATGAGCCTTTTTTTCACGGGCTTGCTTTCTAAGACAAAACCGAGACAGAAAGTGAAGAAGAAATGTACAGCACAGGGGATGCAGGGAACTGTCCCCTCCCAAACTGGATAGATTCGGATCCTCTTCCTTCAGAGCTTGCTCTTTGCAAGTCGGAAGCGAGAAAGAAGGAAATAGAGGCTGGAAGGTGAGCGAAGTAGGTTGAAGACTTGCCTGTGGTCCCCGGAGGCCTCACACATTCCTCAGCCTTTAGGTCTGAGGATTCCCAGAAGCGGCTTTGTCCATCTTGTTTGGGAGAAGCTGTGGAATTCGGGGCGGGGCGAGAACAGGACCGGGAGGGTGCAGACTCGCTGACCTTGGCACCCTGGGCAACTGTACCGGTTAAGACTGCGTTAGAGGGTTTCCCATTGTGGCTCGGCGAGTTAGGAACACAGCATAGTGTCTGTAAGGATGCAGGTTTGATCCCTGGCCTCGCTCAGTGGATTAAGGATCCTGCATGGCTGAAAGTTTCAGCGTGGGTTGCAGATGCAGTTCGGATCCCGCATTGCTGCGGCTAGCCCGGCAACTTCCATATGCCGCACGTGTGGTCCTAAAAGGAAAAAAAAAGACTGCATCAGGGTGTGAGGAATCAAGCACTCCACAAATGGCATCATCAACAAACCTGAGGGTGATTTTCCTCACAAAAGGAGGAGTCTAGAATCAGGTGACAATAGATGTGAGTTCGGTGACTCAGCACATCAGGGACAGCGTTTCTGTGATTCTCTTGGCCTTTCCTTCTGGCCTTAAGACGGCTGCTGCAGCTCTACGAGCACGTTCATGGTCAAGGCAGGAAGGCAGGGGAGGTGTGCCAGCACCAAAAATATCTGTTCCTTTTATAAAGAAGTGAAAGCTTTCCAAGAAACCTTCCATAAGACTTTGGCTTAGGAGCCAATAGCTGGCAGGGGGTCATGTGGCCACCTCTTAACTGTGAAGGGAGCCAGGAGAGTGAGCGTTCGGATCTCTTCACCTTATGTATGAGTCATCTCTGTGAGGTTGCGGGTTCGATCCCTGGCCTCGCTCAGCGGGTTAAGGATCCGGCATTGCCGTGAGCTGTGGTGTAGGTCGCAGACACGGCTCGGATCTGGTGTGGCCCTAAAAAAAAGAAAAGAATATTTACATATAACTGAATCACTTTGCTGTACAGCAGAAAGAAAGAGAGCTGAATAAATGTGCCCATCCCGACATGGGCACAGACATGGCTGTTGACGCTGGGGCACCAAGAGGCTTCCGAGTAGTGATGAGGGAACCAGAGTGGACATAATGAACCAGAGACTGTGGCAGCTCTAAGGTCGGCAGCAGATGCATGGAGGAGAGAAGGAGTAGAGGACTGTATTTTGAAAGCGGTCTCTACAACATGTACGATTCACATACTCCTCTAGTACACGCCATTTCTGGAGCTCCCGTCGTGGCTCAGCGGTAACGACTCCGACTAGGATCCATGAGGACACAGGTTCGATCCCTGGCCTCGCTCAGTGGGTTAAGGATCCGGTGTTGCCGTGAGCTGTGGTGTAGGTTGCAGACGCGGCTCAGATCCCACGTTGCTGTGGCTGTGGCATAGGCTGGCGGCTGCGGCTACAGCTCCGATTCAACCTCTAGCCTGGGAACCTCCATATGCCGTGGATGTGGCCCTAAAAAGACAAAAACACTCAAAATTGTTTTTTAAAAAAAGAGGTGGAGTCTTCCTCGCCTCCTCTGGAAGTCCGGCAGGCCTTTGTGAGCACCTTGAAAAACAGAATGTGACGACGTGATACCACACGATTTTTTGAGGACTAGCTCTTGAAAGGCAAACGGGCGTACCCTTCCCCGCCCCTTCTCTTCAGTTACCCTTAGAACCCAGCTGCTGCGCTGTGAGGAAGCCCAGACCACAGGCAGAGGCCACGTGGAGGCGTTCCAGCTGACAGCCCCGGATGGCGTCCCAGGCAACTGTCCGAGCAGGCCTTGGAGTGACGCCAGCCCCCAGCCTTTGAGCCACCGCAGCTGACACCGAATAGCTGTGCCTGCCAAGCCCTGCTCAAATCACAGATTTTACCGGAAAAATAAATACTGTGTTTGTTTTAAGTTTGGGAGTGGCTTGGTATACAGCTGGAGAAGGAAAACCCGAGGACGGGCAGAAGTCAGCAAGTACCAGTGGTGGCGCGCGGGCCCCGTAGGCCAGGACCAGGGGTCAGCCCTTGATTAACCCTGGAAGAA
>PVHT020000193.1:8662784-8680792 GCA_004024745.2 Catagonus wagneri
AAGAAAGAAAGAAAGAGAGATTCTTTCTTCATCCATTTCTGGCGCAGAGCTCTTAAAATCCTCGGAATTTCCCAAGTGCCAAGAGTGAGCAAGGTGTTTTTGTTATGTTAATGAGGTGAGTTTTGGACACCTCGTTAAGGATGGGAGCTGGTCACCACAGGAAGCAACCCTGTGATTAGACAGTTGGAACTTTCATTCCCACCCGCTGACCTCCTGGGAGGGGAGAGGGGCTGGAGCTTGAATCAGTGGCCAGGGGCCAATGACTTAATCACTCACGCCTAGGTAATGAAGCCTCCATAAACACCCCAAAGGATGGGGTTCTGAGAGCTTCCGGGTTGGTGAGCACGTGGACATGCGGGGAGAGTGGTGAGCCCAGGGAGGGCGTGGAAGCTTGGCGCCCTTTCCCCACACCCAGCTCTACACAGCTCTGCCACCTGGCTGTTCCCGAGTCAAATCCTTTTATTAATAAACCAGTGAGCTAGTAAATAAAATGTCTCCCCGAGTTCTGTGAGCTGCTCAAGCAAATTAATCCAACCCAAGGAGGGCGTCGCAAGAACCTCTGATTTAAAGCCATTAGAAGAGCTCCCTGGTGGCTCAGCAGGTTAAGGGTCCGGTGTTGTCACTGCTGTGGCTCAGGTCGCTGCTGTGTCGCCTGTTTGTTCCCTGGCCTGGGAACTTTCAAATCCTGCAGGCACAGCCAAAAAATTAAATTAGGATTTCCCGTTGTGGCTCAGCAGTTAACGAATCCAACTAGTAACCATGAGGTTGTGGGTTTGATCCCTGGCCTCGCTCAGTGGGTTAAGGATCCAGCGTTGCTGTGAGCTGTGGTGTAGGTCAGACGCAGCTCAGATTCCGTGTTGCTGTGGCTGTGGTGTAGGCTGGCGGCTACAGCTGCGATTAGACCCTTAGCCTGGGAACCTCCATATGCCGCGGGTGTGGAGCTAGAAAGCAAAAAAATAAAAAATAAAGCCATTAGGTCAGAACTACAGGTGACAGCCTGGACTTGTGACTGGCATCTGGTGGGGGAGGGGCAGTCTTGTGGGACTGAGTCCTTAACTGTGGGATCTGACGCTCTCTGTGGGTAAACAGTGTCAGAATTGAGTTGAACTGTAGGACATCCAGCTGGTGTCCCATCCAGCACTGCTAGTTGGGGGAGGACGGAGGAACCCCTCTCTCTCCATGCGCGCACACGAGCAGAATCTGGACGCATTCACTCACCAATAGTCTCTGTCAATGAAGGGCATGAACTGGCTCCCAACGGACCAGCCAGCCCTGTGTGATCTGCCCTGGGTTCCCTGCAGATTTTTAAAAATAAGCTTGGAGGAGTTCCCTTCGTTGCTCAGTGGTTAACGAATCCGACTAAGAACCATGAGATTGCGGGTTCAATCCCTGGCCTTGCTCAGTGGGTTAAGGATCCGGCGTTGCCGTGAG
This sequence comes from Catagonus wagneri, assembly GCA_004024745.2. Lineage (NCBI taxonomy): Eukaryota > Metazoa > Chordata > Mammalia > Artiodactyla > Tayassuidae > Catagonus > Catagonus wagneri. The sequence continues at coordinate 8,664,216 of PVHT020000193.1, forward strand.
CTGTGGTGTAGGTCGCAGACACGGCTCAGATCCCGCGTTGCTGTGGCTGTGGTGTAGGCTGGCGGCTACAGCTCCTGTTAGATCCCTAGCCTGGGAACCTCCATATGCCGCGGGTGCGGCTCTACATAAAGGCAAAAAGACAAAATAAAATAAAATAAAATAAAATAAAATAAAATAAAAAATAAAAATAAGCTTGGAGAGGTCCTCCTGCGGCCATTTAGCTCTCCTCTACCCATCTCATCTGTCCTGACTTGGTGCTGTAGCCCCAGCCGTTTAGGCCTTCTGAGGTCGCCCGTATGCCCATGACCCTTGGGAAGGTGGTAAAGGGACATTCAGGTAAAAGTACAGAGGCTTACACAGTTCTCCATCACACAGGACTGCAATCAGCTGTCCTTAATAGAAGCACAACAGCCGTGGTGGCTTAATGGCAAAGGCACTGATTTGTCTCAAGCAAAGAAGTCAGAGTAATAGAATCGAGGTCTGGAAGTCCTGACCAGGTCTGGCTGACAGTCCTTTATTATTATTATATTTTTAGAGCTGCCCGTGCGGCATATGGAAGTTCCCAGGCTAGGGGTTGAATTGGAGCTGCAGCTGCCAGCCTACACCACAGCCACAGCAATGCCAGATCTGAGCCACACCTTCAACCTAAGCCGCAGCTTGCAGCAACACTGGATCCTTAACCCACTGAGTGGGTCCAGGGATCGAACCTGCATCTTCACGAATACTATGTTGGGTATTCGTGAGCCACAACAGGAACTCCTATTTTGTTTTGTTTTTTAGATTCCATATATGAGATCATACAGTATCTGCCTTTCTCTGACTTAGCACAATGCCAAGATCCACCCATGTTGTCACAAATGGCAATATCTCCTTTTTTATGGCTGAGTAATATTCCTGTGTGTGTGTGTCTGTGTGTGTGTGTGTGTGTGTGTGTGTGTGTGTGTGTGTGTACACATGCACAACTTTTAATCTTTTTGTTTTTGGCCACACCCTTGGCATGTGGAATTTCCCTGGCCAGGGATCGAACCTGCACTACAGCAGCAACCCAATCAATGCAGTGACATTAACATTAACCCGCTGCACCACAAGGGAACTCCCACATCTTCTTTAATGAAGGTGTGTTTTCTGTTTACACTTTGCTTCAGCCAACAGGCTGGACCATGCACAACCCAGAAATAGAGCCTACCCAAACTACTCTGGGTCTTTCTTTTTTTTCTTCTTTTTTTCATTTTTTTGCCTTTTTGTCATTTTAGGGCCGCACCCGCGGCATGTGGAACTTCCCGGGCTAGGGGTCTAATCGGAGCTACAGCTACTGGCCTACACCACAGTAACAGCAACGCAGGATCCGAGCTGCGTCTGCAACCTACACCACAGCTCATGGCAACGCCAGATCCTTAACCCACTGAGCAAGGCCAGGGATCGAACCCGCAACCTCATGGTTCCTAGTAGGATTCGTTAACCGCTGAGCCACGATGGGAACTCCTGGGTGTTTCTTTAATTCCTATTTTACTACCAATATAAGGTTAAAAAAAATTGTGGAGTTCCCTGATAGCTCAGCAGGATAAGGATCCAGCATTGTCACTGCTGTGGCACAGGTTTGTCCCCTGGCCTGGGAACTTCCTCATGTTGCAGCATGGCCAAGAAAAAAAAAAAAAAGGTTATGTTCATTTTGTTGTTTGAGATGCAGGAGTGGGAGAGAAGTTTCGTATCAAATATAGAGGGGCTGAGAAACACTGAAATAAGAACCTCCATACCTCTGCCAATCTCAATTACCATAGTAATACAGTAATAGAGTAATATCATAGCAATATCTCAGCATCCAAAGAATTGCTGAGATAACCTGTTTAATTCCTAGAGTAGTAAAATCTGCTTTCTATTACAAGACCTAGAAATCCCCATGCAAGCTGGTTTGCATACTGATTGGGGGATGTACTGGCTCGCCTAACCTTAAAGTTCAGAGTTAGAAGTGGCTTCAGGAAAGCCTTGATCCAGCAGCACCATAATATTTCTGATGCCTTAGTCCCCCCTCCCTCATTTCACTATTCTACCTTCTTTTTTTTTTTGTCTTTTTGCCTTATCTAGGGCCGCATCTGCGGCATATGGAGGTTCCCAGGCTAGGGGTCTAACAGGAGCTGTAGCCGCCGGCCTTCGCCACAATCACAGCAACGCGGGATCCAAGCCACGTCTGCGACCTACACCACAGCTCACGGCAACATCGGATCCTTAACCCACTGAGCGAGGCCAGGGATCGAACCTGCAACCTCATGGTTCCTAGTCGGATTCGTTAACCACTGCGCCATGATGGAACTCCCTGCATTATATTTCTATTGGACAGTGTTGCTATAGACTTTATAGCAAACTACAGCCTGTGTATCAAACCTGACTTGTTTTTGTAAATAAAGTTTTACTGAGGCCTAGTCACACCCATTTGCTTCTATTTTGTCTGTGGCTGCTTTGGCTTGAAGGGCAGAGTTCATCTGACCCGCAAAACCTGAAATTTTTCTCCTCTGGCTCATTACAGAAAAATTCTGCTGATCTCTGATAGAGAATATTGACCCGAGGAATATGTGTAGGCTGCAAACATATTACTGGCTTTCAGGAAACAAGAGAAGTCTGATTATTTTTGGCATATATGAAAAATACATACTTAACGTGTGTGTGTGCACATCATATGTGACTGGTGTGTATGTGTGTGTATTGGGGGGCGGAAAAGGGAAGGTGGAAGCTGCGTGGAAATTAGCGCAAACAGCAACGTGGACACTTCAGCAGCACAGTGAAGGCCCTGCTTTCATGTTATGACTGACCCGGTGTACATCCTGACTAAAATGAAAAGTGTTTCTAACACACTCTTTTTTTTTCTTTTTTTTTAAGGGCCGCACCCACGGCATATGGAGGTTCCCAGGCTAGGGGTCTAATCGGAGCTGTAGCCACCAGCCTACACCACAGCCACAGCAACGCCAGATCTGAGCCGCATCTGCAACCTACACCCCAGCTCACAGCAACTCTGGATCCTTAACCCACTGAGCGAGGCCAGGGATCGAACCTGCGTCCTCATGGATGCTAGTCAGATTCGTTAACGGCTGAGCCACGACGGGAACTCCTCTAACACACTCAACTTACCAGAGAAGTATAAAAAATATTATCAGGCTCAGAGCGGCAAAGGAACTTGCTCAAAGGCACACAGCTTATGACTAATAGAGCCTGGTCTACAGTCTTCTTTTAAAGGAAGTGATTTTAAACCTTTAGCAACAACAACAACAAAGTTACCAACTAAAGTAAAGGTGATAGACTGCAGCAATTAGTTTGATCTTCCCAGACGGCATTCTCATACCCCTTCTTCTGATACCAGCCCTACCGCCTTTGGTGAATGACTCTGGCGCTGAGCCTCCGGCATGTGGCTGTGATGACCTCCCTGCCTAACCCCAGGAACGAACAGAGAAACTAGGCCAGAGCTGCTCTACTTCCTCTCGGACAGAGCCGTTGGCTCAAAGGGAAGGCATGTGACCCAAGCCTGGCCAATGGGAGACCTTTCCCAGAATTTTCTAAAAAGAGGGATAGTTAGGAGTTCCCTTGTGGCAAAGCAGGTTAAGGACCCGATGTTGTTACTGAAGTGGCCTGGGAATTTCCACATGCTACAGGTGTGGCCAAAATGGAAGGAAGGAAGGAAGGAAGGAAGGAAAGAAGGAAGGAATGAATGAGGAAAGAAAGAAAGGAGGGAGGAAGGAAGGTAGCTATAAGCATGTAATCCTGGATTCTTTATTCCACTGATTATTGCTATGGAACAAATTATCTCAAAGCAGAGCCTAAAACTACCCTTTTTTCATGCTCACAGATTCTCTGGGTCAGGGATTCTGACAGGGCACAGTAGGGTGGACTTGGCCCTGCTCCCCAATATCTGGGGCCTCTACAGGGGGAACTCAAGAGCAGGGGGCCAGAGTCATGTGGAGGCAGCTTCACTCATACGGGGTGGTTGATGCTGGCTGGTAGCTGGGACTTCAGCTGTGGCTCTTGGTCAGAACACTTTTTTTTTTGGTTTTGTTTTGTTTTTGTTTTTTTGCCTTTTCCTTTTTTTTTTTGTCCTTTTGCCTTATCTAGGAGTGCACCCGCGGCATATGGAGGTTCCCAGGCTAGGGGTCTAACAGGAGCTGTAGCTGCCGGCCTTCACCACAGCCACAGCAACGCGGGATCCGAGCCGCATCTGCAACCTACACCACAGCTCACGGCAACGCTGGATCCTTAACCCACTGAGCAAGGCCAGGGATCGAACCCACAACCTCATGGTTCCTAGTTGGATTCGTTAACCACTGAGCCACAACGGGAACTCCGGTCAGAACACTTTCATGCGGCCTGAGAAGCTTGGGCTTCCTGACAGCATGGCGGCCTCAGACTCCTGCCTGGGCAGCTCAGGACTCCAAAGGCAAGGTTCCATCAAACAAGGCAGCAACTGTATCGTCCTTTATGATCTAGCCTTAGAAGTCACGTAGTACCACTTCCACTACCATCACGGGTCTACCCAGATTCAAAAGCAGAAAACACAGACCCCACCTCTCAATGCAAGGAATGTCAAAGCCACACTGCAAAGTGAGCATCTGGGATGGGAGATATTGCTGTCATTGTTTGGGGAAACTATAAGCTGTCATTCTCTTGGTAGTCATTTTCTCTGCAAAAACAAGGCCAGGTGCCTCAGTGAGACAGTGTGGAGAGAGGATCTGGCAGGTCAGGCCCTGGTGCCTGGAATCACTCTGTAGTTGTTAGAAGCTACCCCAGTCATCTGACCCCAAAGATCGCCTTTTTGCTTAAACCCTTTAAATGGGGGAGTTCTCACTGCTGTGCAATAGGATCGGCAGCATCTCTGCAGCGCCAGGACGCAGGTTCAGTCCTGGCCCGGCTCAGTAGCTTCAAGGATCCAGTGTTGCTGCAGCTGTGGCGTAGGCTGCAACTTCGGTTCAGATCTGATCCCTGGCCTGGGAACTTCCATATGCTGCAGAGTGGAGGGAAAAAAAAGAAAAGAAAAAACTTTAAATGGGTTTCTAACACTTGCAGCCATGAGTCTGGTTGAAAAAATAATTACTGACTTTTGAAACTGAGAGAAAACTTCATTCATTCATCAAATATACATAAATATGTACACATGGTCATGTGCTCAGTACTCTGAGGGAAACAGCACAGTGAGTAAGACACAGGCCTGAGTCACCCACGAGGGGTTCACAGGCTGTATTAGTCTCCTCAGGTTGCCATAACAGAATACCACAGGGTGGCTTAAACAACGGAATTTTTTCTTTTTTCTTTTTTTTTTTTGTTTTTTCTTTTTTAGGGCCACATTCTCAGCATAAGGAGGTTCCCAGGCTAGGGGTCCAACAGGAGCTATAGCTGCCGGCCTACACCACAGCCATGGCAATGCCAGATCTGAGCCACGTCTGCGACCTACACCACAGCTCACGGCAACGCCGGATCCTTAACCCACTGAGCGAGGCCGGGGATCGAACCCACAACCTCATGGTTCCTAGTCAGATTGTTTCCACTGCGCCACGACGGGAACTCTGAATTTTTTTTTTTTTTTAATGGCCGCACCCACAGCATATGGAAGTTCCTGGGCCAGGGACTGAATCCAAGACACACCTCTGACTTATGCCACAGCTGTGCCAACGCTGGATCCTTTAACCCACTGTGCTGGGCCTGGGATCCAACCTGTGGCTCTGCAGTGACCTGAGGTGCTGCAGTGGGATTCTTAACCCACTGTGCCACAGCAGGAACTCCTTAAACAACAGAAATTTATTGTCTCACAGTTCTGGAGGCTGGTGGCTCAAGGTCAAGGTGTCAGCAGGTTTGGTTTCTTCTGAGGTCTCTTTCCTTGGCTTGCAGACGGCCGCCTTCTCACATGGCCTTTCCTCCGTGGGTCGAAATTTTCTTCTCTTATAAAGGAAAAAAAGAGAGAGAGAGAACGAAACACCAGTTAGTTTGGATTAGGGCACCCTTTAATGGCCTCCTTTTAATTTAATCACCATTTTAAAGGGCATATTTCCCAAGGCAGTCACATTCTGAGGTATAGGGGGTCAGACTGCAACACATGAACTTGGGGGGAGACACTGTTCAGTCCATAACACAGGCTTTTAGGGATGATAACTGTGAAAGACTGGAGTATTGCTCAAGAAATATTTACTCCCCACGCCTCCTTGGGCTGTTGGGCTCCCTGGCCCTACTGACCTTGGGCTTGACCCTGTGACTTGCTTTAGCCAATGGAATGTGAGTAGACATGAAGCCAGCAAAGGCTGTACATGTACTTGCGTTGCTTGGCCTGCTTTTTGCTCTCCAGTGATCTGCCGCAAGATTAGGATGCTCCAGGAAGCTGCTGGGTCCAGGAGAATGGGGAGACAGGTAGAGCAGGCCTGGACCCAAGCTATAGGGTGCAGCCAAACGCAACTGAGATCAACAGAGCCCCAGCCCCCCGGCCCCCCACCCACCGAAGAGCAGGAAATAAACATTTTAAGCTAGGGAGTTTGAGTGTGCTTAAAACTTTTTGTTACACAGCGTTATTGCAGCAATAGCTGACTAATGTGATAAGTAATAAAGTAAATTACTATGCCGTGAAGACAAAAAGACTTTCCTTTGTGCTGAATTTTATTTTCCCAAAGATTTCGAATAGATATAACTCCCTTTTTTTTTTTTTCTAATGGTTAAACAGACGAGCCATCAATTATTTTGATTATCTAACGTACTTGACAGGCAGGAGAAGTTTTTTCCAAACACGTTGCATCTGTTTTTACTTTCAAGAGGATTATTACTATTTCGTGAGTGTCAGCAGCATGTTAAGTGCTGACCTGGGAGTCCAGGAAGTGCAATTCATGCCCAGAAACCTCAGTACTGGAGCCACCTAAGGACCATCAGACGGATGAGGTCATAAGCTAAGAATTTCTTAAATATGTGAAAGGATGGCGAGTAATTATGTAATTACGCTGGTGATTGAAACCCAAGTTCACATACCTTCCACCTCAGGTATGACTCCCTACCTATTTCCAAATGGCAATTTCTCAAAGCTTGCAAGGCCCTGGTATGTCCAGTTTCGTATTTCTAATCCCAGGAATCCGCTCCCAAGGTTGGAGGCACGTCTTATATCCAACAGGGTCCAAACACTGGTAGCGTCATTTATCCGTTCTTATTTTCCCGATTACCTGCCAGGACCATAGATTTATAATCAACTGCATGGGATTTTGAACATTACTTGAAATTACACTTCATATGGGCTCCAGATCATCTGTTTTATTTCATTTAGACTCACCCCGTTTCCATTGCATCTATAAGCAAAGGTCACGACCTCTTTTGCAAAGGGCTCCGCGGAAGGGAAAATAGCACGTCTACGTGTTGAAGTAAAAGAATTTGGTTCATAAAATAAAACTAAGGCGACAGAAGGCGAAGGGAGTTTCCGCTGTTTGAAAAGGGGCTTTCTCAGCACAAGCTTGGGAAAAAAAAATGTTGATGATTTATGCAAATGAGAGAGGAAATGTGCCCCGAGGGATCTTGGCACAGAAGCTCAAGTTGGAATTCTGGATTCGAGGCTGGCGGTGTCTCTGATTCACTCTGTGACTGGGGCTAAGCCATTGAACCTCTCTGTTTCTAAATACCCTCATCTATAAACGCGGGCTAACAACACTGTTCTTCCTGCCCCTGAAGGGGAGGCAGTAAAAATGAATGAAATGTCGGGGAATTACTTCTAAGAGCCATCGATTAGAAATACAGCATATGGTCTTAATGAGTGCTTGTTTCTGCCACCAATTTTTCCAGCTAGAATGCCACGGAAATCAGCTTCGCTCTTCAGCTATCTTCACATGCCGCTCTTAAAATCACAGAGGTCTTTAAAACAGAACTCCTGCCTGCTCTGGGTGTGCATTACGAGGCCGTGGCTCTTGGTTCTTTTCTACACAAGCGCCAGCTTTTCCGAGACGGTGGTGATTTAAAATATTCTGTCCCATTGTCAGACCATGTGTTGGAACATGTGTCAGATCACGTGTCCTGGTCGTTGCTTCAGAAAATATGGTCGCTCACACCTTCATGGGAAAGGAAGCACCTGCTTGTCGCCTAAAGTCGTCTCTGGAAACGGATGGGAAGAAGCAATAAAGCTGTAGAGAGACCAACTGATGGACTGAGCAGCGGATCTATAAATAGGGGAGGGGGAGCGGGGGAGAGTGTTAATTCGACTCAGTCATCACTAGGTGCCAGGGTCGGGTGGGGCAAGTTACCTATTTTACTAAGTCGCTAAGTTTGTGCCGGGCACTGGGCCAATCACTGCGGTTACAGAAACTCATAGACAACATCCCCAGCCTGGGCAGCTCACAGCGCGGTGAGGGAGAAAGGCAGGTAGCAATCCACAAGCCAAGGGCGTACTCTCAGGCTGACATGAGAACAAGGACAGTTTGTGGGAACGCCCGGAGGGCTTCACAGAGGTGGTGACACCGCAGCTGAATATTAAAGGATGAACAGAAGCTCACGGGCGGGGGGCGAGGGCTAAGAAGAAGCAGGCATTCCGAGCAGGGGGCAAGAGCCTAGCAAAGACCTTACCACAAGCTCTGTCGGTGCCCCACCCGTGTCCCTCCACCCAACCCACAAGGCACCTGAACAGATTTCCCAACTACAACGAGGACTTCCTGAAACTCCAATCAGAGGATGTTCGCAGGGCCTCTGAAGCATGCTCGGCTGCCCACCATATGGGCAGGCAGATCCTAAGTGCTGAGTTTCCCAGAAATAAGCCTTCACTGGTGCAGAATGAGAGCAGGGGCATGCTGCAGCAACGGTACCAGCTCTGGAGAGCCTGACTGTTGCAGATTCAGAAAATATGCAAGCCACTTGTTAAACCATTGGTAGCTTCGAATCAGCCACAGTGGGAATATTTACACCATGGCAAGCGGCAAACACTTCAAACTGGGACTTCCTTTGTTCTCCCAGAAAGCTGGTTTACCAGCACACCACTGGATGGGAGTTGGTGGATACAAATACCAGCTTTCGCACCCCTCCCTGGGGCAGTTCTGAGGGCTGTGCTACAGAGGATCCCAGAAGGCACCCGTAGGACTGAGCCCCAGTTTGCCCACATCAGTAACCTACTCACTAAGATACCCTTTACTGGCCTTCCTCTCTTCCCTGTCTTGATTCTCACTCCCTCACTGTGCTTCCTGGGATCACCTCTCTTATGCCCCCAAATCTTTGGCTCCAGGTCAGCTTTGGGAGGTACCCAAATTAAAACAGGCATGGAAGCGAGAGCCATGATGGCTGTTATAATAGCCGTGAAGGGGTATTATACCAGCCAGTGGATGCTGAACTTGACCAAGGTGTCTCAGATCTTGAAAGAATTTAAAGAGGGAAAGGATGGTAAGATCAGCTGTGCATTTTAGGAAGGTCGCCCTCAGAGCGTGTGTGACAGGTGGAAGCAAAGGGAGCAAGACCGAGGCAGGAGGATGGTAGTGATGGTTTCGAAACCTGAATGTACTTAACACCTCTGAACTATATACTTATAATGGTTAAGATAGTTTTATTTTATGTGTATTTTATTGCAATAAAAAAAAAAACTGGGTAAAAAATAGAGGTGGGAGAACCAAGGTCTAGGTCAGGGAGGAAAGTCCAGGGAGGAAATGATAAGGGTGTTGGACAACCATGGGAGGTGCCATCCACATGGAACACGACGGAGCTGTGCTTCCCTCAGCACTGCTTGTGGATGGAACTCTGAGCACAGCCGAAATTGCAGGAGCAGATATTGGAAGAGGAAGACGAGACACAAAGGAAGATTGTGTCAAGGAAGCCAGGGTAAAGGGAATGCCAAAGAGGAAGTGTCACCAGGGCCACAGGCCAAAGAGAGGCGGTTGTGAGGATTGAATAAGTAAGGGTTTAGTACCTTCTATAAACTTCTTATTGAATCCTGACCAGACCCTACATTAAATTCAATGAGCTTGCTGAATTCTCTTACTACTTCTAAGAGTTGGATTGTAGGTTCTTTTGGATTTTCTATGTGCACCAAACATGTCATCTGTGAATAATGACAGTTTCATTTCTTCCTTTCCAATCTGGATGCTTTTTCTTTCTTTTTCCTGCTTTATTGCACTGGCTATGATCTCCAGAATAATAATAAGTAGAAAGAGTGACAGCTTACATCCTGTCTAGTTCCTGACCTCTGGGGGGAAGCTTTCAGTATTTTACCATTAAATTCAATGTTTGTTGTAAGTTTTGTTTGTACACACTCTTCATCAGATGAAGGAATTTCCATCCTCTACTGTTTGCTAAGCGTTTTTACCATGAATGGGTATTGTATTTCTGTATTTCTCTGGGTGACCTCGGAAAATTACTTAAACTGTAAACTGTAAAATGACCTCCTTCTTTGGCATTTGACATATTTGGGTTCAAATTCCAGCAGTACCATTTTCTAGCTGTGATTCTGGGCAATTTAATTAAATTTCCTCACGAAGGAATAGAGACAGTTATAGTAACTCCCTCATAGGAATTTGAGGGTTTTTTGGTAAGTTTAAGAGCCCAGTGACTGGTTTTGAAGCAGGAGTAGGTAAGCCGGCAGAAGTGATACTGCATGAAGTCCAAGCCTAAGTCAGAAGAGGCTTTCCAGATTCAGTCTTGGTTTTTTCGAACTGGAACCACCATGGAAAAAGTGCTACTATCCTAAGAGCACCATGCTAGAGAGGAACCAGGAGAGGAACCACAATTTACAGTCCCAGCAGAATCCAGCCTTCTCCATCCCCACCAAAGCATCATACTCGTGCATAAAGCCAACCTTGACCTTCCAGACCAGCACATCCACCACCTGAGTACCACTGAGACCCCTAGGTGACCCCACGTGGAGGAGAAGAATCACCTATACTAGTCCTGTCCCAATTCCTGGCCCACAAAATAAAGACATACAGCAACACGGTTATTATTTTAAACCGTGCACTTTGGGCCGTTCATGGTGCAGCAATAGATAACTGAAACATCCGCCTTATGGGTTTAATTACTCTTTAGTCATGGAAATATGCTCAGCAGACCTGTCTAGTGCTCAAACCTACGACCTCTTTCTTGTTTGACCCTATTTAAGTTAACCAGATTCGAAAATGCAGTCTCTAAGTACTGAGAAAAGTCAGAGAAGGATACCGTTTTACTCAAAATTCCCTGCATGCCTTTGTTTCTTAGGTCCTCCTATTAACAAGAAGGGGTATAAACAGATAACCCTCACAGCAACTTACAACGTTGGTACCATTAGGTTCAGCCTGTTTTTTTTTTTTTTTTCACGGCCTCGCCCTCAGCATATGGAAGTTCCTGGGCCTGGGATTGAATCCGAGCCACAGCTGTAGCAACACCTGATCCTTTAACCCACTGCACCGGGCCGGGGATGGAACCCGCACTTCCACAGTGACCCGAGCCACTGCAGTTGGATTCTTAACCCCCTGCATCACAGCGGAAACTCCAGCCATCTTTTTTTTTTTTTTTTTAATTTTAGGGCCGCACCGACGGCATACGGAGGTTCCCAGGCTAGGGGTCGAATCGGAGCTCAGGGTGCCGGCCTACGCCACAGCCAAAGTAACGCCAGATTCGAGTCCCTTCTGCAACCTATACCACAGCTCAGGGCAATGCCGGATCCTCAACCCACTGAGCAAGGCCAGGAATCGAACCTGCGTTCTCATGGATGCTAGTCAGATTCGTTTCCACTGAGCTACGACAGGAACTCCCTCCAGCTATCTTTTTTGAAGGCTGAAGAAACAAAGGTTCTGAGAGAAAAACTAACTCGCCCACTATCACCCAGTTAGTTAAGCAGCAAAGTTGGGACTAAAACCCAAGGCTATGAATGGCAGACCAAGCTTTTTTTTTTTGTCTTGGTTGGGGCACTTTTAGTTGGCAATCAGGCAAATCCATTCACAGTAGCACAAGGAACAGAAGGGAATCGATGAGAACTCAGGAGCAAAAAGTACAGCCAGGCCCCCTGGGGCGGGGGGGTGGGGTCCCAGGCACTGGACCCTCCTCAGGAACCAGTTTTGCCCTCTCTGGGGCCCCGTGTTTCTGAAGGCACTCTATTATTTACTGCATTTTAAAAAATTATTATTCTCTGCAGACTGGCTTTCCTTGGCCTGGCATCCACAGGCTCCAGCACAATGGCCCCCGAGGTCAGTCAAGGCTGCCTACATAATTTGTGGGGCCCAGAACAAAACTGAGATGCAAGGCCTCAGCCAGGAGCGGGAGGTCGGTCTCTCCTTCCCACACACCCACCGCGTCAACCCAAGGCAGTCGGTGGCCTTCCAAGGGACCACAGCCTCCCTGCTGGGACACATTCAGCGCCTGGATCCTCCGTGGAGGAGAGGTCGAGCCAAGGGTTGAGCCAAATGTGCCGAGGCCCTGGTGGCCAGGGCAGGAAGGGCTGCCACTCTGCCCCACCCCCGCGGTGACCTTCCCAGGCCCGAGCCAGCGGCACAGTATGGCAGCAAGTCCCAAGGCCAGGATTGTGTGCAGGAGGCCAGGCAGGGCCGGGAGCACCAGGAGGTGGAGAGCTAGCATCTGAGAACCCATCTCGGGGAGGGGGGTAAGCCAGGAGGCGGCAGGAGGGGGGATGGTGTGTGAGCTGAGGCTCCAAGCCCCTGGTTCATTCTCCACCGTCCCACCACTTACCCAAAAGAAGTCTGAAATATTATTCGGGGGGGCTCCTGCTGCGGTGCAACGGCATCGATGGCGTCTCTGCAGCGCCAGGATGCAGGTTCCATCGCCCCCCCAGTTAAGGATATGGTGTTGCCGCAGCTGCTGCTTAGGGTGCAACTGCGACTTGGATCGGATCCCTGGCCAGGGAACTCCAGATGCCACAGAAGGCCAAAAAAATTTAATAATAATAATAATATTCCAAATGTCAAGATGGTGACTGCAGAGCATTAAACCCCAAGCGTGGGCCCCTTCTGAGCACATGGCCCTGTGACTGCACTGGTCAGATGCCACGCAGCCAGCCCTGACTGATCAGTTTTCTCTCGCACGATCCCCCATTCCTAGAGGAAAAAAGAAAAAAGGAACGGAACTGGCTCGGCTAGAGGCAGGTTCCACCTGTACCTACAGCGACACAGAAGGTGCTGGTGTCCCAACCCTGCGGGGGAGATAGAGAGCAGCTCCCAGAGAACCAGGATGTGAACCGGGAACGACCCCAAAAGGCCCCTCTAGAACTCTCCTACCACCTAAAGTCATACTGCCTGTCACATACTCTGCGAGTATATGAGCAGAGGTGGCTGGCTGCCCACTGCCACTTCCCCCTGTTTTTCCGTTTTACGGCCGCACCTGTGGCATATGGAAATATGGAAGGTTCCCAGGCCAGGGGTCGAATTAGAGCTGTAGCTGCCAGCCTACAACACGGCCACAGCAATGCTGGATCCGAGCCACATCTGCGACCTACAACACGGCTTATGGTAATGCCAGATCCTTAACCCACTGAGCAAGGCCAGGGATCGAACCTGCAGCCTCGTGGACACTATGTCGAGTTCTTAGCCCTCTGAGCCACAATGGGAGCTCCACCATGGCCTTCTTCCTTAGTAACCTGAGGGAGCAATGGATTCAAGCTAAAAGGTAACATTCTCCGGCCTCCCTTGCAGCAAGAGGTGGCCAGTGAGACATAAGGAGAAGTCACTTGTGGGACTTCTGAGAAATCTTTATAAAGGAGGCTGAGTCAGAGGAGAAAACTGACAACACTGTAAACCAGTTATAATGGAAAAAAAATCATTAAGAACATAAATAATTTGACATTAAAAAAAAAAAGGCGGCTGAGTCAGCTGGGTGGGGGTGTCCTTCTCTCCCCCTGTCTCTCCTTTTCTTAAAGGACTGAAAGCAATGGGTGGCATGATCAGATGGAGGTGAATTTGGAGAGGGTGTGTCTCATTGTCCCATGAGGAGTCCTCAAGGATCTGAATCAAAACAGTCAGGTGAGGAGTTCCTGTCATGGCACAGCGGTTAACAAATCTGACTAGGAACCACGAGGTTGCGGGTTCGATCCCTGGCCTCGCTCAGTGGGTTAAGGATCCGGCATTGCCGTGAGCTGTTGTGTAGGTCGCAGACGCGGCTCGGATCCCGCGTTGCTGTGGCTGTGGTGTAAGCCGGTGGCTGCAGCTCTGATTGGACCCCTCGCCTGGGAACTTCCATATGCTGCGGGTGCCGCCCTAAACATTAAAAAAAAAAAAAAATTATAAAAAGGAAGGAAGGAGGATGGATTTGATGGTTGGACCCCGATGCTTTTCGTGTGCCAAGTAGAATGGAAGCTCTGTGAAGGCATTAGCATTGCATGCCCGGGCCTAGCACAATCCCCGGCACAGAGTGGGTGATCCCTAAGTGTGGTCCAATAAACGATTGCAGAATGAATGAAGGGGCTCCAGAAGTCCTTTGGGGGCTTTACTCCTAATTGATCAGGAGCATCCATCCCCAGGGAGCCCCTTATACCCGGGAACTGATTCCCAAGTGCCACCTTTAAGGCCCCGCCATCCCCATGCTCGGGCCCAGGCTGGCTTTAGGGGGGGACCTGGAGGAGGAGAGCCAGAGGAATGCCACCCTGCTCTGAGCTTCCCCAGCTCCGGCTCTGATGTGGTTTGCAGGCCAAGTTAATGCCACTGTTTCCACAACATCACTTCCTCTGCAGCGTGAGAAAAGAGGAAGAAAACTCGCTCTGTGACTCTTCTCTTCCCCCAGGGAAAGCACAAAGCTGTTGGAAACAATAAAAGCAGCCCTGTGTAAAGGGGAGACTTTTGTCTGTGCAGTCAGGGGTTGCTGCGCCCGCGACTTCCTGCAGGGACATTCGGCAGCTTTGCAGATAAATAAATGCTCACATTCAGAAGGACCAGCCTAGAACACTTTTATGAGCCTTTTCTCCTCCCCGGGCTGTACACAGATAATAAATCAAATTAACATCCTGAACCTCCGTTTCAGCGTCACTTGTCACCAGCGCCCCCCCAACCCCACCCCAGCCCCCGCGCCCCGCACCAGGAGTAAGTGAGTTTCGGCAAGACTGTGTTTCAGCTATGATCCGGCCACGTGGGACTGAGGCCTGTGGCTGCCTTGGAAATCAGTTGATGCATCCAACCTGGGCTGGCCACGAGCTGAGGTCACAGGGTCCTGTTGGTCCCTCCAGACCAGACTGGAAAAGAGGCGGCTGAAACCGCAGCCTTCTAATCAAGATTGGGTTGTTACTTAAGAAATAAACGCTTTCGTTTCTTGGGTAATAATCATAGGAACACGAGCCAAAATAGACAACTGTCAGAAAGAAAGACAAAGGAGGGAGGGAGGGAGGGAGGCGGGTTGGAGAGAGGGAGGGGTGACTATCGATAATCAGAAACAGAGACCAGCCATTTTCCTCCTCTGCGTTCTGCCTAATAGAGTGACTGACACCACAGAGCCATTCAACAGATGTTGGAGGAATCAAATTGGAAAGGAGAAAGTTTACTTTCAGGTAACCTGAAATGAAACTTGTCCTCATTTCAAAGCTGCCCAATCGGTGACACAGAAGGGACAACTGGCTTGGTTCAGAAAACCGGGGGTGGGGGCTGGAGAGGAGATGACGATATGGTATGAAAGGGCATTCTATTAGATTACCTGCATATATGAATTTATTTAAATCGCACCCTCTCTCGGGCCACCGGAAGGAGCAGGACAGCACAGAGCACAGGCGGTGGCTCTCCAGATGGCAAATGTAGTCCCCCTGCCCAGCATTTCAGAACCGTGGGTTAAGGTAGATAATGCCTTCCAAGAGATGTCACCACACAGCTGGTGAAGGCTGGGACTCCGGAGCGAGCTGCACAGATGCACCGATCGCTGTGTTCCTTACATGGTCTGTAAATTAAAAAATAGCCACTGAGCTGCAAGTTGCGCTCCCTCACCCCCACGCCACCACCACCAGCCTGTGGAAGGGAAGCCAGAGAACCATGTTTGGTGGGGGTACACTTCTTTCCTGTTATATGTTCAGAATCATTTCAAATGCAGTTCCAGCCTGCCTGACCCTGAGCAGAAGCCTAAAGAGAAGGAACAGGTGTGTGTGTGGGGAGAGGGGTGGAAATGGCCAAGACCAAGTAAAAGCTGCTTTGGCTACGTGCCCCAGCAAGTTCAATGCTGCCGGGCTGATTGGCTGGGGGGTAGAGGTGGGAAGTTAATATATTTTTGAATAAGAGTTTCCTGTTATCTGCAAACAGTCAGAAAACAGCTAGAGAATTTATTAAGGTATAACAGTCCTCTTAGAAGGAAGTGCTCAGGGCTGTTTTCTTTAAAATCACTAACAGTCAGTGATTCTGTCCATCGTTTATTCAGATACTCATTTCACCAATATTTATTAAGTGCCTACTATGTGCCGGTCTCCATGCAACACGGAAAATATACAGCCTGGAATCGAACACTAAGTTTTGTAGCTGTGCCTGCAACTTTTCACTCCAAGGTGAGAACTAGCATAATGTTTAACCACCCCGGGCTCTGAGAGACCCAGGTTCATATTCCTACTAAGTCACTTACTAGCTGGGTGACTCCGATAAGAGTCATTTAACTGACCTTTCTCGACGCCTCAGTTTCCTGATCTGTAAAGCAGGAGGGCTTGTAAAGTACTCAGCACAGCACAG